>CM045901.1:4928296-5070796 GCA_025169545.1 Anguilla japonica | reverse complement strand
CATTACATATCTCCAATATTTTTTTGAGAATGTTTTTCTTTTGCTTTTTGCCACCCAGGAAAACAAATATCTTACATACATATATCAGAATTTATAGGATTTTAGGAGCGAGGCAGTTAAATGTTAGGAATTGTACAAATCAATGGCCTTGAACTCAGATATAGATAGGGGAAAGCACTGTCAGAATACTCCACGACGGAGGTTCCTGTTGAGGAAATTAGGGGATGGGGGACAATTTGGGACCAGATAAATCTGCCATATTTCTTTTAGACGGGGCACGTGTTTGTTTGTTGTGTATTAAAGACAAGGAAGAGGAGAACCAATACATTTTATGTATGGCTTCGCAGATTAATTTCATCCCCTCAAACACTGGGCTTCTGGTAATGAGAGGGAACACAAACACAAAGCAAACAGAACATAAATAAATAGTCTACCCCCCCCCCCCCACCCCCCCATTTGAAGGACTGAATTTGCCGCACTTATTTACTCAGCTGGGTTTCTGATGGGATTCGTTTTTACTGAGAGAGGGGAGGAGGCGGCGCTTTTAATAAAAGTGTCTGCCAGTCTCGGGGATGTTTGCTCTGCGGTGGTTGCCCTGGTAACAAAGGAACCGGAACCTACCCGTGACCCGCACGGCCAGCGGATCGGAGTCGTTCTCGGCGGCTGAGGTCGTGGGCGTCCGTGCCGCCCGGCGTCCTCGAGCGATTAACCCCCCGCGCCTTGCTGCCGTCGGGAGTCTCGCTGCTATAACTGCTTTCCCGCTGCACACAAATACAAACAAAAAGGAACAAGAGGATTTCGACATCCTCGGCTTTCAGAAAGTGTGAAACGAAACGTAAGAACAATGCATACAGCATCGGTCTGATTGAACTCTGTAGACTGACAACTACCTTTTGGCCCAGGGCAGTGCTTCTGTATGATTGCTGGTGTGTGTGTGAGTGCGTGTGTATGTGTGTGTGTGTGTGTGCGTGTTATATGTATATGCATATTCATTATGTGTTCAATGTGCGGGCAGGTGAATGGCCAAATCATTCATCCGATCAGAATCCAACTGAACATGTGTTTCAAATGCTGAATAAAAGACTTAAGGCAACCAGCAGTCATTGCAGCATTGCAGTTGTATGACGAACTGTGGCATTGCCATCTATTAGCTGGCTGGCTACTAGATTTTATGGAAGAAATCAAGTGACTCATTGAGTCAAGGACATTTCTAATGTGGTTTCTAATGTTTCTGCAAGTTAAAAGTAATAAATAAGGCAACCAGTATTTTTATAGAGCATTCAGCTACCCTTTAGTGTAACATTGTCTTCACAGATTTGCACAAGATTTTGTGGAAAGGTTGGTCACGAGCCAAAGAAGAGGTCACGTGTTTGTGTGAGGGAGTGTGAGGGGGCGTGGCGATGGGCATGGCCTATCACAAAAAGGCGCATAACTCCCGGATGGATTCACAGATTTGCACAAGATTTTGTGGAAAGGTTGGTCATGAGCCAAAGAAGAGGTCACGTGTTTGTGTGAGGGTGTGTGCGTGGATGCATGCACACATGGATGCATGCACGTGTGCGGTCACAGCTATTGCGAATTCGCGCTTGTTTTCAAATGAAAACATACAATGTGTTCTACATTATTGCCACCTAAATGAAATATTGGCTCATTTCCATTATTTACAGTAAACAAGAACATGACTTTATTGCAGATAACATTATTAATAATAAATAATAAAATCGAAATAACAATATAATCAATGCAGACACTAAATATGGATTCATCCTTTGTCTCCTGGGTGGAAAACTTAATGTATTCTGATACAATGGTTCTGCACAGGCAGCTTCAAGCACTGATGGCTCAGTCCCCCTCCCCTGTCCCTCCCCTGTCCCAGCCCTGTCCCAGCCCTGTCCCTCCCCTGTCCCAGCCCAGTCCCCTGTCCCTCCCCTGTCCCAGCCCTGTCACTAGCTTCTTTGCTAGCAAGCAGCTTCTCCGGAGAAGAACCGTTAACGTTACACTTGCCACACTAATGAAAATTGGTGACGTTTTTGTATGTAATATGCAAGTATAATTCATGATTTGACATAATTATGGACAACTTGCATTTATACAAGTGGCTACCACTCGGCACGCTTGTTCCAATCGTGATCTTTGTTGAAACAAAACCGTAAAGCCCTACCGCAGTGTATTGTGGGATTTTGGCCTTCCGGATAGTGTACAGAGCTTGTACCCTACATTTTGCAGTGCATTTTGGGGCGGATGTAGTTCACTATATAGTGTGCCACCATTTTGTTTCTCAGATGGGACGCACTAAAAAATGGCTGATACCAAAAGTAGTGCATTATATAGGGAATAGGGAGTGATTTGGGACACAGCCCGTGCACGTGTATGTGTGTGTGTCTGTGTGAATGTGTGGGAGCTTGTGTGTGTGTTTGTGTGAGTGTAAGAGTGTGTGTGTGTGTGAGCGTGTGTCTGTGTGAGTGTGTTTGTTAGCATGTCTGTGTGAGAGTGAGTGTGAGTCGTGTTAGTGTGTGTGCCTGAACAGAGAACGCAGCCTGGTACAAAGCTTTTGAACCCAAACTGCAAACCCGTTGACCAGAAGGCCCCTGGCGCAAGACGTATCGGATAATAAAATTCATCAAAGACAAAAAAAATAATAATAATAAAATCTACAAAGATTCCTTCGGAAGCGTGCTTTGTGGGTCGGAAAATAGAAGGTCTAAAAGTGAAAAGCATCTCTGCTGCAAGCGAACAGAGCTCTTCCCCATCCGGGAGAGCCCAACAGGGCGGGTGGCCGAATCACCATCCAGGGAGCGCGAGTGAGCCTCCCCAACGTCACGGCCGGAAGAACAGCTGCTGGCGCTGGGCCGGGCGTGGCCTGGCCTGGCCTGGCCTTCCCGCCCTGTTCCTGTGAAACCCAATATCCTTGCGGGTCTCCGAGGGCTTCGCACAGATTAAATAATACAGTCTGGCCCTGTGTAATTAACCTCCTCTCATTTCCATAATTCATGGATACCAGTGTGGCGTCTTCGTTTCTTCTACCGCACACACACACTGTCTGAGGAAAACAAACACCCAGACCCTGCTTCAGTACTGACAGTCTGCAAACACCCAGACCCTGCTTCAGTACTGACAGTCTGCAAACACCCAGACCCTGCTTCAGTACTGACAGTCTGCAAACACCCAGACCCTGCTTCAGTACTGAAAGTCTGCAAATACCCAGACCCTGCTTCAGTACTGACAGTCCGCAAATGCACAGAACCTGCTTCAGTACTGACAGTCTGCAACACACAGACCCTGCTTCAGTACTGACAGTCCGCAAACACACAGAACCTGCTTCAGTACTGACAGTCTGCAAACACCCAGACCCTGCTTCAGTACTGACAGTCTGCAAACACCCAGACCCTGCTTCAGTACTGACAGTCTGCAAACACCCAGACCCAGCTTCAGTACTGACAGTCTGCAAATACCCAGACCCTGCTTCAGTACTGACAGTCCGCAAACACACAGACCCTGCTTCAGTACTGACAGTCTGCAAACACCCAGATCCTGCTTCAGTACTGACAGACTGCAAACACACAGAACCTGCTTCAGTACTGACAGACTGCAAACACACAGAACCTGCTTCAGTACTGACAGTCTGCAAACACACAGAACCTGCTTCAGTACTGACATCTGCAAACACCCAGACCCTGCTTCAGTACTGACAGACTGCAAACACACAGAACCTGCTTCAGTACTGACAGTCTGCAAACACCCAGACCCTGCTTCAGTACTGACAGTCTGCAAACACCCAGACCCTGCTTCAGTACTGACAGTCTGCAAACACACAGAACCTGCCTCAGTACTGACAGTCTGCAAACACCCAGAATCTGCTTCAGTACTGACAGTCTGCAAACACACAGAACCTGCTTCAGTACTGACAGTCTGCAAACACCCAGGCCCTGCTTCAGTACTGACAGACTGCAAACACACAGAACCTGCTTCAGTACTGACAGTCTGCAAACACCCAGAGCCTGCTTCAGTACTGACAGTCTGCAAACACCCAGACCCTGCTTCAGTACTGACAGTCTGCAAACACCAGACTGGGGGGGGGGGTAATTAACATCACTGCCCATCAGATGGACCGTTCTGAGTGTGTACTCAACACTACACCTGGCAATCCTAAGCTACTTCTTTGCCACAGGCTATTTCTTGCAGCTTTAGTGCCTATTTTACTCACACCACATGCCAATGATATTAGGCCACTTGTAGTTTTAAAAAGATTTCAGTCAATTTAACTACTTGCTCTACCTCCCTCTCACCCCTCCACCTCTGACTTTGCAAAATGACTAGATAGATTTCCAATAATTTGTTTCATTGTAATTCATTAAACAAACTTGTTATAATCAACTATTTCACATACAATTCATCTTGAGTTGTATAATAAAATACTATGAATACAGGGACAAAGCCATTTTGTATAGCTGCTGCATCAGTGGAGTCACCAATGGCATTTCTGAGCCACTGAGCTACAGAGGTATAGATATAGACAAGGGATTGGAAACTGGGCTCCATAGACTTTCTATTATAAAAAGGTATGAAAAATGAATATTTTCCCAAAACTTCTGGATAAAAACAACCATTGTTCCACAAACTGCTACACTTAATGAAATTTATGATCACAGAAAATCGACCAATGAGGTTTTCAAATCAGCTTGGGTTTCTACATTTAATTCAATGGACAGTGAACTCTTTCACCCTCAGCAGTTGTGAACATGTGCAGTAGAGGCAGTTTCCCGATACTTCCCAGGCTTCCCTGACAGGCCCCTCCTCCCCGCTCCAATTCCTATGTACGCTCTATGCACAGGATAAAGGGGGAGTGGAGATCTGGGCTGGGAGGGAGGATGAGGGGTTTGGAGGTTGCACCAAGCACCTCATTTATCTCATTTATATGGTAATGGCTGAAGATTACTGGCAGCCATTGGCAGTTTTGCATGTCCAGGAGAGAGGGGTTGATGGGAGTTTGCCATAGCACAGGCGCACAGTATGCTCCGGATAGCAATGATGTATTTACATCCTAGTAATTACACTTAAGGTGATGAGTTCAATGTTCTCCAAGCGCAAAGCTACTATGTCTCATTACCACTCCAGTGTTCTTGGCACTGAGCTGTCAAGACCTAGTGCAATCAAAATTTATATTTTTAAATAGATATATTAAACAAAGAGCCAATGAAAACAAATATTAGGCAATACACCTATTTTAGTCTGCTGAGATATTAAACAGATTTAAAACAAAGTTCTTATACTGCCCTCTATAGGTGGATTTTGGTAATGGTGCTCAGTATGTAAACAAAATGGAGACTGGGAATATCTTTCCCTCTTTTCCCCCATCTTGGAATGCTCAGTCGTGATAGTCACTGCTCTGAACACCGCTATCTTTAACACTATCCTGCACCCCACCCACACACCAGTACAGATCCCTGCACCCCACGCACACACCAGAACAGAGCCTTAACACTACCCTGCACACCACCCACACACCAGAAAAGAGTCTTAACACTACCCTACACACCCCACCCACACACCAGAACAGTAACTTAACACTACCCTGAAACCCACCCACACACCAGAGCAGAGCGACCACCCAGCATCCCACCCACACACTAGAACAGTCCCTTAACATCACCCTGCACCCCCTCACACACCAAAACAGAGCCTTAACACCACCCAGCATCCCACCCACACACCAGAACAGAGGCTTAACAGGGGGAGCCATTCGGAGGTTATCTGGAGGTTTAACAAGTGGCTTATTGTGAAATAAATGCGCTCCAACAATCAATAATAGGAAAATCGGGGTGTCAGGCCTCTCCTACTGCCTTGTTCAGCAGCACAACACCAACAAATTGAGACAAATTACCTAAAACTGCATTTACAGATATCGTTTCATTTCGCAGTTTCATTGCATGCTTGCAATATGACACAGAGAAGACAGCTTTTGATTGGTTTAAGCTAAGCAAGACATAGCCATGAAGCCCGTGCTGGTCATCAAGACAGTTGCTTTATCGCAATGCATGCTGGGCGATTTGTGTTTTTTGTATTGCATGCAAGTAACCACAGTTCATTCCAACATGAAATGGCTTGATATGCATATCTATTGGGCAGGGGTGAAGGCCAGGCTGTAACAGGAGACACAGATAGGGGGAAGCACTGAAGTCGAATTTGTGGAATCCCTGTCAGCAAGCCAGAGATGTTCTGGCCTAAACAGCGGAGAGAGAAGAGAAAGGCTTTCAAATAAAGTTGTCCAGCCTCACCCCCGTTGAGAAACTATTATACATATTCAAAATAATGTGCTGTGAACCTCCGCAGTGGAAGAACAACAAAAAAAGAATACCATCACCAGGAGGGTGGCCCGGTTGCCATGGCTACCGAAAGGCCCCTGTTTTACAGGACTGGGTGTGATCAATAGCATGCACTTACATATCTGCTCTTGGCTGTGCAATGTATTTCCCCCACCTCATGCCTATCGGCTTCAAGTTTTATTAATACTTTGTGAACGAACGTAATTTCACTTTACGAACTGCAAACAGAGTCAGAGCGAAAAAATAATAGAATTTTAAAAATCTAAGTGGTGAGCTACCAGTTAGCGAGCATCTGCTCCCGTCCGACCGCATTGTCATCCTACGGAGAATCTCTCAATTATTAAAACTTATTTAACCAGATGCTAACCTGGAGCCGCAGCAATTGCACCCGAACGGCAGCACAGTTTCACTTGGGGACAGAGGTGCCCCACGGCAGAGGTGCTCCACGGCAGAGGTGCCCCTCGGCAGAGGTGACCCGCAGCAGAGGTGCCCCACGGCAGAGGTGACCCGCGGCAGAGGTGCTCCACGGCAGAGGTGACCCGCGGCAGAGGTGCCCCACGGCAGGTGACCCGCAGCAGAGGTGCCCCACAGCTTGAGGTGACCCGCGGCAGAGGTGCCCCACGGCAGAGGTGACCCGCGGCAGAGGTGCCCCACAGCTTGAGGTGACCCGCGGCAGAGGTGCCCCACGGCAGAGGTGACCCGCGGCAGAGGTGACCCACTGAGAAAAGGAGAAAGAAAAAGCTTCAGGATGAGGCTCGGGCTGTGAACAGGCCGACAAGTAAGCAATGTCACCAATCTGTCAATAAACGCGTATTGAATTGAATTGGTTTACATGTTGTAGATTAATGTACTGGCTGTCTCTCAAACTGGGCCATTCGCTACCTATAGGGAGCACAAGCTGTTCTCAGATTTTTGTCGAGTAACATATGTGTTCTTAAGTTGAGGCATATTTGTAAATGAAAATGGGTTGAATCACACACTGTTCTTATGTACAGCCTCGGCTACAAAGCAGGTCCCTGTTTCATAAAGCAGTTAGAGTGGCTTAGGTGGATAACTGTGCTGAGTAAAACCCAGAACCCTTTCAATATGAAACATGAACTGAAATTAAAAAAAGCTATTTTTTTTAGCTTTTACTTAGCACATTTGTTCAGCTAACTCTGTAATCCTGCTTTGTGAAATATTCCCATGGATCACACCATTAGCCAGAGAATTTCCAAAAACATCATGAAATAACTATGTTTCGAAATGTTAAGTAGACATTTAAATCAGTATAGCCTATACGCGTAGATTTCTTTTCAACTTTTGTGTGGCTTATGTTCGTTTTAGGTGCAGGCGGTAGTAATGTATTATTCATTTTTTTTTTTAAGTAAACAAAAACAAACAAAATGGCAGAGGAGGTAATAAATTCATAAAATAAAATGACCTAATCAAATGAGAACAAAACAGAAAAAGAGGAAAGAAAACCAATAATCAAACAAAGAAGAGAAAGAGAGAGAAAAAAAAAATATATATATATATAGATATGTATATATAGTGGTCATAAACGCTACTAGCATGAAATATGTATTCATTCTTTGATTCAAACAATGGTAAGTCAATCAAGTAAGGGTAATAATGTGACATTTTGATGTAGCTCTGTTCTTTCATGTGTTGATATAACTATATTACCACCTTCTGGTGAAATAAAGACACAGCATTGACAGTGATAGAGTTTTGAATGGGGACAAATGAAACAAGTGACCTTTTTGACATGTGTTGAAGGCAAATTCATGTTAGAATGATTAAATCTTTTGGTTTCCTTTAAACCCCAACCCCCCCACCCCAACACACAACACTCAGACAATTCTGTATTCTAGTTCAACACAACATCTGCCACCTACCCTCCCCCTCAGTCTGCACTCACTCTCAAGACTAACACGCAATCTCCAGGCGCAGACCTGGAGGAACCTTGGCGAAGCTTATTTGTTGATCGAATCCCGATCGTAGAAAAAGCAGAACTGCTTATGAATAATGTATTAGATGACAATATGGGGAAGGAGGAGACTTTTATTGGTCTGTCTAAGAATGTCCTCTTATGTGTTTTTTTCTTCCAATTCATCGTTGCTTTTCCCTAAAAGCTATATCAGCTAGGACACATTTTTTCAGTGAAATGTTGTCTGAACAGTAAACTTAGGCATCGTCTGTTAATAAAAGTAAACCAAAGAACTGAAACCCACCTACTGCCACAGTCCCTACCACCCCCAAAGCTCCTGTGTGATCCTGTCCACTGTCTCCAGTGAGTCTTAAATCTTAAATCTCCCCCTACCGCAGGGTCTCTCTCTCTCTCTCTCTCTCTCCCTTCCTCCCTCCCTTGTGTAGCACAGTAAATGCAAACACAGAACTAGATAACACCTGTAATTGCAGCTTGCAGAAATATTTGTACATTGTTCTTAAATTATAAACATGCCATGGTTTCTAGTGTATAATTACACATACACTTCCTTATAACAAAGCTAAAAACACAGAGCATAGAAAATATCTATTTTTGATTCCAATATTTTCTCACTGCAGGTTTGTACAGACTTTGATTTTTTTTTAAATTATAATTGGTTGAAATGTGTACAACCTTTCAAGGGGTCACAATCTTACATACAGTATAGGCTATAGTATCCATGGAGAACAAACCAGCGGAATAAAGACCTTTCTTTGATTGCATGTGCCATTAGTGAAGACTTGACTCCCCAGTTAATGTTTCTGTATACCATCATCTTCGAGGGAGTCTGAGTCATTGTGGATTTAACCTTTGTTTCGTGTGCTTGCAAATTAAATCTATTATTTGCGCGCGCAAGTCGAGCATTAGCATAAACGTTGATCAGTGCACCACAGATCACACACGAAGCAGATCTGCTTTGAAATGTTTTCTTAGATAAACATTAGGGGAAGAGGAGAATTCATTCTCTGCTTTTCTGCACGTTTGAGGTTACTGTTAACCAAGCGCGTTGCCTCTCCAGTTGCTAAGAAGGCCACGTAGTACGTTTGCCTGAGCCTTTGGGATGTGCCCCTGTAAATTGGGATGGCAGGTATGCCATCCCACCAAGTTATGCCTTGGCGGGGCGCCATGTACACTCTGCAGCAGGGGTTCCCAACCTTTTTTGGCTCAGGACCTTTAGGTATGAAATTTTTCGCGACCGCAGCCATTTAAAATACTGACATTTTGCTATTGGACACTTTTCTAATATTAAAAAACGTAAACGAGTTACATATGACAGACAGTTACATGTTAGTATACAATCACTGCTAAGAGTCCTGTAAAGCACAATATGTTGGCACTGACCGTTCATTTAAACTCACCATGTCTAATCAAAGTCGGGGGGTGTAATCGAGAGCGCGCATCTCATCTCATCTGTGACGTCTAGCCTGGACCGGTACTTTGATATCATGCAAAAAGATACATCCTGCAAATAAATACTTGCGAAGGGAAACTTTCCAAAGTGCATCCTTTGCTTGCTCAGCTCATCACGTTTTCTTTTGAAATATGATTTTGGCTTGCCCATGTATTCTTTGTGTTGTCTCAAAGTGTCTTTTAAGTTTGTTTGGTTTCAGACAGCACATTACCGTACAAGCGGCACTTGGGCTTTTCCTCGTTGTTCTCGATGACGCTCGTAAATCCATACTGAAGAAATGGTTCGTCATATTTTCGAGACCGTTTTGAAGGTATATGTTCAGTATCAGGTTCGCTTGATGACGTGGATGGTGGAGCTCGAATTAAGAAATCGGTCCATTTGTTGTTAACTTGTTAAATCAGCTACCCGCGCTGCATAGGGCAGTTCGCGTCAAAGTACGCGAAGTTCAAGGTTCATGCAGCATACCAGTAATTCAAGCAATTTATTTCAAACACGTTTTTATGTATTCTATTTTAAATGAAACATTTTTTAAACACAAACGTGATTTAAATGAACTTAATATTTGTAAAAACTATTTATTTTTGAAATTCTGTTTATTTATTACTATTTATTTTTAATCTGTTTCTATTTTCAGCTATTTTCTTGCGACCCCATTTGCGTACCAGGCGGACGCACATGGGGTCGCGACCCCAAGGTTGGGAAACGCTGCTCTACAGTGTGTGAGCGCTAAAGAGCCACGTGGTCGGGATTTCCTCTGTTCGGTACGATTTAGTACCATCCCAACAGGAGGGCACTGTCCTGCGTAACTCACTCACAATCCGCTGCCTTAACATGAAAACTAGCGCTCTTTTTGTGTCCTGCTTAACTCACACAAAATGCGCTGCGTTAACATAAAAACTAGCGCTCTTTTTGTGTCCTGATTAACTCACACACAATGCCCTGCGTTAACATAAAAACTAGCGCTCTTTTTGTGTCCTGCTTAACTCACACACAATGCGCTGCGTTAACATGAAAACTAGCGCTCTTACCATCTGCACATAGCTCTGGGCCTTCTTATATGTCTGCCATTTAATAACCATACAGAGCAGGTCTCTGGCATCCAACTATGAAGAATAAGACCATATTTTACAAAAGTAGAAGAGAAGAATGATACGTAACTATCTGACTTAATCATTTTGCTGACGAAACACAGTAGTCTTATTTGACTGACCCATACTAATAGTGCTGCATGTAAAAAATGTATAAATGTAATGTAATGGACCAAACAGAATTTAAACCGCAGCTGGCAGTGAACTTCTGCCATAATTCAAGTAGCAAACAAATTTCATGCCATTCTGTTTACTTAGTTTTACTGTTGTTATGATACTTGTTGACATTTACTCCTATTCACTCAATTTTGCTGGAATTTTCCGTTATACATTTGTTATTTTATTATACTTGTTTTTGTTTATGGCACTGGCACCACTGAGCGTATTTGTATTTGTATTTGAATTTAAGTTTGAGTTGGAAGAGCAGTTTAAAGGAGCGAGACCAAAGCAAAGGCAGGTAGTTGCGAGGCATACGGAGACCGAGAGAAAGCATTCGCCGGTACCTTCCGCGGGCTCCCACACTACACTCACTGCCTCGGAATTAATGCTGTGAAGCATGTTGCCATGGCGACGGTCTTTGGGCTTTGAAGCGGTCACCTCTGAGTGCGCACAACGTCAAACCTCATCTTGTTATTTTTCACACATAAAGGACCCATTAAACCCCAATTTAAAAACGCTCCCTTTGCAGGAACAATGCTTCTTTTAGCGGCTAAGATTCTTTCATATCTGCATGGCCGTGCATTGTTTTTTATGCCATTTGTATTGGACAATGGCGCCCAAATGATTTGGTTAATTTCATTTCGACTGCGAGTGTCGTGAGGTGTTGAGTAACAGGCTTTGAGATTCATGCCTTTCCAAATTGCATATGAAAGGATATGAAAGAATGAGATTGCTAAGAAGTACTCAGTTTCTGAACATTTTCTAATTATCGTCTGAATCCAGACATAAATATTTCAAAGGTCCTTTCAAGATTGTATTTGGTCTTCATTTCTTTTGATAGAAATTACAGTGCAGTGCAGACAGTGTTTTTGTCTGATTCTCTACATATACAAAAAACAACACTTCTGTAAAATGTCACAGTTTGTGAAAATAGTGGTATCACTGTTGCATTCCATGTATGTATGTACTAAGCATACTTTACATCAACTTCAATACTTCCAAGAACTCTTAAGTTAAAAATAGTATACTTCATGTACTCTGTATGACCAAAAGTATCCGGACACCCCTTCGTCTGGGTGTTCTACATGATTCTGTGATTCCCCAACATTTTGGGGAAGGCCCTTTCCTGTTTCAGCATGACAACGCCCTTGGGCATGCAGTTGAGGTCCATATAGAAATGGTTTTGTTGAGAACGGTGTGGAAGAACTTGTCTGGCCTGCACAGAGCCCTGACCTCAGCCCCATCCAACACCTTTGCGATCATTTTGAAAGCCAACTGCAAGCCAGGCCTAATCACCCAATCAGTGTCTGACCTATCTAAGGCACTTCTGGCTGAATGTAAGCAAATTCCTGCTTCATGCTAAACGCTCAATCATATAGTATAAAGCCTTTCCAGAATAGTGAAAGTTGTTACAGCTGAAAAGAGTCCATCCCCATATTAATGCCTGTCATTTTGGATGAGATGTTGGATGTCAGGTGTCCATATACTTTTGGCCATGTAGTGCACGATTTAGAATCTCATTTTTTCACACGGGTATCATTATTTAAATGTTGTGTTCAGAGCTACGGCTAGTGGAATGACGTGGTGACGTTTCTTGGGGCCCAAACATAGGGGGGTCCACAGCTAAAAAAAAATTCAATTTGTTTTATTTAAAAAAGGGAGACCCAGAGCAATATTCTTTAATTGGGGGCCCAGTATTCTTTCCCACGCCATTGGTTGTATTACTCATTATCATGGTGTTGTGTAAAGAGGTGGGCCTGTGGTCTGTGTCAGAAGATGGGCAGGGTTTCTCCTGTCCTGACTGCAGTGGGGAGCTCACCCCACCCCTGAATACATTTTTGACACCAAAATGCTGAATCAGGGTGTTAACAGAAGAAAAGAGGGGAAACCAACTTTGAATGAGTCTGTCAATACTTAGCTGACGACTGTATCAGAGAGCTCTTGCATCGAAATAATCTGGTAGTCTCCTTTTATAAATTAAGAGCATTAATAAACCCAAGACGTAAGCTTGCACAGTGGTAGCAATCAATATACCATACAAATGGAAAAACTAGACAATCAAATTGTTGAAATATTGACACTGGCAAGAAAAAGGTTTGCGCTAAAAACTCAGCCAAAACAAGTACAATTCCATAAGGGCAAGAGATGAGCATTTCTCACAACACACAAGGAATAACCAATGCATCGAGCAGGCAAAGAGAAAACCTTGATCAGGGCTGCCCAGCTCTGCTACTGGAGATCTACCATCCTGTAGGTTTTCATTTCAACACTGATTTGCCACGCCTGATTCTACTAATTAGCAGCTCAATGAGATCTCTAGCTGAATGAGGTGTGCTTTGCTAGGGTTGGAGTGAAAACCTACAGGACGGTAGATCTCCAAGAACAGGGTTCAGCAGCCGTGCTCTACATGTAATAAAGCACAGTTCTCCCTCAGTCGGACGATAGCTGAGTCAACATTGCAGACTGGAACAAGCAATCAGACGAGAAGTTCTGATTGGCTGCTGCTCAACTTGCCTCTTAATTGGCAATTGGCGATTGGTTCTCTTCACAGCTGTCAGGAGCTTGATACTGCGTCAGTGAAACTTACAAAACTGAATGGTATTGTCCACGCAGACAAAAGAAGCTGCCTATTTCACATCCTGCCTACAGCTCCTCATATTCCACCTCGAAGGAGGAAGTTTTTTTTTGTAACTTCCAGCTGGTTTTCAAGGTCTTCTTCAATTTAAAATTCACAAGTACAAATATATGCAGAGACTGATACCCACACACAGTGAAGGGGTTTCTGAAACGGGGGTTATTATTCAAGGCTTGGATTTCCACCAGAGAGACACACTCCTCCACAGTTTCTTAGAGGGAAAAAAAGCAAAGCAAAAACCCACAGGGAAATGATTTGGAGGATATATGGTTTATGTATTTTGTTAATGAAAAAGGGGGTGCAGGTGCTGCTGATATATTGTTGAATGGGTGGAGGATATTGTGTAACATTTTTCATTTGACACTGTGTAATTGGTGGTCGTTTAAGGGGGTCAGTTTAATACGCAGCCTTTTCGGGTGAAATTAGGGGTGGAAAGTATGCGTGAAATGTCAACCCTGGGGCTGTCAATCACAGATTCTGACTCTCCGGCGGTACTCCACTCTTTTTGTGCAGAGGGGGAAGAAGAGTGTGTGTGTGTGTGTGTGTGCACAAGTATGTGAGTATATGTGTGTGTGTGTGTGTGTGTGCACGAGTATGTGAGTTTATGTGTGTGTGTGTGTGTGTGTGTGTGTGCAGGAGTATGTGAGTATATGTGTGTGTGTGTGTGTGTGTGTGCACGAGTATGTGAGTATATGTGTGTGTGTGTGTGTGTGTGTGTGCAGGAGTATGTGAGTATATGTGTGTGTGTGTGTGTGTGTGCAGGAGTATGTGAGTATATGTGTGTGTGTGTTTGTGTGTGCACGAGTATGTGAGTATATGTGTGTGTGTGTGTGTGTGTGTGTGTGTGTGTGTGTGTGTGTGTGTGTGCACGAGTATGTGAGTATATGTCCATGTGTGTGTATGTGTTTCTGGAGGAGCTGGGTAAAAGCATCCTGAACTCATCCGAAAACCACGGGGGGTATTAACAGGGGGCCTGGGTCTCCAGTGGGCTTGCCTGCCTCCGAATTTTGGCGTGAGAGTGGCCGACGGGGCGGTGGGGGCCAGCGCATCCGCCATATGGCGCCTCGTCTGAAAGGGGGGGGGGGACAGGTGAGGGAAACCTGGCTCATGGCCACCGCACCTGTTTGTTCTTCAGAAGCCCCCCCCCCCCCCCCCCCCGGACCCCTCCAGCTGGTGCCGTCACGCGGCCGCGTCCCGGGGACAGGGCCCGATTCGGCGGTAGCTGGGGGGGCCCGGACGCCACGGACCCCCCTCCCTGCCGCGCCAACGCCTCCCGTCCCAGTGATTCGGCGCTTACCTTCTCTCGCGCTCTGAGCCCAGTTTCCTGTCCTGGGACTGTCCGCAACGCAGGAGAAGGAGGCCTCCCTCTGGTCCAAACCAAGGGGAGGGTTAATTTCGCTAGCATCTGGCCAGTGCTGGTCTTCACCCTGCATATACGAGAAGTCCTACCCAGAGTGGGAATTGGCCATGACCAGCACACATTGTTTACATCCTTAAAACCCCTTAAACCTCACTTAAAATCCTCTCTTAAATAAACCCAATTATGTCCAAAAGGATATACAGTATAGGCATGCTTGTAATAATGAGCACATTTGTACAAAAATGACCAAATCCCCTGATCAGATGAGTCTCACTCCGTAAACATACAGGAAATATTTATTGGATATCTTTTTTTCCCCAGCCATTTCCCACTTCCAGAAGCTAATTCCATTGAGGGTGGTGCCCTCTGGAGCCTCACAAAACAATTTTTTATTTTATTTACCCATTACTCTCTTTTTGACTACGCCCTGCATTTCAGTCAAATGGTGTCCTCCTGAAGAGCTTCTATGTACAAAATGAGATCATAGTGGTTACTGATGTTTACTTATCAAACAAACAAAATTCATAGAAACAATGAGATCGCTTGGCTTTACCTTGGTGTGTGATCCCATCGGCACTCAGTTGTCTGGGTCGCTGCAGGCTTGTATGCAGTGAGTAGGCTCCTGTCATTTGCACATGGATGAAAGAAAGCGGGATCTGTGTGTTCTTAGGAATTAGGCGCAAGTTGCCAGCTTAGTGGTAATGGGGAAGTTAGATTGCAGATGTGGTTATATGTGTGCAGGTTTTGGGGATGAAGAGTGAGGGGGTTAAGCAGGTGTGTGTGTGTGTGTGCGCACGTGTGTGTAGCGAGAATTGTTCTGCAATTAGTTATATGTGTGTAGCGGGATGGTGTGGGTGTGTGCTTTTGTTTAGTGTATCTAGCATACATGTGAAATGAATGAACTTGAAGTGTTGGCAGTAAATTATTGAATCTTAAAACAGCCCTTACAGAAGAATATACTGAAAATTATGTTGGAATAAAAAACATTTTGAGACATTTTCCGTCGTTTCTGATACCTCAGACTATTGCATTCCGAGGTCCGCTTTTGATCTCAACCATATTATCAAAGCCACTTTGAAAGGAAAGCCACTCTTGATATCGCCCCTGAATCTGTTTTCCTTCCAAAGCTATTTTTGATATCTGAAGATTCAAATGATCTCTTTGTATGCAGCTTCGCAATCGCATATATGGTAAACAAAGCTATTCGGCTAGAGAATAAGGTTAATACATGTGACCAGAGATGGGACACTGATTTGACACTTTTTGATACTCAGCCAGTAGACAGTGGCAGACAGTACAATAATCAGGATAATCAGGACACATCAAGCTTCTGACAAGAAGTAAGTAGGAGGATGAACGAGTGTTTTACCTCAGTCACATATCACTCACTGGGGCTCCTCCATCAGTTTAACTTTTTGTTTTCAGCTCGAGAGCAACGCTCTCTCATACACCACAATCTAGCCCCTTGCATCACATGCACAAACGGAGAATTAAAGGTTCAGTTCCAATAAATCAGCACTGAGAGTCAGCGAGGGCCCTTGTGCCGACTGAAGTAGATTTTTAATCTTGGCCAATCGCAAAGCAGAAAAGCGCTGTGACGGACGCAAAGCCAGTAAGCCCAACAGGCTTTTTGCTGTGCGCTCTGGTTCTTGCACCTGATCGGGATTCACAAGTGCTGCAAAAACATTCCACGTACATCTGCGGTTTGTTAGTTTGTCTGGCGCTTTTAGCCAAAGCAAAGCATTTTAACCTGGTAGGCAAACCCAATTAGCGCTAAAGACAGGCACACTACTACGACAGGCAGTACTACTGTCACTGAGCATGCCACTACACCTGCATGTTACAGAGAGGGAGGGGGCAGTTTGTTTAATTAATAGAAACATTCACTGAGGTATAGTCAGAAAAGGTGTGCTCTCCAGTGTATTATATTCAAACCAGTATATTATATATAAACCAGTATATTATATACAAACCAGTATATTATATACAAACCAGTATATTATATACAAACCAGTATATTATATACAAACTAGTATATTATATATAAACCAGTATATTATATTCAAACCAGTATATTATATATAAACCAGTATATTATATACAAACCAGTATATTATATACAAACTAGTATATTATATACAAACCAGTATATTATATACAAACCAGTATATTATATATACACCAGTATATTATATACAAACCAGCATATTATATATAAACCAGTATATTATATATTCCTTCACATTTCAAAGGTATACTGAAACATCGACGGAAGACAGAATAGCAGCCTAGAGAGTTTACTTTTCTCTTTTTTGTCTTAATGACCTCCTACAATAATGGCATTAATTAAATTTCCATTATTAACGTCCCGCCTAAATGCATGGATGATGACGAGGAGGCACGCAAAGTGATCTTCGCTCTCTGTCATCTCGTTTGCATATCGGTTAATCAAAGGTACACTTAATCCTAATCCTACCCTAGAAACCCTAATCATCGCTATGGAAATGAAGGGGGCCCCGGCAGGTCCCTCAATTTCAGAAAGTTCTCTTCATTATTATAATTATTTTGTTTTTCTTCTTCTTCTCTGGAAGAGATTGCGACCGTTCCTTTGTGTAGAAGGGCGTCTGAGCTCGATTTCGCCGCTCTTGTTATAAATTATTCAAATTGTGGGTACTGGTACAATGAGCCCCCCCCCCCCCACCCCCACCCCCACCCCCCACATCGTTCCTCTGAGACTCTGTACAAATAAGATTTTATTTGCATACAGCAGTGCATTCAAAACACATCAAGATCCAATGAGCAAAAGCCCCTGACTAAATAATTATATTATGGCTGACTAACAAATGAGAAAAAACATTGGCTGTTTATATTAACAAATGGATAACAGACTTGTATATATTAAGATATAATATTCACAGGTAGGCAATAAAAAATAGACTCAACATGAGATTAAGAAATGTTCAAGCTTAGATTGCATTAAAAGTGCGAGTATCGTATCACGGAATGTCAGGGAAGCAAAATGTTTATTTTCTGAATCCAGTGGTTTCCGACAGTCAACGCCCTTCTTAAAATGTTCAGCACTCCAAATACTGAACACAAGTGGTACTGTGTGCTAAACCCCTCACTCAACATACATTTAAAATACATTTTAAGTGATTTAATTTAATAATCAATGAATCGCCAAATTTGTTGATAGGTCAGTCAAGCATTGACCTGGGAGTCATCCAACAGGTAAAAACAAGATTTATATTATGTCTTATTATGATTAAAGAATTTTATTAAATGAAAAAACAGCCAATTTAAAAAATGAAATCATGCATTCATTATTGAATGTAGGTTCACTATTTATAATTTTCAAAACGGGAGACATAAACCGGACATTAATTTTAAAGGACGAGTAAAGACCGATAAGCCAGACCATGCCAGCAATTTTCCCTCTTCAGGCTTATTTATGACAAGGACCGGCCTATTTCAAAGGGGACAATTCAATTATTAAAGTGACCTTATGTTGTTGAAAGCAGGGCTAAACACCATGGTATTATAATCAAATGATTTATGGTTCTGGCCTCTTTCCAACAAGAACAAACATGAATATGTTTGAAGGTAATTCAGCTCAGCGATTGAATACCACTACAAGATAGACATTTAACTCCTGCTTTTAACAACAGAGGCGATGGTTGTAGGCAATCAGCGTTAAGTCCAGACTGTAGTGTAATTTCTGCCATTGAGTAACGTATTACCCATGTGACCAGACGCACCTCGCCAGCCTCCTTTTGAGGTCGGAACTGGCTACTGCTGCAGATTAGCTGGTGGAGAGAGAGCACACGCACCTGGGTTGTATAAACTAATCGGTCCGGGTGCTTAAGGGTGTGTTCCTCTCCGCAGTTTCGGGGGCAGAGACCGGCATCTCACACCGAGAGAGCGAGTCTTTGAGTTTTGTTTATCCGTGCACAAAAAAATACGAAGAACGAAACTGAAAAAGTCGGCCGAAAAGTTGGCCAGCGTATCTCAGTGGCGAGCTGAAAAGCCGTCGCTGGGCTGTACTTTCTTTTGTCTTTTTTCATTTTAGTTTTTTGTTTTAATTGATTGTTTTTACCTGGAACCCATGAGGGGGAAGGGTGAAGGTGTCTGATTTATTTAATTTTGTGTTTGTGTGGGTGCACTCTCTCCTCTCTCTCTCTCTCTCTCTCTCTCTCTCTCTCTCTCTCTCTCTCTCGATCTCTCTCTCTCTCTCTCTCTCTCTTCTCTCTCTCTCTCTCTTCTCTCCTCTCTCTTCTCTATCTTCTCTCTCTCTCTCATCTCTTCTCTCCTCTCTCTCTCTCTCTCTCTCTCTCTCCTCTCTCTCTCTCTCTCCATGCGGCAAACGATGGTCCGCATCTCCCTCCCAGGGGGTGTCACACCGGCGTGTGACACCTACAAAATTGAAAATTCAACACTAGCAGATCTCAACAGCCATTATCTGCATAGACATTGAGACTCTCAACTGAAGATTTCAATTGAATGTCACAGATTGGCGTTCAAAACTTACATTTGAAATGAAATCATGATCCTTATCCTACTGTGGCCAAGCTGGGCCTTGATACCACCACAAATAGCGCTATATAAATGCAGTCCGTTTACCATAAAAATTTTTGTGGGGCGACAAAGCTCAGGAGGTAAGAGCGGTTGTCTGGCAGTCAGAGGGTTGCCAGTTCGATCCCCCACAGATAGCGCTCTGTTCTGCTGTGTCTCTTCAGGGGTAAACTTTCCAGGAAAGCTGGCGCCCCAGATTGCATGCATAAATTAGAGCCTCAGCATGGCTTTCAATTCCCCCAAGGATGTTTGCTTTGATGTTTATGGAGGGGACGAGAGAGAGAGAGAGAGAGAGAGAGAGAGAGAGAGAGAGAGAGAGAGAGAGAGAACAGGCAGCACTCTAATGGTCAGGTCAACCAAAGCAGGCTACGTAATAACAATGTAATATCGTATGGATCATGGACAAGTTTGCCTGATCCAGTTATACCGTCTCTCTCTAGAAGGCCATAATCTAAACACACCTGTGTAGTGATCATGGCTTTTAGTCACATCATGATATACCACACCTGTGCAGGAGATGGATTATCTTGACAAAGGAGAAATGCTAGCTAACAGTGATATAAACAAATTTGTGGGCAAAATTTGAGAGAAATAAGATCTTTGTGCACATAGAACAAATCTTTGAGGTATTATTTAAATGCATTAAAAATGGCTGCAAAAATAAAAGGATTGCATTTATATTTTTGTTCAGTATATGATCACCACTGGCTCTGCAATTTAAAAAAACTCAAATGTGTGCCAACCGTCCGTGTGAGGAAGGACTTTTGTCAGCTTCGTTTACAAGCCAATTATCTTTATCTTTTCAGATGAATCAGCCTTTTTTATAACCAATTAGATCACAGCTGCCCAACCTGTTTCCAGAGATCTACCATCCTGTGGGTTTTAATTTCAATGCCCATTAGGCATTAAGTAGCATCCTGAACCAAGAACAGACTTCTATGGCCAAGAGTCTGTACTGCTACATTGAGTGTGGCTGTGGCTTGTAGGGCGGAAGTGTAGTATAATGGGTAAGGAGCTGGTCTTGTAACCTAAAGGTCCCAAGTTCACTGCCGTTGTACCCTTGACCAAGGTAACCTGCATTGCTTCAGTGTATATCCAGCTGTATAAATGGATACAATGCATATGCTATGTAAAAGTTGTGTAAGTCGCTCTGGATAAGAGCATCTGCTAAATGCCTGTAATGTAATGTAATGTGATACATTACAGTAGTGTCCAGTGATGCAAAACGCATCATTCAGAGAGATTTTTCCTGGATGGACGACAGCCATCGAAAAGATTGCTATGCAAATGCAGCTTTTTGACTGTTATTGGTGCACCAACCATTTGCCATCATTAAGAAGTAGGATCACAAGTAAGTGATTGGAAGGCTCTTAACTGAACATTCTAATGCTGATGTAACACTCATTAGAGTTCTAGAACACTGACTTAGAATTTTGAAAAAACATTCCAAAAAACCTACTCTTTTAAGGTTTAACTGATTATAGGGATAATAGCCCCTGTATTTAGTTCTGCTAAATTCCTACTGCTATCCAGGCTGGAAAGAGCACCTGGAGTATCATTGCTCAGTATGCACTAACAGACGTATAGAGAACACCTAATTCATGTGGGAAAGTTGCCCCTTTTCACTGCTGCAATTGGCAGTCTGGTCAAGAAGCAAGTAAATGGTGACTCCTGGTGTAGGAAGGCATGAATTGCAGTTGTACATGAAATTACTATTTGTGTGATGTGGAATAGTACTGTTTACTCAAAATGGGCCCAGGGCTGAGGTTCTAGTGGTTGGTTTTGTTTGTTTTGTCAAAACAAAAACAAACAAAACCAACTACCCCCATCATCAGAGCTGCCAATCGTATGAGCCCCTACCTCAGGATTGTCACTTAGCAACCACAATTTGATCAATGTGCGCATTGACAAACTGATCGTGTTGGTCACGAAGCTACACCGAGCCGACCATAGGAGGATGGGTTTCCCCCCTTGAGCCTGGTTCCTTCCAAGGTTTATTCCTATCTGCTACAAGGAATTTTTCCTTGCCACTGTTGCTTTAGGCTTGCTCCTGTGGGGGTTCAGGCCAGGGTTGTCTGTAAAGCGTATCGTAACAATTGTTTGTGAAATGTGCTATATAAATAAGATTTGGTTTGATTTTGATTAGATTTGACCAGTTTCACGCAATAAGCACTCAGTTGGCGATAATCTAGCCGCACTTAGTCATCACATTCATGGTGATAAAATGCCCATTGAAAGGGGGAAGGGGAGAAATATGAAGACAGAAAATACTGTTCATATGGAAAACGAGTCTTCACTGTAATACCACACCACTAGATGGCAGTGTACTGGGCAGTTTTACTGTACATGTTGAGTTAAGTTTATTTGACATGGACATCACAATCACATTGGACGAACCAGATGCATTGCTTAAGTGTTTTAGCATACATGCTAATTCTCAACACTTGTCCACAGGCTATACTGAGAGATTGTGTGGACAAACACCGCCAGAGAAACTTACAGGTCAGCTCATTTTGTTCCAGAGAATCTATTTAAACTTGAGATAACATTCTTTTGTACACAACATTTTCAGCGTGCGTGGAATGGCGACACGGACAATAATTCCTCGGGAGTATTTCTGAGTAAACACTGAACATTCCACGGAGGTTTCTCCGAGTTAGCATGTTTCTGGGACTGAAAACGACTGTGGATTTTGTTCGCCGGATTCTTGCGTGACAAGCATGCTGACTTACCATGATGTGTGTTCTCTGTGGATTACCAAAACACTAAGAAGGTGCAGACCCCCAAGCTTGTTTTGCCACCCCACTATTACAAAATAAGGAACTGTTGTTGCTAAAACACTTGTATTGTAAAATAGTTTATATGGAACCTTGAGTTTTAACACTTTCAAACGGTGTACAGTGGGACCAGATTGATTGAAAATTTCACCATAAAACAAAATGGAATGAATATATAAACCCATTTTGACCTGAACATGGGCCGGTGCGTATGGGGTTAATGTTTGAACACCAGAAATACATACAGCACTAAACTTTCTATTTGGATACCACTTCCTCAGGTTTGCAGGCTTTGGTGTTATAAAGACAAACATCACATTTGCAGCATAGAAGGAAACTCCATTCAGTTTCATTCACCTAAATTGTAGAATGCCCTTCCCATTGGGGATCAGAGTACCATCCATTAAAAAAATACAAAAGCAGGTAAAAATATATTTTGTGCGATCTCACACTTTTAAAGTCCTTATTTTATCTCTACCACACGTTTCTATTTTGCTTGTAATAAATATGTACTTTTCCTGCAATTCTTATTCTTAGAGAAAAAAGTGAACTCACCTCATCTGTAAGAGACCACTCTTTCCCCCAAAGCCAGTCGGTCTGGAAGCTCCTGCAAATGGCCTGGCATTGTCTCATTTACCTCTAGAGCAGCACTTATTACAGACTAAATGCAGCGTTTACTGCAGTGACTAAATGCAGCGTTTACTGCAGAGACTAAATGCAGCGTTTATTACAGACAGACTAAATGCAGCGTTTATTGCAGACAGACTAAATGCAGTGTTTATTGCAGACAGACTAAATGCAGCGTTTATTGCAGACAGACTAAATGCAGTGTTTATTGCAGACAGACTAAATGCAGCGTTTATTGCAGAGACTAAATGCAGCTTTTACTGCAGAGACTAAATACAGCGTTTACTGCAGAGACTAAATGCAGTGTTTATTGCAGACAGACTAAATGCAGCGTTTATTGCAGAGACTAAATGCAGCTTTTACTGCAGAGACTAAATGCAGTGTTTATTGCAGACAGACTAAATGCAGCGTTTATTGCAGACAGACTAAATGCAGTGTTTATTGCAGACAGACTAAATGCAGCGTTTACTGCAGAGACTAAATGCAGCGTTTATTGTAGACTAAATGCAGCGTTTACTGCAGAGACTAAATGCAGTGTTTATTGCAGAGATTAAATGCAGTGTTTATTGCAGAGATTAAATGCAGCGTTTATTGCAGAGACTAAATGCAGCTTTTACTGCAGAGACTAAATACAGCGTTTACTGCAGAGACTAAATGCAGTGTTTATTGCAGAGATTAAATGCAGTGTTTATTGCAGAGATTAAATGCAGCGTTTATTGCAGAGACTAAATGCAGCTTTTACTGCAGAGACTAAATACAGCGTTTACTGCAGAGACTAAATGCAGTGTTTATTGCAGAGATTAAATGCAGTGTTTATTGCAGAGATTAAATGCAGCGTTTATTGCAGAGACTAAATGCAGCGTTTATTGCAGAGACTAAATGCAGTGTTTATTGCAGAGACTAAATGCAGCTTTTACTGCAGAGACTAAATACAGCGTTTACTGCAGAGACTAAATGCAGTGTTTATTGCAGAGATTAAATGCAGCGTTTATTGCAGAGACTAAATGCAGCGTTTACTGCAGAGACTAAATGCAGTGTTTATTGCAGAGATTAAATGCAGCGTTTATTGCAGAGACTAAATGCAGTGTTTATTGCAGAGATTAAATGCAGCGTTTATTGCAGAGACTAAATGCAGCGTTTATTGTAGACTAAATGCAGCGTTTACTGCAGAGACTAAATGCAGCGTTTATTGCAGAGACTAAATGCAGCTTTTACTGCAGAGACTAAATACAGCGTTTACTGCAGAGACTAAATGCAGTGTTTATTGCAGAGATTAAATGCAGTGTTTATTGCAGAGATTAAATGCAGCGTTTATTGCAGAGACTAAATGCAGCTTTTACTGCAATGACTAAATACAGCGTTTATTGCAGAGACTAAATGCAGTGTTTATTGCAGACAGACTAAATGCAGTGTTTATTGCAGAGAGACTAAATGCAGCGTTTATTGCAGAGACTAAATGCAGCGTTTATTGCAGAGACTAAATGCAGTGTTTATTGCAGAGACTAAATGCAGCTTTTACTGCAGAGACTAAATACAGCGTTTACTGCAGAGACTAAATGCAGTGTTTATTGCAGAGACTAAATGCAGCGTTTATTGCAGAGACTAAATGCAGCGTTTACTGCAGAGACTAAATGCAGCGTTTATTGCAGAGACTAAATGCAGCGTTTATTGCAGAGACTAAATGCAGTGTTTATTGTAGAGACTAAATGCAGCGTTTATTGCAGAGACTAAATGCAGCGGTTATGGCTCCTCACAGGCCAACGTAAAGGCCAGAACACTAAAATCCCAAACAAATGAGATGACTGAAAATGAGACGACTGAAAAGTGTGGCTTTGCGCAAAATGTGTGGTGAAGCCAATAAGGCGGCTGGCCTCTTGAGCCTAAAAAGTGTCAGATGGGCGGGGGGGGGGAGGGGGGGGTAAAAAAAACAGGCCCCCCACGCTTAACATTTTACTTTCATTTCTTTATTATACCTTAAATAGGAGTCATGAAATTTCTCCCTACATACCGCATACTCCAAGAAAACATTAAAGGATGCCGTCACACAGTGGTCATTTTTTCTGCCCAATCAGGACCCATCTCCATTCCAGATTCACACCCAGACAAAATTCCAAAACCAGACTAAAACCGCTTTGTTTCCCCGGAAAAGGTCAAATTTACACACACACACACACACACACACAAGCACGCAGGCACACACACACATGCACACACACACGCACACACGCACGCACACACACGCACACACACACGCATGCGCACACACACACACACAAAAAGCAAACTGCACCTTTCAGAACTGTATCTATACAAAGGTTGTTTAAATGCATTCCAGGTAAACATCACACATTCAAACAAACCGCATGGAGACGAGAACAAAAATAAAGTTTTACTAACATGGAAGGAAACATTTCAGAACCGCGGAGTGTTACTTCCCAGCAAGCACAGAACGTTCTCAAAACGTTGCTGCAACGCAATGCGAACGTTATGGCATTGACAAGACATTCCAGTAATGTTGTGAGGACATTCTGCATTAGCTGGGCTCTGATATGCAGCAATATTCACCGTAATTATAAAACATACAAACTAAATACACTCAATACAAGTTTCAAAGGAGAAAATAAGATGTTACAAGATATAGCTGGGTCAAGGTCAGAGAATGCTTATGCACTATTAGGAATCCATTTTCGGTATGCTTCTTAAAACCTTCCCATCCGTTACAGGCCTCGCTCGGCCGTTTCATACAGAATCTTAGCGATGGAGAACGAGGCTTCGTGAGCCCCGTACTGGGTGTTGCCACAATGAGCTACCCAATCGCCCATAAGTCTGAAAGCTAAACCAACCAAAATGCTTAGGATCTCTATCGGAAACCACTGCAATTGGCTGTCAGCAGGTGGTAGCTCCACCCACTTTTGCTGCGCAGTTGTTTCCGCTTCAGTAAAATGCATTATTGCTTTTCGCTTTGGGTCCAACAGGTGCTTAGAGCTGCACTTCTCCCTACGTTTCCTTAGTTCTCAACGCAAGCTTAGAAAGAATAGCTGATAAGAGCCCCAAATATATTAAAAAAAAAAAAAAAAACTAATTTGTGAAATATTTACCAAGAAAAAGGTCTCATGTTTAACTTCTTAGAACTGTTCCAGATGAAGATGCTGTTGTCAGTGACTTCCATGTCTGTCCCCAATATAGCGCTCAATATAAATAAGAGTATTTAAGTGACTAAAGGGTATATATGCATTTTCTTACGCTGCTAAACATACTTACTAAGCCATTGCCTCAATGGCATATAAAAGTGTGCAGGACTTAGTGTGGCTTGTTTTGGCACGTTGCCTTAAAGATGGCAATATTAACCAAATCGGCCCCTGCTCCAATATGCACATGCGTGCCATCCGCAATACAGTTTAAAAAGTAACCAAGCGCTGCCCGTGTTCACGTCCGGTCCTCAGCAGAAGGGAACGTTGTGCGGCGAGACCCATCACCGGGTCATCCGCCGATTCTCCAGTCGATCGGGTTAGTTTGAGAGGTCGAGCGCGGGGAGGGTTAGCACGGCGTTAGCCGCCTGATAGCCGCTAGTCCACCGACGACAAGTCGCGCCGAGCTCGTGTCGCGCGACGCGGAGTCGCCCGTCGCGGGAAAACGTTGGCTTCCGTCGATAACCTCTCTCGGGCAGGGCGTCGCCTATCACAGCCAGGCTGGAACTCGTGACCTGTATAGCCTAGCCGGTACTTGCTGAAGTCCCTTTATTAACCGGGCCACTCGGAAGCTCAGGATATTGCTTATGCTACCAGTGCTGCGATATTTAAAATCAGCTGTCATTTGCATATTCTACTGGATTGGTCAATTGAGCTCCTCCCACCTGCTTCAGCCAGTTTCAAGGACAGAGAAATATTTTTCAAGCAGGCTTGTTAAAACCAAAAAATTATGATTTGTTAGCCTGTGCGCCGCTTGATGCTAATATCACCAAATTGTCTAAAAACTGAACTTAAGAATTTAAATTACCACCAATCACTATTAAAATCAATCAAGGAAAAAAGATATGATAGCACAAATGTATACGTTGGATCTTGCTCATCTTTACAAAGTTTAAACATATAATTCACTTATTTTTTTCAGTTTTAGTGTGTTTTTAATTGGCCCTATTTTCCAAGGGATGAAGGATATTTCAGGCAATTAAAATGTATAGTCTTGAATGACTTTTCAAATGAGTACTTTGCAGACTCTTTGGAAAAGTAAAATCAAGGTCAAAGAGGGACAAACAGCAAGCAGGATAATAGAAGAAGATTCTGGATGGTTCTGGAATTGCCCTAGCCATTCCATGAAATTCCACATGAGCACGAGGGGAAAGAATCTAGGATAAAAAGTGATAAAAAGAGAGAGGAACAAAAGGTTCTGTCTTTGCCTTCGCTATTCTTACTTTTCTGTCAATGTCACGACTAATATGTTTTTCCACATATACCTGGGTAATGCACTGCTGGTCACATGAAGATCACAGCCCAAGAGCCCTGCCCTAGAGCACAGCCCAAGAGCACAGCCCAGGAGCACAGCCCAGGAGCACAGCCCAGGAGCACAGCCCAAAAGCACAGCCCAAGAGTTAACCCCAGCCTCTGCGCTCGTTCAGGCTCAATGTGCCGCTTCCTTTGTTTATGGCACACAGTAATTAGCCAGAGCGATTCATCTTTTTGAGAAACGCTTTCTAGAACAGTCCTTTGGCTCCCTCAACCAGGCCCTATCTGAAGAAAAAAATCTCTCAGAATTAACATCGCCAGTCTTAATAGGCTAATGACTGAGTATGCCACCACATTGCCTATTGCCAGTCTTAATAGGCTAATGACTGAGTATGCCATCACATTGCCTATTGCCAGTCTTAATAGGCTAATGACTCTATGGATTACTAGCTGGTTACCTTTACGATCCATTAGAAGTTAGGCTCGACCCATAATACAGTTTAAATTTCTTGACCACGCCCAAGGTGATGTACTAAAGTGTGGTGAGATTCTTTGGCACGACCAGTAAACCGCTTTCCGATCGCAGCGACGGGCTCTCAGACAGACCTCCGTGAAGATGTTTCAGGGAAGAGGGGCAAAAACTCAAACCGGAAAATAAATAAATAAATCAAGCAGTGCCATTACTGTGGCATTGAACAAAACGGTTTTATAATAATAATAATTTTTTTGGGGGGGGGGGGGGCGACTAAGATTTTAGTTTTTAATTTGTCATAATTTCTTCCCATTATGAGGCCCATTAAGACTTTGCTAAGCCTGTTGGTTAATGACAAATGTGCAACGACCACAAGTCCCACAGTTATGGCTAAAGGTGATTGGCCCCCTTATAATTATCATCATCATCATCATTATTATTAGGCCATATTTCATATTTCACTGACAACCACTTTTGAGAGAGCAGAGCTAACAGTCAGTCCCCAGCATTGTAGAGATTCCTTTCTCGTTTATTATTACAATTCAAATACCCGACACCAAGTCTAAAACGCCACACAAATACCCTCAAGCTATCACACTAAGGTCCATTTCCGATTCCATCAACAGCCGCACCGCAATTAAATTTCAATAGCCTGGTGACCCTACCGTGGTAAAGGGCTACACAACCCCTGGCACTCAGGAGAACTCCGGCTAACCTGGGCTCGTATCAGTTAGCCAAACCGCAGAGAACCTCGTCCCTGCAACCGTTTGTGACACCGATTGAAAACAGGAGTTAATAATTTAGTGTTAAATGTACAAAATAATACTTTCAGTTAGGCACATTAAGAATTTTTTTTTTTTTTTTTTTCTGTCGTCGTTGTCGTTCTCTAGGTTCCTCGTTGGGAGAAGGGACGGCTGTTCACATGACCGCGCACTTCGCCTTCGACTTCTTCTTCTTCTTCTTCCTCCCCTCTTTGCTGGTCTTCTCCTTGTGCTTGCGGATTTCCCGCACTAACGTGTAGAAGGCGTCGTCCACACCCTGCGGTGGGGGGGAAAAAAAAAAAAAAGAGAGCAATGAGAGAGAGAAGGAGACGGTCAGGGCTTTAAATGCAGCATCTGGAGAGAGAGAAGAAAAAAAAAAAAAAAAAAAAAAAAACAAAAATGAATTTGGTAAAGACGTGGCTCCAGAGAGGAGGAGGGCAGGTGGTGATGTCAGGTGAGGTGCGTTGCGACCGGCGCCCCCCCCACCCCTTCAGTGGTTTTTCCGGAGCTTTCCGGGCGCGGAGGCGGCCGCCGGCGGGCGCACTTACCCCTTTCACATCGCAACGCACTTTCTAAGCTTCACGCAGCGCGGGGTCTTTTCGTCCTTGCTTAGCGCATTTAGCCGGTGCTCCCTGATCTCCCGCACCAGTGTATAAAAGGCATCTTCCACTCTCTGCAGTGCAAAAAACACAACTCCTGCAGTGTTACGCAGCGGCACTGCGGGGGGGTGGGGGGGTTGGGGGGGAGAAATCATGGTTCTAGCAAAGCAACAGGAAGATATCTACCTGTTTGCGTCTTTGATTTCTTGTATTTAAAAAAATAAAAATAAAACCACATCCCAAATTCATTCTCTCCAAGATGTTCCTTTAAAGTTTAGCCTAGTTAAGTTAAGTTAAGTAACTCGGGTGTTTCCCTGTCACTATGCATAAGAATGGCAGCTAAAGGAAGCCCGTGTAATTTAGCCTAATGTAATAATGTGATTATAAGGGCCTGGATTTTACCAGATTCTCTTTTGTGATAGAAAACAAATTTAAAGACCGTTTTGTCCTTTGAGGTTTAAAAGACAAATTGCACTTTTAAGGATTGGCCTTATGTAACAGTCAAACTCCGGCTGGCTGTCTTTCTGGCCCGTGTGATTTTAGCGGAGATTTAAGCTTGTGGTGGTTGAGGTCGAAAAGGGAGACCGAATCACAGAGCCCGCTTCCACCCCCACCCCTAGAACCATTAGGAGTTGTGATTTGAGCAATGCAGAGAGACAGAGAGAGGGAGACGAAGAGGGAGAGATTGACTGGCTTGAAGGAACAGACTGCATTTGGACCGCACGATCAAACGTCCATCAGAAGCACCCAGAGCAGCAAAATCTCCATGCCAATCACGGCGTCAGCCAATCGCAGCGTCACATTCAAGCTCTGCACGTCTCACACTGGGCGGGGCTACCAGTCGCCCTGCAGCAACCAATCAAAAGACTCTACTCCCCACTGAATAACACTATGATGGGGCAGGGCTCATAATATCTCCGCCTACTTTATATACATGAAGTCTCACTCTCAGCAGAAGAACTCAACGCATGCGCAAAGACCGTCCCATGCAAAAATACATAAATAAATAAAATAATGATAATAATTAATCCATTTTCAATGAGCTGTAAAGGAGCTGTAAATTGCACCACATTGTGAGCAGAGGGAGGGGAGGGTTGGGCCCAGTAACATCAGTAACGCCGATCGCACCAGACAGCGCCGATCGCACCAGACAGCACCTAATCGCACCAGACAGCACCGATCGCACCAGACAGCACTAAATCGCACCAGACAGCACCAAACGCACCAGACAGCACCGATCACACCAGACAGCACTAATCGCACCACACAGCGCCGATCACACCAGACAGCAGCCGATCGCACCAGACAGCGCCGATCGCACCAGACAGCGCCGATCGCACCAGACAGCACCAGACAGCACTAATCGCACCAGACAGCGCTGATCACACCAGACAACACTAATCGCACCAGACAGCCCTGATCGCACCAGACAGCGCCGATCGCACCAGACAGCGCCGATCACACCAGACAGCACTAATCGCACCAGACAGCCCTGATCACACCAGACAGCACCGATCGCACCAGACAGCACCAATCGCACCAATTGCACCAGACAGCACCGATCACACCAGACAGCACTAATCACACCAGACAGCACCGATCGCACCAGACAGCACTAATCGCACCAGACAGCACCAATCGCACCAGACAGCACCAATCGCACCAGACAGCACTGATCGCACCAGACAGCGGCGATCGCACCAGACAGCGGCGAAGCGACCGCAGGCGACAGGACACACGATTCAGAGGTGATCACGGAAAGCGGAAGAGAGATTTGTTTTCTGAAGCAAGATCCTGGCGCCACAGTAAGCCCCCTGCCGGTGTTACGACGTAGCCAGAGCTCTACCTCTCTTCAGACACAAACAGAACAGACTCATTTACAAACGTATGGCTCTGTTACGCTGACAAAAGACTTTACCCGATAAATCAGCATATACTGATATTTGTACCGTAAATGTACAGTGCAGTCCATAGGTATTTCAACAGGAATGCAACTTTTGTTGTTTTGGCTCTGTAAAACAGCTTCAGAACACACCATTCAACATGCCAAAGCGTTCGGATCAATCTGGCCTAACTGTAAATGTGAGTAAATCTGCAGGGATGCGTTTCTCTATCCAGAAGCACATAAAACCACATCAGTTTGATATTTTTATCGAAGGATAAAAAATTGATATTGTCTCGGATTTGAAATACTTAGGTATAGCAATGGATTCACACCTATCATTTGATAAACATTAAAAAAACTGGTTAAAACTGTTGAATTGAATTAGTCAAACTTTAAAAACATTACAAATAACTAATCCACTGCTGCCAAGATGTACATGCAAGCCATGATCCTCACTCAGGTACTGTATCCTTCCGCATAACAACTGGCTCATGAGCTGAAATGACTATGAATTAGCCACTTCACTCCCTGTACAAAGGGAGTCATAAATAAATAAAACGCCCACAAAATATCATCACCATCTCATTCTCAAAGCCCATCGACAGCTAAATTTAGAAAATTACACGTATTTTCCAAGTGCTTGCACAGTTATTTTTTATAAATGTAGAACAGAGTAGTACCTCGAGCCCAAACAGAATTTGTACAGCTCAGTTCCAAAAGAACTGAACGAGGTGACAGTGCCATGGTGATGTACTTTTCACAGACATCTTTTAACCAAAAATTAGGCAGGCGTTGAAGGATGCTTACTACTGCCGTCTATCCTATATGCTCCCACATATACCAAGTGTGTTTTAGCATTACAAATTCACCACTGTTTATATAATTGATTCAATTGGCTGTCTGATTTATCCGTAATATACGGATCAGCCCATTCTATATTGTTCTGTAAAATCTCGTTTTTTATGTGCAATGCTGTATGTCATGCCATTTACCTTGGGATCACCAAGGTAATGGCATTTAGCCTTTTGCTAAATTTGGGAGCAACGCATCGCGTGCTTGTAATAAATGTCTTTAATTGTACACTGTCCCCAGTAAATGAATAAATAATAATAATAAAAATAATGTAGGAATTCCACAACTTTTTATACGTAGTCCCCCTGTTTAGGGGACCAAAAGTCATTGGACAAATTAACATGATCTCCAAGTCATCGTGTTTAATACTTTGCTGCAAATCCTATGGCTGGATGACTGCCAGTCGGTCAAAGACCCGGTCACCAGGCACTGGGCACCTTCCCTGGTGATGCTCCACAAAGCCTGAATTGCAGAAACCCAGTCTGGTGGATGCAGATTGAGTGATCGACTTGGGCCGGTTAATAATAGTCCACTGTTTTTTTTGGCCCTGAAAAACTCCTTGGTTGCTTCAGCAGGGCATCTGGGGTCATGGCCCTACAGCAAGGTAAAGCGCTGTCCAATGAGTTTTCTGGCATTCTGGTTGAATCTGATCAGGTAAGACGTTTCTGTACACTGGTCCCATCACATCAGTAAAGACAAGTCGGTTCCAGGGGCAGCCATACATTAACAAAAAACCGCAGCACTCCCTCTGCCACGTTTCACGAATGTGAGGAGCAGTTCCTTTCTCTCTCTACACTTGCCTCTTTCCATCACTTGGGCACAGGCTAATACTCACCTCACCTGTCCATCAGACTGTCCCAGAACTCAAAAAACTGTTTTTTGTTCTTGAGGATTATTAACAGTGGTTTGCATTTACAGTAAACCCTCAGAAGTTTTGCTGGTGTAGTCTTTATTTTAGCCTCTGATACATCTATGCCTACATCATGGAGAGTGCTCTTGATCTGTTCAACAGTGAAAAACAGTGGTCTTTCGTGGTGTACCGTTTTGTTTTCTACTGCAGAGCTTGCCAGAGTGTTCTTGCTTCTTAATGTACCCAACAGTTGATTTTGACATACACAATGTTTTTGGCTATGTATCCAATGAATTTATTCAGATTTTCATCCCACGATAGCATTGACACACGGTTCTCATGTTGAGAGACGACAGTAACAACGTCAAATGCAAATTCCAAACCTTCAATTAACTGCTTTTGTTAGCGGTCTCATGCATGAAGTAATGATGCAATAACACACATCTGGCCAAGAAAGCAGCCAACTGTCCGATCACTACTGCTCCCCTAAACTGGGGGACTGTGTACACAACGGGCTGCAATTCATTACATTACATTACAGGCATTTAGCTGACGCTCTTATCCTGAGTGACTTACACAGCTTCTTTTTTTTTTTTTTTGAGTACAGAACTACAGGAGTACTCTTCCAATGCACCAGCAGCTATATCACACACTGCAGGCCTACAGAACTACAGGAGTACTCTTCCAATGCACCAGCAGCTATATCACACACTGCAGGCCTACAGAACTACAGGAGTACTCTTCCAATGCACCAGCAGCTATATCACACACTGCAGGCCTACAGAACTACAGGAGTACTCTTCCAATGCACCAGCAGCTATATCACACACTACAGGCCTACAGAACTACAGGAGTACTCTTCCAATGCACCAGCAGCTATATCACACACTACAGGCCTACAGAACTACAGGAGCACTCTTCCAATGCACCAGCAGCTATATCACACACTACAGGCCTACAGAACTACAGGAGTACTCTTCCAATGCACCAGCAGCTATATCACACACTACAGGCCTACAGAACTACAGGAGTACTCTTCCAATGCACCAGCAGCTATATCACACACTACAGGCCTACAGAACTACAGGAGCACTCTTCCAATGCACCAGCAGCTATATCACACACTACAGGCCTACAGAACTACAGGAGTATTCTTCAAATGCACCAGCAGCTATTTTACACGCTACAGGCCTACAGAACTACAGGAGACCCAGCGCCACCCAGAGGACAGATGGAGCACTGGCCAAAGCCAGACCCAGCCCCGGCAGGAGAAAGACAGCCATGTCCCCGTCTTAATCGAGGGGTCCACTAAAAGCGGCCAATCACGTGATGGCACAGATAAGCGAAGTGAACTCCACCCAGAAATCATAATTTAATATCGTGGTATCGTGGTCACCTATGCATTTGCAATGCATCACATAATGCTGCAGCACCCACCACAGATCATGTGTTCCACCAGTGTGACATCACCCCACACTAACTCCTCCCCTTTCTAGTGTGACATCACCCCGCTATATCTCCTCCCCTTTCCAGTGTGACATCACCCATATGGGGGCAACATAGCTCAGGAGGTAAGAGCGGTTGTCTGGCAGTCGGAGGGTTGCCGGTTCGATCCCCCACCCTGGGCGTGTCAAAGTGTCCCTGAGCAAGACATCTAACCCCTAATTGCTCCCAACAAGCTGATTGGTACCTTGCATGGCAGCCTTTCACCGTTGGTGTGTGAGTGTGTGTATGAATGGGTGAATGAGAGGCATCAATTGTAAAGCGCTTTGGATAAAAGCGCTATATAAATGCAGTCCATTTACCATTTACCCCGCCATATCTCCTCCCCTTTTCAAAGCAAAATCACCAAGCTTCAGAAAATTTATTGGAGTTCAGCTAAAAAAAACAACTTCAAACCTGGCGATACTGGACCACTTGACGATTTTTAAAATAAAAAAAATTCTGCAGTGATTCAAAAAGAATACGCAGGACACACACAGGCCAAATACAGATCGCGCCACTTATTCTGAGGGTAAGAGACGGAACATACCAAATGGTGGTTTTGGCCGGGTGGAGGGGGGGGGTTTACCTGTCTGGTTTTAGCAGAGGTCTCGATGAAGGGGATGCCGTAGTTGCGGGCCAGGTCCTGAGCTTGCTTGGTGTCCACCGTGCGCGAGGGCAGGTCGCACTTGTTCCCCACGAGCACCATGGGAACGTCCTCGGAGTCCTTCACCCGCTTGATCTGTTCCCTGTGGGGACGGCAGGCGGAACGTTCCGGAGACGTGAGGGGGGGAGCCCGCCGAGCCGGGCCGTCGCGGGTAAACAACACCGCGCCCGAGAGCCGTGGAAATATGGAAGGAATGCGGCGCTGTTGGCCTGGCGTATAACTCGCGATTATCTTTATGGCTAGGAATGCTGATCGTCTGAGATTTATTTCATTTTCAACGGTAGTCTGGTCAGGGTTTTAACGTTAGTGTTCACCTTGAACCTCCCTGAAAGGTCAGAGGTCATGCTCGTGTGGCTTCTGATTTATTCTTTGGCTGTCGTCACAAAATTCAATTGAATTGACTGAGCCAAGCAGAGAAGGCCTCACAGCACCCTTCCAAAAGACAAACCGGCATCGGGGCTGTGTGGTTCAGTCCACAGTACAGGCGACCAAATACGAATGCACCCTGCAGCTAGAAGTTCACTACAGCACTTTGTGCACCATCTCTATCTGTGACCCTCTCTGTACTGTGACCCCTCTACCAGTAACCCTCTCTGCACTGTGACCCCATCTCTATCTGTGACCCTCTCTGTACTGTGACCCCATCTCTATCTGTGACCTTCTCTGTACTGTGACCCCCATCTCTATCTGTAACCCTCTCTGCACTGTGATGCCATCTCTATCTGTAACCCTCTCTGTACTGTGATCCCATCTCTATCTGTAACCCTCTCTGTACTGTGATCCCATTTCTATCTGTAACCCTCTCTGTACTGTGACCCCATCTCTATCTGTAACCCTCTCTGTACTGTTAGCCCATCTCTACCAGTAACCCTCTCTGTACTGTGATCCCATTTCTATCTGTCTCTACCTGTAGTGGTGTATGTCTCTACCTGTAGTGGTGCATGTCTCTACCTGTAGTGGTGTATGTCCTCGAAGGACTTGGTGTTGTTGATGGCGAAGACGCAGAGGAAGCCCTCCCCGGTCCTCATGTACTGGTCCCGCATGGCGCTGTACTCCTCCTGACCTGCCGTGTCCAGGATGTCCAGCAGGCACGTCTCCCCGTCGATCACCACCTGCTTCCGATACGAGTCCTGCCCGGGGAAGAGGGGGGCGGAGAGGCCGTGAGAAGGGGGAGGGACCCAGCAAAACCGGGCGGAAGACAGAACGTCTAATTGGCGAGACTCAATCTGCGTCGCGGGTCACCCCGCTGTGTGGTCCCTGCCGTTTCGTGATTCGTTAAGCATCAGCTTGGGTCAAAAAAACCGCTTTAACATTAGAAATCGCCACAGAGTCGAATTTCAAACATTTTTAAACAAGCTATTTTAAGCCCAAGTATTTAGGAAAAGCTGTGGAAGGAGGAGGATATAGCATTTACGGCATCAGAGTCATTTCGGTTCTAAAGTCTAAAGGCCTGATGGCGTGGCCTCTGGCCTTTCTAGTGTTAATGCTTCAGTTACACCGGTGATAAACACAATGTTTTAGCACAGCAAATTACACCTACGCCAAAAACACGACATAATCGTAGGACTATTGCCTTTTGCCTCCAATGATTCATTTTTCACTAATTGTTTATTTATTTATTTAATGTTTATTTGATAGGGACAAATATATTTAAACATAGCTTATTGACAAACAATATCCAATGCAATGTATCACAGCATTTATGGCATATGCTAATTTCCGATGCTTGTCCCTAGCTGGGCTTTTCAAACACGCACACATACTTGTAGTAAAATCAAGGCGGACTTTTTAGGACCAATTCCAATGGCAGATCCATCATAAAATAAACGATCGACCCAAATCATATCCGTGTCTGCAAAAGACCATCTGACCTCATTCTTTTTCCGTTTCTTTTTTGCCTGCAGGTGCTGGAAGACTCGCTAGCCCAGAATTCTACGGTTCAGCAAACGCAAGAATACGCTTTCGCCGTTTTGAGTCTTCACGCTCAGCTGGTAGTAAACTGACGCAGCGTAAGCACGATGGTGTTGCACCGGGGACCTGGGCTGCACTTGCGCGTTTTTTTTGCCTGTTTCTGCTTGCCGTACACCCGGGAGCAGGAGCAAAATGGACGTGCCGTACAGAGAGGGGAGAGGTTACCTCGATGGTGGGGTCGTACTCGTCCACAAAGTGGTTCTGGATGAGCTGGATGGTGAGCGCACTCTTCCCCACGCCTCCAGCCCCCACCACCACAAGCTTGTACTCCGTCATCGTTCACCTGTGAGAGGGGGAAATGCGTTAACACACACTTCCTAGGGCTGTGGCGGTATGGATTTTTTCTTACCGTGGTGAAAAAGCAATGTAATAATAATAATAATAATAATAATAATAATAATAATATTAACGTAGACTAACTATGTTCAGTACACTTAGCACCGTTTGGTGCACTTCAGGGACCATTCGTCCGTTGTTAGGAGCCAGAACATAGATATAGAAACGATTTCCACATCTATGAGCCAACAAGCATGTTTGTGTGCTCATTCTCCAGGGAAATATTCATTCACAATCTACACTTTGATTGATGTGTTTTGAACCAATGTATTTGAGAAAAGTGGGAAAAACTACCTCCCCCGTAAAGGGACACCTCGGCCTTTTATCAGTTCTAAAATCAATGCGCCACAAAATCCAGCGTTCTAATGTAAAGCAGTCAGTTAAAACAGCAACATTATCCTTTCGATTTTGAATTGTTGTTACGTCCCCTCCCCTTTTCAATGTCCAATTTCACAATAGATGGCAACGTTGAATCACGGTTCTAGTTACTGGCTTCATGTAGGGATGCCAACCATCCCAAAAAATACGGAATCGTCCCTTATTTTGACAGTAGAATAGGCGTTCCGCATTTAACTCATGGCTACGGGACGCATTTTCATCCGTATCTTTGTGAACGATTCCGTTTGTAGTAACCACTGTTTTGAATACAATTCACTAGTTAGCTAGCTAGCTAGCCAGGATAACAAGCATGCTATGAGACCATTCTGACCTAAAACCCAGAATTTTAATATTGGCTAGGTGAAAAGTGACAGCGAAACTATTATAAAGCTAACTGGCATTCAAACCCAGTTTCAGAGTGTCTTGGAAAAACGCAATGTCTACACTGCAAGACCGTAACATTTAAAAAAGCAAGACAAAGCTAGGGAGATTAATTTGACTGAGTTATGGTTTCATGTAGTTTTCTTAAATAATGTAATGACAAAAATGATTGGTGCTAATTGTATGGTATAAAACAAGAAGGAACTATTTTTTCTTGATAGAATCGTTGGTTTCATAGAATTAACGACCAGAGGTTTTTGCTTAACAACGGTGCAAATGGAACTACCAACCAGAGTTTTGCTTGACAACGGTAAAATAATGTTCCCAAACGGCCGCGGAAGAATATTTCACTTTCAGGTTATTAAGTGATAAAAATCAATAAATATTAAAGTAACCGTAACCTATATAGTCATTGTTGGTAACCCATTGTATAAGTGGGATAAACCCCTCCGGGCTGCCCCGCCACCAGCAGGTCCGCCTCACTCCCCGCTGGATGCTCTCTGCTTCCCAGCGTGCGACCAGAACAGCGCACAGCGCACCTGCCTCTCTCACCTGCTCAAAGGCTCACTCGCATCACACGTTTGTCACACGCCAGCCAGCAGGCTGCGCTAACGTCCACATCTTTAAACCCCGCGGGTTTAAAAAAAATGTCTTTTCCTCGGCCGCATCACCACCCCCATCGTACACTACTTCCATTAACGGGACAGCCCGTCGTGGTTCATTCCTCACGTATTGTGTGTGCGTATATATTCAATTGAATGTTCCATCACAAGTAGGCCCACTCAAGCCTAGAAATAATTAATAATAGTCGGACGCACACAAAAGAAATCCCCCGTATGTTTAATGGACAGACTGTCCCTCCCCTCGAGGGCGAAGCTGGAGCGACAAGCAACTGAAAAGTTTTGTTTCTCCAGAAGCCCTTGAACAAAGGATGGAAGACAGTCAATGATGACAACTGAACAATGATTATTGTGTTTATATGATAAGCTTACATTTCATATCACACACCATATGCACTCCTGTAACTTTCACGAGCAAAAAAAAGAAAGAAATAAATAAAAAAATAGTTGAGAACTTGCCATTTCATTATATCCATGACTGCACTCAAACTTCTGTGGTATGGTTGTGTAAATGTCAAATATTACGCGATATTAACACTCAATTTAATTCAATACAGCGCTTTTTTTTTTTTTAATAGAGAACTGTCACAAAGACGCTTTACAGAGTAGCAAGGTAAGAAATAGAGCAAAGAGAGCAAACACCAGGCCTGAACCCCCAAATAGAATGTACATTAGGTACAAAAAAAAAACTCCCAGTGGGGAGAAGACCCTTAAATGGTGGTGAGAAAAAAAAAACTCCCCAATGGGAAGAAATCTCAAGAGGAACCTGGCTATAGAAGGGGAGCCCATCCTCCACTGACCTTACGGTGTAACGAAGCGACAGAACACGCTAACTGTGCCAAAGCCTTTACGGCACAGGACAATCATGGTGGCGACGCAATAAATCTGGTACATTTTAGACAGGGAATTTCACGTTCATTACCTGATGGATAAAAAGGGGGGGGGGGGTCAGGCCCAGGTCTCTGTCAAGCTGCTTTGTGACCATGGCCTTTGTAAAAAAGTGCTGCACAAATACAATTTCAATTTTAATTGGAATTAGTTGATCGCACCAGAGCTAGTTGCTGAGAGTAGCTGTTAGGTTTTGTCCTGTCCCAAATGCTTAATGTTCAATTCCAACACAGATGGCTAGTTCAAGTCAATGCTACCTGATAATAATTATAAGGCTGACACCTACATCCACCCAACAGGTTTCTGCCATATTTAGTACTTTCTGAATCCTCTCTGCCAAGAGGTCACTGCAAGGTCAGGCAGCTTCTTGTTTTCGGTAGGAGCCGTAAGAAATAGCTTGCCCTCTCTTGCCCACCAGTTACCACGGTGACAGTCTAATGATATTACGCATTATAAAGCAGGAATAACACTATTCATGCTGAAGAGCCACACAATCGCGCATGCACAGGGACCCACACTATAGAAGGTTATGATTCGTATTATTTTGACAGATTTTGTCAATTTGTGATGGCCATATATATATTTTTTTGACCAGTTTCCATCTTACTATGGACCAGTTTGGCATTTTGGAATCGATGCAGCTGGAATCAGTACACCGGTTCGAACCGGTGAATCTTTAGACAACTCAATATTGACATTCAAGTACTGAAGACAGAATATGTTCTAAAAGCGGACAATAATACCAGAACAGAAAGGTAAAAAAATACTTCAAACTGGATACAAATCTGTTTTCACATGTTTTCTTTAAAAAAACGCACCTGATGATGTCCCTAGGGTACTTTACCTGGCGAGATGAACGGGAAGGAAGAGCTGAACTCAGCCCGCGGTCGATTAAAGCAGGCGCTATACTTAGTAAGAAGGAGAACTTTTTGAGCAAAAAGACGCAGTGAGAACAACTGAAGAACAAAAATCCTGAAGTTCTTTCTTCTTACTGAGTATACCGCCAGCTTAACTGTGACACAACCAAACGCAATATTTTAATGGACCAATTATAGATTGGGGTTGGGGGGTGGGGGTCAGAGAACTGGTGGGCTTTGTGCTGGAGGCTTGCACACACTGCACTTTACAAACTCAAAACACTGTGTCCTTTCGTTTGTCGCTTATTTGAAACGCATCGTTTTATCAGAAAAGTTTTGTTTCATTTTTTGAGTATATTGGCACCATAAAAATATAAAAAGGTACATTTTCAATTGCAATTTAGACATTTCCACTGAGCTAGTCTAATATGTTTTGGCAGGTATACCCACAATTTGGCAGTATGGCAGTATTTCACTTACCTATGCTCTGAGGCGAGAATTCTCTCACAGATATTAACATTTAGGGATAAAACTCTAAACAACTGGAAGATATTAAAATGACAACACAAAATTGTTAAGTAGTCATAACGACGAGACGGAAAGATATTGCGCTAACACTTGAGTCAAGAAACGCATAAGTGACGTTACAGTTCACTTCCGGGTCACAGCCTGTCAACACAACGTAAGCCTTTACAGGACAAAAATAAATAAATAAATACTGAACAACATGTTGCTTGTGAATGTAGTGCATGCTAAATAACATTAGGGCTTGTGAATGTAGTGCATGCTAAATACCGTTAAGGCTTGTGAATGTAGTGCATGCTAAATACCGTTAAGGCTTGTGAATGTAGTGCATGCTAAATAACACGATCGCTTGTGAATGTAGTGCATGCTAAATAACATTAGGGCTTGTGAATGTAGTGCATGCTAAATACCATTAGGGCTTGTGAATGTAATGCTAAATAAAACTAGTGCTTGTGAATGTAGTGCATGCTAAATACTAGCGTTGAATGTAGCATGCTAAATAAAACTAGTGCTTGTGAATGTAGTGCATGCTAAATAACACGATCGCTTGTGAATGTAGTGCATGCTAAATAACACTAGTGCTTGTGAATGTAGTGCATGCTAAATAACACTAGTGCTTGTGAATGTAGTGCATGCTAAATAAAACTAGTGCTTGTGAATGTAGTGCATGCTAAATAACACGATCGCTTGTGAATGTAGTGCATGCTAAATAACACTAGTGCTTGTGAATGTAGTTCATGCTAAATAACACGATCGCTTGTGAATGTAGTTCATGCTTAATAACGTCGCACAGCTATAGCATCCCTGCCAGCCAAGGCGAGATTGCGGGACGGGAGAGGAGGGGAGGGACTCCTGAAAGACAGGTTCGTCCAAACTAATCAATAAGGCTAACTAACCTACCACCGTCTACGTTTGTGCGATTCTTTTCCAGCTGGCAGCAGCACATATACCTGCTCCGCAGAACTGGTTTTGAACATAATAACGCCTCATTTCTTCCCGAGGGGAAAGCCCGTCTGCCTGACTTTCAAAAACAACCCTAAAAAAAACACGAAGCCAAATCTGGGTCCGAGAAAGCCCCAAGATTACAAACCCATTTCTAATCTTCCGTTTCTTTGCAGCAGCCCCAACAATTACTCACTTATTTCAGCTCTTATGACATTCGGTTAAAAAAAATTCCACACAGGCTTTTGCTGAGGTCATAGTACAGAACCAGCTCTTGTAAAAGTTAACAATGTGCTGGAGTCCTTGGTTCTCCGTGTGTCTTTGCTGGCTACTGTGTAGTTAAACGCGATATTTGACACAACTGTCCGGCTAATTGTTACCATTGGAGAAGTTCATGTGTATGCACAATGCTCAATGACATATAGTCCATTTATACACACACCCAAAACATGTTGCCCATGTTAAAGAACTGGAGGGTTTCTGGTGCTTTTGAACTTGAATCTGTCAACAGGGTGCCGACTGAATCTGTGAAGAGAAACATGCACTGAACTCTGGGAAATAAAGGTACTGACCCAAACAAACCTCTGAATTAAGACTGTTATGTGCAGTCAGTAATTCACATTTAGTCATGTTATTTGTACTTTTTCTAGCTAGACTAAAATGGCCTAGGTTTAGAAATATAACGTAATACCACGAGGTTCATCTAAGGGCCTACGCAATCTAAGAATGTACGCAGAGCAAGGGGAAGAGAGAGACAAATAGCATCCTCATGAAATTAAAAACTGGACAAACTTTTGGAACCAAGTTGTGAAAAAATACACCAATAATGCTTCCAGTTATAAACTGACACTGATCTTTAATTCCAGTTGAGAGATTGAAAATATTGGTGTTCCTTCCCGGGATTGCGTACTCAAAGTAAGATCACGCAGTGCTGCATTGCCCGCAAGACCAAACTGTATTTCGTCCCAGTTTTATAAAAAAATCTTGACTCCCACTTTTAGGGATTTTGAACAAGGTGTAAGGTGCAACAAAAGCTGCCTGTCCTTCCCATATGCGACAGGCTAAATACCGAGAAAGAATAACTCCTCTCTTTGCCTGGAAAGCGGCAAACGGGCTTTCTGTGACACAGCTGAGCAAGCCTTTCACTCCACCCAGTCCTGATGGACCCCTTCACAGCCACAGACTGCCTTGCTCATGCAAACACTTTTCAGAGTGAAAATGGGCAAAAGGCTCTTCTGATACAGGCCAGATAGAATAATAATGGTCTCTTCTCATTTGCAAATCCGAGACAGTTGGATACCAAGTATTCTCATATAGAAGAACTCTCACCCCTTCGTGTGGCTGAAATAGGACACTGTAAAACTGTCATATCCCGACTATCCACTACTACTAGATACTGCGGCCACCCCCATTACCAGACACTGCAGAGGAGAACATCCATTCCAACACCGGCTTCTCTACAGGTCTAATCAAGGCACCTCAAAACACACAAGTCCCCATCCACGCTTTTTTTTTTCAATATTTCTTTTAACCTGTTCATAGCAAAATACCGATGTGTGCATTTATAAATATTCAAACTGAGCAACAAAAAAAAAAAAAAAAAAAAAAACTTTCCTCTTCAATTGTTCTGAAGGGCAGAGATGCCATTTAATACACAAATGAGAAATGTAGCACTTTCCCCCCAAGCAACAAATATTGTTTTGTCGTTCAAGAGCAAATTTGTGAACACAATAACTAAAGCCTGGTGCACACTAGAGGATTTTCAAATCTTAACCGATTTTAAAAACTTGGGAGACCACAGACAACGACAGATTTAACCGATTTTTTATATTTTAATCGTAAGAACGCACACACCAGACGATTCAGTCCAGACACAGGGCCACACACTTGGCGTTTATACTAAACGATTTCAGAGTGGCGATTCCAGGGACTTTTTTTATTTCTGCAAACTGATTCCCCGTCTCCATGGAGACCACAACGTTACAATAATTACATATATACATAATACAATAATATTGATAGTTTTGTTGCTACGTGCAGTTGCCTAACCGCATCGAGTATAAAACAATATCGTCCGCAGAGAACTTCTTTGGTTTTGGCAAGCCGAAATAAATTCGGTTGGTGACGCTTCCCGGTCAGCTCGCTCTCATTGGCTTTTGCGGGTTTCTGTTCAATATTCCATCGCTGTTCCTTTCACACTACAGGATTTCAAATCGTAAATATCAAACATGTTTGATATTTACGATTCGAGATCGGGGAGACTCCGATCCGGTCTGTAACATTAAGATTATGTCTGTAAACCCCTCACACTACAGGGTCATTTGGTCAGATAATCGGGTCAGATTAACCTCGGATCGGGAACGCCCCCGCGATTGTCGGGAAGAGCGAATCGGGTACAAAATCGGCTCAATTATCCTCTAGTGTGGGGCCAGCATAACAGATAGGCTACTTCGATGCCATTTCGTCCTACTTAAGATATTTTTCAAAATGAATAGTTTCAAAATGAATAGTTTCAACACTCATTGTTCAAACTCACTCGAGATGATTTTCCTTTCCGTTTCGGCAGAACACGTCAGAACTTCTCCCGTTTCATTCCGCACGCTTACCGCAATAGCTCACATTGTTCCTATACAATACAGATACTCTACGTGAAAGCTCACATTCCGTCACAATTTATTTTTCATTAAGCTAAGATGTCACATCAAACGTGACATTGTGTAGCTAGCCGGCTCGCATACATGCTGTCAAGACCACTGCCAAAAGCGTAAACCAGCCACTAACGCAAAACAAATGCAGAGCAAATAAAAAAACGGACGCTGAAATTTAACTACGTACAGGCATCTGGACCTATTCGTGTCCTGTAGGTGCACCTATAGTACCAGAAAACTGTTTCAAATTGGCAGCACAGATCAAACAGCCGCTTCGAAACAGTACTATGAAGGAAAATACATTAAGTTAAACTCAGCATAATTTTGCTGGCGATTTATATCAATTATCTCAATGTCAATGGTATCTCTTCGGTCGCATTAGCCTACCCAGTGAGCCAAAGCAGGAAAAGGTCCACATGGGCATTGCAGACAGATTACCTATACGATAAACACTACTTAATGCAGTTTATTGGTTGCAAGTGTGAGTTTAGCCTAACGAACCGCAATTTACAAACCGCAAAAAGCATTTAGGCTACAGCAAAAAAAAAAAAAAAAGTTTATAGTTTTACACGAAGTCATATTTTTGGAGGGCACACCGCCATAGTAGCTTACAGCATAGGTCTGCGGTACAGGGCCGTGTACGAATGAGAAACCAATGGGCGTTATGTTGTATTACATTTATAAACGTAACGTAACACAAATGTAACGAACTGCTAAAATTCCCTTATACAGTCGAATGCATGTGCAAAAGAACATACAATTTCCCCACAGCGCCTCGTTTCCAACCCAACGGCGACTTAATTTACCTTTTGTTTGCAGTTCCGCGTCCAAAGTACCGAAAACAAGTATGTGCGGTTACAGTCCTCTGTGACACGATCCCGGCATCTTTACCTTAAATATTAAATTGCCAAAAAAGGTTTCTCCGAATAAACCGAATATTGGGCAACGGGGAATCCGACCGGCTTGCATTAAAACAAATAACAATGCAACTTTTAAACCTCCTAGTTTGCTCCGTTCACTACACGAGTACGTCTGGCCCTCACACGAAACTGGGCGGGTAGCTAATGTAGAAGGAAGCTCATCAGACCACTTACCTACAGCTATAAAGCGAAGCGGGGAGGTCAGTCGGTTCGGCGATTTTCATTCGTTTTCTCTGCTCAGTTGTGTTAAAGAATATTTAAATTCTGTTTGTTACACTGGATGTACACAAAACGCACACGACCGAAACATGACATTAACCCTGGCTTTAGTGTGTTGAAGGCAGACCGGCTGCTTCTATCATAACCACTCGAGCTGACAAATGGGCGTCACGAGTCTCATAGAAAGGGCTGCCTAAAATAGACAATACCTAGTCGTATGTAGAGAAAATTTAGCCATTTCTAGTACCTAAGACTCTAAAGTAGCCACAAAGATGTACCTAGTAAAATGTTGGACCGCAATCAAAATGACATTCAATAATTATTACAAATATGTACCTAACTTAAAGCACATAATATAAACATTTTCCGTTTCATTCACTCATTTATATCATAAATATTTTCTGGGAAGGTACACTTTAAATAGGTTAAAAAGGTTAAAATAAGTCTCAATCTCAAATGAGGGACATCTTAATAGCCGTTAACTACCCCGTATAATAATTGGCCATGATTACTTAAGGAGGGCATACAATCATAATATTGGCTATTATTTATACACAGTAGGTCTCAGAGCCTACGGTTTTTTGCAGGAAGCCCAGCACAGCGCTTAAATAGGCTCTATAAATACACCCGGAATATGACTAAAAATACGTCATGGTAAAGCAAGAGCCTGATTCGTCGATCTCATGCCAGTTATATTTTTGTTACGCAAGGGGCGCGATCAAATAGCTTCATGTAGCCTACTTCCGGAATGTAACAAACTACGATGTCCGAGACCCGATGATGAAAGAACCGGTTACGCCAGCCTGTTTGGTGCTTTTGTAGGTTATATGCTGAAAGTAATAAGTAATTTTGAACAGAAATGGTATAGGCTTTGCATATACCGCAGTATTTACACCACTGCCTTGGAATATGCGCGGCGGTAAGCTGTTTGCCTTCGCCAACGACGTCTTTCCTTCTGAGTTTCATGCTGACGTCACCTTAGAAGCCATTCCTCAGGATAACGCAAGTTCAGCAGCTATATTAATAAATGTAAGGTGTTAAAAATTAAGCCCCCCTTTTGTATCTTAAAAAAGGAAGCAGAGTCCTACATTAGAACATTATCTACCTCATGCAGTAGTAAAGCTGTGAAAACCTTAAATTTGTGCTCCAAATTTAACATACTAATATAATTTTAATATACATACATTTTTTATTTTTTGATATACTGCATTTTGATTTTACTGCATAATTCTCGTTTTATATTTGTTTACGTCAAACTTTGTAACCCTTGGCGTTGTATACTTGTTTGTTTATTAGTCCTTATTATTCTCATATTATTTTATATATGCTGTATTTTGTATATCTGATGCTGAAGTTGAATTAATTTTTTTTTTTTTTAAACGCAAGTTCAGCAGCCCTGTAGCTTCGAAAGTCCCAAAACAAGCGCCGCTCTTTCTGAGTTTATTTAGTATGACCATTTTGCAGGATTCACATTCAAATTCGCCATCATGTAATTGTTTACGGATAGTCCGTTTATAGACGCTTGGAATTATGCATAAAAAATCAAATTACTGCTATTAGACCTTTGTTTAACAACTACTGTATATAAAAACAACGGTCGGGCTTATTGAATAAAAACAACTATTAGGCTAATTGAATAATTAAGAACAGAAGTTGGAGTGGGGGGGGTTTAGGCGCTTTCTCTGCTTCACTCTCCTGCGTGAAATAAAAATTCCAAAAAAACCTTGTGCTGATCTACCTTGCACTCCAGATAGTGGGGTAAATCCCAGGCAGTGGGGTATCACAAGCATACAAAGGCCATAGAGTGACTTCTCAATGTATCCTTCTCACCCACTCTGATCACTGACATCTGATTCCAGCAACAAGTTCAACTGCCCATTTTAACTCAATCAAATGAAGTGCACTGATACTCGATGTACAGTTATACAGATAGAGGGCAAATAGGTACTCTTCCGGTTACAGCTCACTGATGCTATGTGTGCTGATGAGATGTGTGTGCTAAATCACTCCAATATACATGGCTCTGTTTGCAATGGTTCTTTGATAAATAAACCTGAAATGTAGTATCAATGGTTGGCAGAAATTCATGCTAACATCAACAAGTTCCAGTAACTCAGGATTCTACATTGTTGATAAGTCTAAATTGATTTATCAAGTTGGAAACTCATTGATTGTCTGTTGAGTACAACTATTCAGCTGTTTGTACTCAATTAACTTTTCTCTTAAGTTTTTTTGCTTTTAATGACATTTAATGAGTAATTTAATGATAGGCCTACAAGAACCTGAAGGTGTTAAAAACCTGAAAATCATCTATAAATCATGCTTTAAATAAATCACCACAAGATGGAGCCACATACTCAACAAAATCTGAAGTCAGACTCGATATTACTCAGATTGTGGTTATTGTTTGACAGCTTGCTTTTGCAATCAAATGTCTATGAATGCATATTAATTGGGCCAATGACCCAGTGATCTTAGGTTACTGTAAAATATTGTCTCATGATGTATAGTCCAAGGTTGAATAAACTGTACCTCCACAAATAAACTCAAATTCATTTTGGCTGTTGCTCAACTGACTTAAATAATAAACATATTAGAACATATGAAGAAATTAAGCTTTAAACTTGTACAGTTAGTTTCTGGAGACTGACAATCTCATTGTTGATTGGGAAGTCTTGTAAACAAGCCACAAAACATGCAACAATGGTGTATAAAAAAAAAAGCGAGACAGCACTGCTAGCAAGTGAGGATGAAGAAAATGATGTCAAAAAATGAAAATGTAAACATTTGCTGATGTTATGCCCTCACCACAGAGAATGGTCTTTTGAATCATGTTTCAGCCTTTTAGAAATTACCTTATATCCAAGAATGCATGCTTTGCACTAGGGATGTGACAGTATACCGGTATGATGGTATAAACCGTAAAATTCAAATATGAAATAGTACTATCATAAACGTAACGTAATACCGTGATAGTAAATCACGTGACAAAATCCATTTTTATGCGGGGAATTTTTTTTTCAACCAGTGCCCAAATGTACGATAATTTCGCCATTTCAAAAAAAGGTGAAGGAAATGGCTAAATCCCCTGGCTGCTGATTCGGGATCCGGTTTTCCTTTTCACAAATCTGATCCTAGATCTGTATTTAGAGGCAAAGTCATTTAAAAACACACGTTGCGTCTTTCCAGCCAATCATTATGCTTAATGCATGACGTGCGTGCCCCAACGGGAGCGAGCAGCTGCACGGCTGCCGTTCTCCCGCTCGTTCTTTCTGGGGAGAGGCAAAGAGAAAGTCATCGGAAGAACTGAGGTTGAAGTTGAACTCACAGACTAGGTAGGGCCAGTTATGCACTGAGAGACTGCATAACTGGCCCTCAGTGGGCCAGTTATGCACTGAGGGCGTTTTGAAAAGAGTCATGCTTCCACAAGAACAAACAAATATTGATACAGCATGTTAAATACATTGACACAGCATAACGTCATAATTCTCAACTGTTGTTTCCATGCCGATGAATTGTACCGTTACAGCTCTCAATTATAACAATTACATGTTTAAGCGATTGCGATTTAATTGTGGGCTATTTGACATTATCTGTAGACCAGGCTTTTTAGTGAGTCTCATTCATTTGAGTAGGGTCCAGGACGTTACCTGCTTCCACACAGCGTATGTGGTGCACAAATGTTTTTCTCGCCTTTGTGGCTGTTGGTATTGCACTCATTGTACCCTTTCAGTTTTGTGAGTTTTTCCCACTCTGCGTTTGGGTCCATTTCCCCGAAAACCCTGACATGGGACTCAGGAGTGGACCGGACAGGACGGGACGGGATCTGGACGGGACCGGGCTCAGGACTCAGGAACGGGACTCGGAAAGGCACAGATCTGGACTCTCAGACGCACACTAGAACTGGACTCAGACAGACACAGAGCAGGGCAGGTAGACCTAACAAATGGGCAGACAGACAGACAAGCAGGCGGGGAGACACACAGCAAGACCGACAGACACACCAAGAGACAGACAGACAGGGAAGGAGAGGGGGGAACCCAAAGACCGGCACATGAACCGACAGATGGGCAGACAAGGCAACAGACAGGCAGACTGACATACAGACAGACAGGTAGACAGGCGGGTAAACAGACTGGCCGACAGACAAGCAGGCAGACAGACAGACAGGCAGACTGACATACAGACAGACAGGTAGACAGGCGGGTAAACACTGGCCGACAGACAAGCAGGCAGACAGACAGGCAGGCAGGCAGGCAGACAGACAGTCAGGCAGGCAGGCAGACAGACAGTCAGGCAGGCAGACAGACAGACTATGGGGCAGGTGGAATGGCCGTTAAACAGTCCGGGGGACGGACCGGCCCCATCCACAAGGGGGAGTGCTCTCCAGGGCGTGGCCGCGGAGATGCTCCAGGGTTGCTGGACGGCCGGGGTCTCTGGGAAGCTCCTGGACGCGGGGACACTAGGGGGCTCGGGAACACAGGGCAGGGCGGGCGGCCCCTGCCGGATCCTGGGCAGGGCAGAGAGGAAATAGAGGTAGAGGAGGTAAGCATCTGGGAAATATAACATTTTTACTGTCAATTAATTTCATAGATTAAAAAAAAAAAAAAAACCAAATCAATCATTATCATTAAAGAAATACCCTTTAAAAGGCTGCTTAAAATCAGGCATGAACATAGAGCGTACATAGGAACTGGAGAGGGTAGGAGTGGCCAGTCAGGGAAGCCTAGGAAGTATTGGGAAACAGCCTCTACTGGGCATGTTCACAACTGCTGAGGGTGAAAGAGCTTGTGCCCACTGATTTCAATGTAGAAATCCAAGGTGATTTAACAACCAAAGAAAACCTCATCGGTCCATTTTTAATGATCATAAATTTTATTATGTGCAGCAGTTTCAGAAACAATGGTTGTTTTGGTCCGGAGGTCATGGGAAAATATTTATATACATGTGCATATTTTACTACATAATGCATGTATTTCAAACTGCTTTTTACGCAAAATGTAACGCTCAATCAATTGAGTTTCAAAATACCATTGGGGAAGTTTTATTTTGCCTTCAAAAGTCTGATATTCCCCATTCACTTTAATGGGGAGCTCAATGTTTTGCCCTCAACCACGAAGATATGCGCAATACAAGCTTACTTCTGGGGCTTCTCCGCTTAGGTTGGCTGAGGGTGTGCTTTCCTGTTTGGTTATATATGCATGTCTATGGCCGAGGGTGTGCTTTCCTGTTAAGTTATATATGCATGTCTATGGCCGAGGGTGTGCTTTCCTGTTTAGTTATATATGCATGTCTATGGGCATGAAGGGGGACAGCAAAGTGACAGTTGAGATGACAGTTCGACCTGAGCCAACTGCAGCAGCAGCAGCAGCTGCCACAAATGTATCAATCCCAACTCTAGCCAGCCAATCAGATCCCACAGCCCAGCCAGGAGGAGGGTTTGAAATTCAGTACCCTGAGCATGTAATTTCAGCTAAGGCAAGAAAGCAGTGTAAAGACAAAGTACTAAGGAGTTTCCCAGAGACCCTGGTGCCAGACTTCTCTGGGCCAGAAGAGAACACAGGGCAACCTACTGTTCTATACCCAGTACCCCACTGCCTGGCACACAGCCCTCTGCCAGACCTATCCCAGCATTAAGAAGAATGGCATCAGCAAAGGCAGACAGATCCTGTACTGGAGGACTCAGACAACCGTGATGACATGCTAACAGAGAACATATACCACACTGTCACAGTCATGGTACAGGGCTCAGAGGGCAGTCTAGAGCAGTTTGAGCTCAACTTCCAGCACCTCAAAAAACAGGCAGAGAAACTCAAACAAGAGCCAGAGTACAAGACCTTGGAGCCTGAGCCTGAACCCAGTGCCCCTGCCACTGAAGTACCCCCTCCTGCCCCCTGCACCCCCAGTTCCCCAAAAGGGTACAGCAGCCTATGTACCCTGAGAGACAGCCTGGCAGTGCAGAGTTCACGCAGTTCAGGGAGGAAACTCTGGCTAGCTGTAGCTGCCGCACGCTGCAGGCTAACAGTGAAGTAGCCAGCCTCCTCAGGCACACTGCAGACTAACAGTGAGGTAGCCAGCCTCCTCAGGCACACTGGAGGCTAACAGTGAGGTAGCCAGCCTCCTCAGGCACACTGCACACAGTGAGGTAGCCAGCCCCCTCAGACTAACAGTGAGGTAGCCAGCCTCCTCAGGCACACTGCAGACTAACAGTGAGGTAGCCAGCCCCCTCAGGCACACTGCAGGCTAACAGTGAGGTAGCCAGCCTCCTCAGGCACACTGCAGACTAACAGTGAGGTAGCCAGCCTCCTCAGGCACACTGCAGGCTAACAGTGAGGTAGCCAGCCCCCTCAGGCACACTGCAGGCTAACAGTGAGGTAGCCAGCCTCCTCAGGCACACAGCAGGCTAACAGCGAGATCTTTTTATTTTGTAAAAAAAATCAATAGGATAGTCACAGTTGTGTGAGGTGGTGTGTAGGGGAGGATAGTCACAGTTGTGAGGTGGTGTGTAGGGGAGGATAGTAGTTGAGGTGGTGTGTAGGGGAGGATAGTCACAGTTGTGTGAGGTGGTGTGTAGGGGAGGATAGTCACACAGTCATAGTTGTGAGGTGGTGTGTAGGGGAGGATAGTCCCACAGTTGTGTGAGGTGTGTGTAGGGGAGGATAGTCACAGTTGTGTGATAGTCACAGTTGTGAGGTGGTGTGTAGGGGAGGATAGTCATAGTTGTGAGGTGGTGTGTAGGGGAGGATAGTCACAGTTGTGAGGTGGTGTGTAGGGGAGGATAGTCACAGTTGTGTGAGGTGGTGTATAGGGGAGGATAGTTATATTTGTGAGAGCTGCAGTTATGGAGCACATGTTGGGTAATTGATTACATGCTGGGTTATGGAGGACAAGCTGGGCTATGGAGTGCAAGCTGAATTGTGGAGCACATACTGGGTTGTGCAGAGTGTGCTGGGTTGTCTCTTCTCTCTAGGGTTTTCGTCATACTTGTTCCTGGTTATGGTTATACACTTTGTTGTACGTCGCTCTGGATAAGAGCGTCTGCCAAATGCCTGTAATGTAATGTAATGTAATGCGGTGCTGTGCTGGGTTATGGAGTGCAAGCTGGGTTATAGCGCACAATCTGGGCCCTCGAGTATATGTTGAGGTGTGGAGCTCTTGCTGGGTTGTAGAGCTTGTCCTGGGTTATAGAGCTATGCTGGATTGTGGGTGTATGACATGGAGTACATGTTGGGTTGTGGAGCATGTGCTGGGTTGAGGAGTGCATGCTGGGTTGTGGAGCATGCGCTGGGTGCCATGGGTAACTTCTCTTTTTCATGATGTCACCTCCTGCTGTCCTCTCTTTAGCCAAACAGCTGAAATTCATGATGGACCAGATGTTGAAGCTGTCCCGTGTATAATCTGTGTTCATACAGCATCAAATATGGCACTTCACCATCCACCAGAAGAGAGGCAAATGATAGTTTTGCTTTTTTGTTGGTGATAATATAACACATGACTATACAACCACTTCAATATATTTTTATTTACATGCGGTCTTGGGTAATGAAGTTTTATTTTGTAGGATAAAATTGAGGGCAAATGCGACACAAAATTATACTCTAATTTAATCTAGAAACTGGAGACAGAAAATAAAAAGGTGAATACAGCAAGTCCAAGGCACTCTTCTTAGAATAAAAAGATTCTTATTCTAAAAAGAGTGCCTTGGACTTGCTGTATTCCTTATTTTATTATTTTTTTTCCCTGATTTTTTCCAAAGAACACCTTCATAATACTTTTTTCGGCTTTACCCTTTCTAGAAGCGCCAAAGCCCTCTTCCTGTTCTTTTGGATTTTCAGGAAATACAAAGGCATGGGAATGTCACTATACTAAAGACCTTAATGTCCTCTGCATGTAAATGTGTAATATTTAATATATGCTGTGTTTATTTTTTGACTATGTGCGCTCACAGTGGTGCAGTCACCACTCATTAATCATTTTTATAGTATATATTTTTTTTTTTTTTTAAACTCCCTGTGCATTAGTAAATGTGTACTGGGGTCTTTTTTTATCAGAACCCTCTGATTAAAGAAAATGACTCTGATAATCTTACTGAAAGGAATGGACTCATTCATTAGTCAAAGTAGAATCATTTATTTCACGTCTGAGGCATTCAATCCAAAAAAACACCAGAAGTGCTCTCTCTACAGCAGTGTCAATGACAGATCAGGTAAGTCAGATCAGTTGAGACAGATTTTTTTTCCCCCAAATATATTTATTGAGTTTTGTTCTTTTTATTTTCCACAAACACACAGACAACAACAAAAAGCTCAGCACAACATTGGTCTACACAATCAGTATGAATGTTGACAGTTGAATTTTTTTTGTTTACATAAGATAAAAGCTGGGATACAATAAAAGTGCAGATGACAGGGGTGCATTACAGTTACAGTATCATAGGCAAGGCACAGATATCTCAATTAGTCCAGGAGAATGCTTGAAAGTCTTGAAGCCACTGTGGAGTGGAGATATGGAGTCCATATTTTCACAAACTGTCTTTTTGAAGAGTGAAGTAGACAGGTCAAGTATTCAAGGGAAAAACACTCCATAATTATCTCATGCCAGTTTGCTTTAGCAGGAGGTTTGTCATTTATCCATGACAGAAAAATATTCTTCCTTGCGGCATATGCAAGGATATCGTAACTAGCCAGAACTAGTACCAACTATTGCATCTTGACTCGGAAGAGAGAGGGTTCATATGCAAAACCACACAAAGATTTTTTACCATATCCTGCAAAATATACATCCAATATACTTGGATTTTAGGGCAGGACCAGATACAATGAGTGTAGGTCCCTACTGAGATTTTACATTTTAGGCACATAGGTGAAAACTGGGGGTTCATTTTAAATCTTTTGTTGGGGGAGATTTGCAAACGGTGCAGGATTTTAAACGGCAATAGTCTAGCACGGTTACACACTGATATTTTCTTTGAATGGTCCCGTATCACATCCCATTTATCCTCGTCAATGTTCACACCAAGTTCATTTTGCCATGTCCGCGCGACATCCTGCATATTTAACACCTCAGTCTGGCTTAAGACATTATAGAAACGAGTTGTAGATTTTTTTTAGTTGGACCTAAAAGAAGTAACTGCTCCATGCTGATATCTTAGCATTGATATTGCAGGTAGTTTTTCTAGTTATGAAATCACGAACCTGGGGGTATCTAAAAAGTTTGAGCGTGTGGAAAGCGCCCGACGGGCCATGCCACACAAGACACCCCAGTCTGTCCGGTATTCTACATTGGTTTAGATCCCCTTACAGCGAGTGTGAAATTAACAGTGAGGTCTGAAATTTAAAAACATAAGCCCTTTAAAGACCACAGAAAACAGCAAAGTTTTAAATTATACAAAAGTGACCTGACACCAGTTTATCCCACTATAAAGATGTTTAAATCGCAAATATTAGTTCCCAGATATTGTGATGAATGTTACTCACAGCAAAAAAATTTTTTTAAAAGAATTGTTACACACAGTCTTGAAGGCTATCCAAGCTCACAAAATATCAGTAAAACTGCGAAAGCCATTTTTGAATTAGCGCACATTAGCGCGTCTTATCTTTTCTGCATAGTTGTATTTCGGATCTACGGTGCGACTCTTTACCGCAGGATCAAGCACTGTACTCGATAATGTACTCCGGGTAGATCTGGTGTTTCTCAAAGACGACGAAAATGGCAGGGTTTGCCACGGAGTCGACGCAGCTGTCGTAGAAGCCCTGGTCGCTGGCTTTCTGGGGGGGGCGGAGGTAGCTGCTTTTCCCTTTGGCGTACTCCCCGACCAGGACCTGCACGGCGAACATGGTCTTCCGTCTGGCCGCTGGACTTGGAGTACTTGTCCGAGTACGAGGCGTCCCTGGCAAAGTAACTTCCTGCGAGACACAGACACCGAGCGTAGAGGATTTGAGACTGCACAGATTTAAGAACCGGGTCAAACATCATTGTAGGATGGCCATACGGCCGGGTGGGAAAAAAAATTGTAACACAGGAGGGTTGGTCTTAGTAGTTTATGTTTAGCGTTTTCTTTACTTTTTATTTTTATTTGTAACTCTAAAGCAAGCGAGAGAACATCAATATATGTATGGGTGCAAATTTGTTTAATGTATATATATATTGTGTAAAGTTTTTGGTCCTCCTAGGGTGGGGGAAATAAAAAATAAAAAAAAAATAAAAAAAACAACAAACTCAGGGAACTTGGGCGGACGGGTACAACGTCACATTCACGGATTCCAGACCGTTCATTCCATTGGCCACCACTACGTTGTTACAGACCAGCTTAATATTACAAGTTTATAACAACATGTGTAGGATCCTACAGGGCTTCACAGCCAGGTGTACATGCAGAGAGACTTTCACATTGCGAGCAGCATATTTTAGTGGCGATTATCCTCTTACAAAAAGAACGTAATCCTCAATGTGATCTTGCAGCATGGATGGGGTTGATGATGTCGATAATATTCTTCCCATTCGCTGAGTCTTTAGGGCAGTTAGGGGCTGGTATAGGACCGGCCCCTCCGTGCTAGCACGCAATACGCTACCGGCTAGCAGATAACAGGTTATAGTCTACAGAGTGCAGGCATGCTAACTGAAGTCTAAGCTAGACCATACTGAAAACGCTTATAAACAAAGCAACGAAGCGGAACACAAATGGCTATTCAATCTAGTATGTTCCATCGTTTTTGTATCATGAGTTGTTTACTTTGCTAGCAGCTTATTCTCTTCCTACCCAACCTTCTTTCCCGTTATTGAAAACTCACGGTGCTGGTTACCATGGTGATGCGTGGTGGGTTGGTTTACCTTTGCCATAGTGGGACCCGTGGGTGCCGCAGATCCTCCAGTCGAAGTTCTGCTCGCAGATGGCCTTGGTGAGGGACTGCTCAGTGCCGTGGAACAGGAGCCGCTGGTCTACAGGCCGGCCTCCATTCTTCTTCTGCATCTTCTCCTTCTGCCTGCCAGCACCCACGTACAGGGAGCAGGGAGCCAGTGTGAGGTAAGGAGGGAGTGTGTGTGTGTGTGTGTGAGTGAGTGAGAGAGAGAAAGTGTGGACTTGTACTACTACCTTTGTGAGAACCAAATGTCCTCACAAGGATAGAATGATGAGGAAAATTACAGAAAGTGAGGACATTTTGCTAGTCCTCACTTTTTCAAGAAGTTGGACTTAGGGTTAGGGTTAGAATTAGGTTAAGGTTAGGGTTAGGGTTAGGCGTGTAGTGGTTGGGGTTAGGGTTAGGGTTAGAGGTTACGGAATGAATGTAGTCAATGGAAATCAGTCGGAAGTCCTCACAAGTATAGCAGTACGATGCTGTGTGTGTGTGTGTTGTGTGCATGCGTGAGTGTGTGTGTGTGTGTTCTGTGCATGTGTATGTGAGTATGTGTGTGTATGTGTGTGCATGTATGTGAGTGTGTGTGTGTGTGTATGTATGAGTATGTGTGTCTCCTCGTGCTCACCACTGGAAGACCTTGTGCAGGGAGGGGTTCTGGATCCTCTGGATGCTGTGCACAGTGCTGTTGGGCATGGTCCGCTTGAACAGCTTCTGCACCTGCTGGAACTCCGTGGACGTGGCCGACAGGCAAATGAGCTGCGGAGAGGGACAGAGAGCAGGAGTCACGCCCGGCGTGGCATCGCGGGCACCGAGGCTCTGCGGGCGCAGATGCTGGCGGCACTGTGGCACAGCGGGCAGGGGGATTCACCAAAGGGTTACCATGGGTTACATGACCTGGGCAGAGTAATCATCAAATCAAATCAAATCGATGTTGTTTGTACAGTGCTCAGAGAACTACCGCAAAGGCGCTTAGCAGAGTAACAGTGGGCGCGCACACCTGACTCTACTAATCGAGGTGCCTAGCAACCACTCTAGTGGTTGATTAGCAGAATCAGGTGTGTGCACCCACACTGGCCCTTTCTGGATAAGACTGGGGACCCCAGCTCTAAAACATGAAGAGCACCTCATTAAGAAAAATGAACAGCTTGTTCAAATTCTGGGATCGCAGTTGAGGTTGGAATGAAAACCAGCATACACAGTGGTCCACCAGGACAGAGTTTAAGAACCACCGGACTATACCATGGTTCCCCTGACCCACTTTAGCTGTCCTCCTGGTTTGTATTTAGATTTCCTTTTTGGAATAATGTTACAGGTAACGCTGCGTAGATACAGACTATCCTTTTACTTGTATTTACTTTGGTTTAAAAAATCGAGTTCGTTTGGTTAACTCTGCACTTTGAGGTCACCAAGAAGGCCATTCTGTGCCTTCTTGGTGACATCACACAGTGGAATTCCTAAGACTATCACTGATAGTCTCCACTTCTGCAATTCTCACTGGATAGGAATCTCTGTGTTAACGCTATTTTTACTAGAATGGTACAGCTGTCCCCTTCAGAAAGCTACTCAATCAGAATTTCCTCTGTAACACATTCAGCACCCACATTATACAGCACATTATACACAAGATCATTTTGTCCTGTACATTTATCATTCTGGATGGATGGTAAATTGCAATTCGCAAAGCTGTCTGCTAAGCAACTGGTAATAATTACAGCTAATTATTGTACAGTCGCTGTGCTTGTACCAACTTTTTTTATACTTAGCAGTAGTAGAATGCAGTGCCTAATTCAAATTTAATGGGCTAAATCCCTGCCAAGCTGAACAGGTGGCAGTGTAGTATAATGGCTAAGGAGTTGGTCTTGTAACCTAAAGGTCGCAGGTTCGATTCCCTGGTAGGACACTACCGTTGTACCCTTGAGCAAGGTGCTTAACCTGCATTGCTCCAGTATATATCCAGCTGTATAATTGGGTACAATGTAAGTCGCTCTGGATAAGAGCATCTGCTAAATGCCTGTAAAACAATAAATCCCTCTCGCCACAGTAGCAGGGGAGACGAGAGTGTTGTCGTAGCGTGCGCGGTGCTGGGATGACCTTGTACTCGAAGTCAGCCAGGGCTTCTTGGTCCCAGTGCTTTGGAACGCTGGCGGCAGAGGAGCCGGAAGCTTCCGGAGTCCCGCTGAGACAGACAGACAGACAGACAGGACACGCACAGTCAATCTCGGCAGGCCACGCCCACTGTCCTTCAAAGAAAACCGCGCCCACTCTCAGCACATGTTTATCGGGTCATTTACCAGCGAGCGTATTTTCCTAACTCTCTTCAGTTTTACTTTAACTTTTCCACGTGACGCAGGGAAACCTAGGGGATGTTTTTGTGCGTTCGTTCACGCGTGCATTGCCTATTTGAAAAAGGAAAGCACCGATGGGCAGAATAACCTGTTCTCATCTTTATTTATTTATTCATATGGTCTTATACTCTAACGCTATATACCTCGATGTGATAGACTGCTATAAATCCACCAAAGTGGAAATACAATCTATTCAAATTTCATTACCAGGGAAAGAATGGATCATTAAATATAGCATAGACAAATAGTAATATATGGAGCAAATGGTAAGGCCAACTGCATTTCAACACATTTAATAGACTGTTGGACAGCCTAGCTATTTCAGACAGAGTGGTCCTAAAGAACAGAACAATGCAATCCACTGTGTCTCAAATAAAGGGCTATCTGCCCAAAACTTCTGTCATGTACCTACACAGGTTATTTTGCTAGAGCAGGGCTGCCCAACCCTGTTGCTGGAGATCAACCATCCTGTAGGTTTTTATTCCAAACCTAATTCGACACACCTAATTCTACTAATCAGCAGGTCACTGAGATCTCTAGCTGTTGAGTGAGGTGTGGCTTTGTTAGGGTTTGGAATGACAAGGATCCCCACAGGATGGTACATCTCCAGGAACAAGGTTGGTTACCACTGTGCTAGAAGATGGCTGCCTATCTGGATTTTGGTTAAAATCATAGGTATGCTTTATACACAGAGGATTAAACAGTACAGTGTAGCAAACTTGGCAGAGTATAGCGGGTAGTGATTAAAATGACCTCATCATCATCATCATCTCATAACACACTTACCTCTTCAGCTTTTTCTCCACGTCTTTACCGGAAAGGAAGCGCGGCCGCCTTCGAACCTCTCTCTTGGTGTTATATTTTAGGTTTCGCTGAGTCATGTCTGCGGGGGACACAGAACTGAGCGGTGAGTTCTGGAACCGGCACAGGCCGCTGGGTAAAACGGACCCCAGGGCAAAGACGGGGAAGCAAAAAATAAACAAATAAATAAAAGACACCAATGAAATAAAGCGTAGGAATAAACCATTCCGACACGGGGGGGGGGGGTTCCGCACTGTACCTTTGAAGCTGAGCAAGTACTGCTGACTGCCAGCGGTGAAGGGGATCTCCCCCTCGGTGTCGGCCAGGTAAATGTTCTCTAGAGTCTGGGACGTGATGGAGGACTCCGCGTTCGCATCGCCCTACAGGAAACGGGCAAAGGTTTACCGCCGTCCGGTCTCGATTCCCCACGACACGGCCTGAGTAAATAGTTCTGCCGGCTGCTTTTGGAGCAGCGCAGAGAGCAGGCGCTTAGACGCACTGTAAACGTGCTTACCGGCAGCTCCCCTGTCCTTGGAAAAAGATAAGACGTTGACAACAACTTCCTGGAAACGCACTGCCTTATTTGTCCTTGACAATTAACCCTTTAAGGTGTATAATCACATATACGCGATTAGAATGTTCATAACCGAACATTCTAATGCTGACGTCACAATCACTGCGGGTAACTGAAAGCGATGGGAGTTCTAGAACACTGGCGTTTAGAAAAACTTTTTTCTTTTTTTTATTTAAAAAAAAGGGGGATAACTGACCTCAGAGCCAAACTCGAACCACTTCCCCTTGTCACTCTTCCAGTACCACAGCCAGTCGGTGGTGAGGATGAAGTGGGGGGGCTTGGTGACGGAGGAGACCGTGGAGAGGCGGCGCACTTCGGAGGCTCCGCTCGTCATGGCGAGGAAATCCACCTGCGAAATCCCCTTACTGGGAACAGGCCCACATGAGGAGTGAGAGAGGGCTGCAGTCGCTCGCCCTGTCCCCCACACCCACCTTCGAACACAGCACCCCGCCCCCTATTTCTACCACCGCACTGCCAGCCAATGTGATCCACTGGGTGGAGAGCTGCTTGTGAATGGTTCGGTGCAAACCTTGCATCGTTCGCAGGGTTACAGTAGGCTTGCTCAACATCCTCCATGTCCGGCAGATCCTTCCAGGTGGTTCCATCTCTCTGAAGGACCTGCCATCTGTAGGGCAGGTGGTAGTGAACCCGAATGCACTTCTCTGCAGGACAAATCAGAATCAGAATTATTTATTCGCCAAGTACGACGTACAAGAAATTTCCCTTAGCGCAAGGTGTCAACATATAATCCAATACAGAGAGCTTAAGAGCTTAAAAAAGGAGAGCAAGGCTTGAGAGGAGAGCAGGGCACGCCCCGTGGAACCGTCCGGAAGAAAACGGGGGAGGGCAGAGGAGGAAGAGGAAGAAGAGGAGACGAAGAAGGGAAGGAGGGGAAAAGACGAACCTTTGAAACTGCAGTGGCGGCGGAGGAAGAACAGGCAGATCTCGCTGCGGTCGGCCTCGCTGGCGGAGGGGCTGGACGGCTGGCGGGAGCGCTCCCTTGTTGGCGGCGGGGCGGCGGCGGCAGCAGGCGCAGGAGCCGCCGTGGCCGTGGGGCGGCCCGCTGCGAGCGTAAACACACACAAGCTAAACCAGCGCCGCTGCCATGCATTACAGCCCTCAAAGCCTCAATGGACATACACGTTAAATTAGCAATATATTTTTATTTGTGTATATATATATATATATATATATGTGTGTGTGTGTGTATACAGTATATGTATATATATATATGCGTGTGTGAGTGTATTCATATATATATATATATATATTTCACGTATATGTAAATTGATATACATTTACGAAAGTGGCAATAGCTTGTATATTTTCCCAGATATTGCAAAGCTTTGGAATAACTTGATAATATATTTTGATATATTTTCTGTATATATATCGTATATTTTCGCAAGAGCGAACAACACCGAGACCGTCCCAAATCCGAAACGGTGACCGTCCCGCCTGTCCGGCGGCGACAGCCGCTACCCCCCCGCCCCGCGAGCGCGTAGCCTACCCGCGGGGCCGTCCGCGTGCCCGGCGATGGCGAACATGTTCCGGTACGCCTTGTACAGGCCGCCGGCGTTCTCCGGGCCGGCGCCCCGGCGCTTCAGGATCTCGCGGGCGGCGGCGTCGAAGGCGTGCGACCGCTTGCACCGGTCCCCGAACGCGCAGTCGCCCTGCAGGAAGTGCTGGCACACGTGCAGGCCCTTGCAGCTCCCCTTGAACCTGCAGGAGCCGTGCTCGCCGTTGCCCTTGTTGTAATGCGAGCACACCTGAAAAGGGCGATTGAAAAGGAGGTCAACGCTTCCCACAGTGCACCTGCCATGCGCAGCAGGCCGTGCTCCAAACTGTGTACGTATCGCGTTCGATCCAGAGCAGTGGTGACCAACCCTGTTCCTGGAGATCTACCATGTGGGAAATAAATATAGATGTACTCAAAAAACACAAGCCCATTGTATTGGGAAAGATATGTAGTTAGAGAGCACAGGCCCAGTGTATATGGGAAAGGAATGTATTAATGAGCACCAGCTGTCTCCTCCCTGACATATCATCCGGCTAGCAAAGGAGGAAGGATGCAGGTGGACCAAGGTCGACCTTAGCCATAAGATAACAACCGGCAGCAGGGAAGCGCTTCATACTAAAATAGATGCGATTAGAACAAACACGTAATACACACATAATTTCTGCCCTGCTAATTAAGCTGTATACAAGCACATCTGTGGAACTAACGGAAGCTTCTGCCTTTTCCGGAAAATGTGTTGTCAGAATATGTGATTTATGATAGAAGGGGGAGGGAGATTCAAGCGGGAGACAAGCACTATCATTTTTTTAAAAAAATAAGGAAGGAAGGGGCTGATAAATAATGGTGTCCGAGAATTGGGAAATAAGGGTGTCAAAAACAGGACGTAATTAACATAATTAAGTGGGAAGCACTAAATTTAAGCTACACAATAGAAGGAGTTAGAAAAAAATGGATAAAAGAAGCTGTTGGCCCCAGGGGAGGGGAGAGTGTGTTTTGGGAATGCTTGGAGAGTGATCGGATGTATTGTCTTTACTTATGAGTGACTGTTAATTGTACTGAACTGCACAGATCAGCCCGGGTTATTGTATGTAATCTTTGATTCACTAACAATAAACCCAGTTGCATCAGACTCTGAGAAGTGTGCATCTTTTGAAGAAGCATTCAACAGTGTGGAGGAGAGCGACCTCGGCATTCCTGGCCCAGGCCGGGGCCCGTTTTTCCTGCCCACAACCGTCCTGTAGGTTTTCACTCCAATTAGGGGAGCCAGGTGTGTTGAAATGAAAACCTACAGGATGGTAGATCTCCAGGAACTGGGTTGGCTACCACTGATATAGAGTGTCTAGCAGGTACCGAAGTAAAGCGGTCACGTGATCAAGAGCATTCCAAACTTAAGAACGCAACGAGGCAAGAACGCAAGATTTCACCAGAAGTTCTTTTTATGTTCTTGGGAGGACTAAAAAACTAAGTGCACTTTGATGCAAGTCATGTCCATGCTTTTCTCTTCCCAGTAGCAATGCCGTTCTCTGTTCTGTATTTGAGGGTGAAAAATAATTTTTTACGTGAAAATGGATGACAGAAGGCAGGAGGCTTTAGTGTACAAGTGTACGTATATTTTATTTCTGGATTTAGTAGTGTCAAAGTGTTTCTTGCCAAGATAAGAGGTCAGTAGTGGTGACATCAAAGTACAAGTACCTTTCAAACTGAACGGATTTCAAGCGTTCTTACACTCGATAAGTATGTTCTTGTAAGCCTACCCGGAGGTGTTCATTGACGACAACAAAAACAAACAAACAGGCGAGAAACGACTGAACACAAGCACCTATCCCGGCGTGTGCTGTGACTCCGTTTGGGCGGCAGGCCGGGGTTCTCACCTCCGGCAGTAGAGACGGGTCGTTCTGCAGCAGCAGGGCGAACAGCTCCGCAGCCCCCAGGTCCTGCAGGCCGTGTCTGGCGCAGACCGCTCTGTTGTAGGCCGAGCCCAGGTCGTGGGAATTTTTGCACTTGTTCCTGAAAGGGTTAACGTAAACTAGGTAAATACGACCATAAATGAATATAAACCAGAGCCGTATATTCTATCGTCTTCGGCTGTGGGTGGGAAAATATTACTGACCAAAAACAAGAAATAATGTCGCAACATATCAACAAATCTGTCATATAATTGCTACACAAAAATATGAGCAAGACAAAATTTGGCAGACACCCTTATCGAGTGAGTTACAAGATTATGATGCCAAGGATTAAAACTACTTCAGCAAAATTGGTTAATGGCACCTGCTGAAAACGGTTAAACTGCGAACTCTTACACTAAAGACAACCCTGCATTACACAAGTGTTCTAAGTTACTCATACATTTATGTTACTATGTTACGAAACATTCAACAGGGTAACCTACAGAGTATCTGTTTACTTTGCAGCATAAAAATGATCGATTGAGATCTAAAACAGAATAATTTCAAGGTAGCCGGACTAAGCGTCACCCCGGACCTGATCAATTACAAACATTTTTAAGCAAAAGTGAATTCAGCCAGGTGAAAAATACATGGGTGGATTCCACAGCTAGCCCATGACTAAAATGTAGGCACACCCGTGGCCATCGTTTGTTTTGATAGGTTTAATCGCGATAACAGTCTGGTGTTAGAGACTGTTACAACATTACCTGGTTCACCAATACATACAGTAAAATAACAGACATTGTCAGCAAGAACTGTCAGGGATTTTGGTGACACAAAATACGAAAAGTTTAATGGCAACATATACTAGAACACACTTCAGATAAACGTTTATGAGTGTACCACGTATAAGCCTACCGATACCCATGCCATCTACATACCCGTACTTGCAGCTGCCGCACACAAGATATTTGCACAGATGTAAATCTTCACAGCTGACACAGTCGCCGGGCTGTTTTTTGCAAACCCTTAGTGATGTCTTTGCTATGATCAAGCTGTCTGCGCTCACGGCACTGGTCGCGGAGCATTTTTCTTTTCCTTCAATAATAACAAACTTGCAGGTGTCTCTCAAGAAACCGACAAGTATTGATTCAGAAATAGTGACACCTCGCCGGATAGTTTGTTCAAGCAGTCCATACTCCATACAGCCTTCATTTTGACAGATAATCCTGGTGATAAAGTTGGAGACAGAAGACATTTTTAGCAGAGGTCTGCTGGCTACCCTTCCGCTTGCTCGCTTCCTTGTAATTTTCTGATTACTGAAGAAATGAAACTGAAACTTTCTGTAATCTCGATTCGAGTGCCATTCCTTAAATATTCGCTTGGTGACGCAGTTCTTCTTCTTTGATTTTACTAGCAGACTACAAACCAACGTTAAAGGTGCATGCCGCCACCTATTGTACCAGAGTGTTTCTGTTTCTGTTTTGTTTTACTGTGGTTGGCATCCAGAAATGTTGCATTCCCGCCATTTGCTGGTATGTAACAACTTCACATCACTAACTATTTACAATGTCCACCCAAAGTGATCCCAGTCACGACATATTCCATTCTATAACCCAGACCCAATTGCCTGAGTTGATGCAAATCCTTCCCGCAGAGTAACATCTAGATCTTCTCCATTACATTACATTACATTACAGGCATTTGGCAGATGCTCTTATCCAGAGCGATGTACAACAAAGTGTATAACCAAAACCAGAAACAAGTGTGTTGAAAACCCTAGAGGGAAGTATAGTTCCAAGTGCAGGGAACAACCGCATAGTTTAACTTGGACTCTGTAGGTTAATCTGATTAACACAACAAAAACTGCAACAAAGCAGTCTATGCAAATAAAACAAGCAATAGTTGAGTAGACACAAGTGCAATAACTAAGTCAACTAAGATAAACAGCTTGCCTAGCTACAACCCTAAGATTACATAGTCAATTAGAGACTACAGGGAGGTAGGGAGGGATGGGGAGAGGTGCAGCCTGAAGAGGTGAATCTTCAGTCGTCGTTTGAAGGTGTTCAGGGTCTTAGCTGTTCTGACTTCCACGGGGAGGTCATTCCACCATCGTGGAGCCAAAACAGACAGGAGACGTGACCGGGAAGTGCAGGTGCGAAGAGGGGGAGGTGCCAGGTGTCCTGAGGTAGCGGAACAGAGGGGTCTGGCTGGCATGTAGATTTTGAAGATCTTGTGGAGGTATGCTGGGGCTGATCCCTTGACTGCCTGGTATGCTAGGACCAATGTTTTAAATTTGATGCAAGCCATAACAGGCAACCAGTGGAGGGCAGTGAGCAGGGGGGTGACGTGGGAGTGTCTGGGGAGGTTGAAGACCAGGTGAGCTGCAGCATTCTGGAAGAGTTGCAGGGGTCTGATGGCAGATGCCGGTAGGCCAGCTAGAAGAGAGTTGCAGTAGTCCAGGTGGGATAGTACCATTGCTTGGACCAGGAGCTGGGTTGAGTAGGTGGTGAGAAAGGGGCGGATTCTCCGGATGTTGTACAGGAGGAATCTGCACGCCCGGCTTACCGCTGCGATGTTCTTGGAGAGGGGAAGCCTGTTGTCCATCACCACTCCGAGATTCTTGGCACAGGGTGATGATGTCACTAAGGTGTCCCCTAGGGAAATGGAAAAATCAAGGAGGGGAGAGGTTAGAGCAGGAATGAAGATTAGCTCCGTCTTACCCGGGTTGAGCTTCAGGTGGTGATTGTCCATCCAGCTCTGGATGTCCCTCAGGCAGGCGGAGATGCGGGCAGGGACCTGTGTGTCCGATGGGGAGAAGGAGAGAAAGAGTTGTGTGTCGTCAGCATAGCAGTGATAGGACAAGCCGTGGGCAGAGATTACAGGGCTGAGGGATCTGGTGTAGGGATCTCCAGATATGTCTACAATGCTCAGGTATCTCCCTGCAGCGTCCAGCACCATCCTTGATTCTTTCCAACTTCCCCTGTACTTCAGCAGCGAAATTTATGACCATTGCAATGAATGCCAAAGATCTTTCCTTTTCCATGCAGATATTCTGATCAGCTCCACTCCTTTCCTTCTCCGGGTCTTTTTGCATTGCCACCACCTCCTCGTTTCTCTCCATTCTCTTCGGCGTACGACAATCCCTTTTCTTCTCTCATCTTATTCACTTTCCTTTCCTCAATTCTTTTTGGACACTGTGCTGACCCCGTATCGTGATTTCCCTCGCAGTGCAGGCACTTTGCTTGCTAATTTTTCTCAACTTTGAGAAACTAAACAGGCCCGGCAGCTGCCATCCAGGCAGGAGTGCCCCCCCACATTGCAGTTGTCCTATGGCCCCACACACCTTCCCACACCTTCCCACATCTTCTGACTCATCTACATACCGCAGCAACATGTCCATATTCTTGACAACAAAAACATCAGAGAGGAGCCCTCTCACATGGCCTCACCCTGCGACACACATAATCCAGGTATACTCTTTCCGGCAATTCCCCTTCGAAACTCAAGCACACAGAATTACCGTCCTCCTTCACCCCTTCTCGGAATCTAGTCATTCTTCTTGCCACACACACACCTGCAACATCCCGAAACAACTCAGCCTTTACTAAGAGTGGCACGCCACTTACCACTCCCTTCAATGCACAAAAACAAAAGAAATGAAATAAAACAATTGGTCACAAATGTTTTTTTTTTTTCATACGTTTAAGTATTATAAGTTGACCAGTATATGGCACGGGCACTGCTCTATGTAATTAGCTAAATGTAAATTGAACGTAAAATGAGTCCACCCCCCTTATTCTAGTAAATATGGTTTTGCCAATAATGATGCAGTGTTTGTGATTTTCAAAGAGTTTCTGGGATATGTAGTCAATAATTAGATGCAATTGCAGAAGCCGATGAAAGGCTGGATTTCATTTCCCGAGTAAACCACTGTCAAAAAACCATGCGGTGCCCATCTGTGCGTAAATATTCTCACACAGCGGAAGTGCTACTGAAAGGTAAATACCCACTTTGTAATTTGTATCTCATGAAAAACACGTTTTCAATGTACAAAAATGCCAAGTTACTCACACATACAAGACATGCACTGTCTATAACTCATTCATTCAAACTGGCAAAATCTAGGCCTGCCATTAAAAGTATTGATATCAAAATGACGCCAAGTTACTGTACTACAAACAATATATAGGCTATCTTGCCTCACCAAAATTAAATAAGCTGTATTCCAAAGCGCCACCCAATGTTTCCTGAATTGTTTCAAGTCACTTTCTATGGCATATCTTTTCCTCTTGGCTGATGAAAGCAAGCAGAACATCACGCCCCACTGTACAGTGTGAGTTCATCAGTCCCGTAGGAACAGAGTCTCCTCTGTACATTTACAGTGTATTGAGATACTGTGCCGTGGTGCAACTGAGTTACTCACACCTTACACAAGTCTTTAGTGAAGTCTGTGTATGAAACAGTAATGAGACACTGGTCTAGTCAGTGTTGGGATGCTGCAGATACACCAACACGCTGCACTCTTCACTGATGGCTGTGGCTGTTCCTTGTGGAGCGTGGGGGGGGGGGGGCAATGTTTGGGGATGTCCTGGTGGGCCTGTGTGAGGACGACTCCATCGCCGTGGTGACAGGGCCCCACGTTTGTGGTGACCTTTTCTCTTCATGGTGGCACTATGTATACATTGTGACAAAAAAAACAGCAATAGTGTTGGCTTTACTGATAAATACAGGCAGAGACAGATTTATCAGCACGACATCACTCACAGGTGTTCACTATGCATTGTTGGGGGTTGGAGATGATGAGAATAAAAGTTCTGTATAAATGTAATCAATTCACAATTATCTTTATGATTAAAAAAACAATCAAACAAAACAAATAAGAAGAAACAAAACAGAATAAAAACAATAAGTAAATAACATACACATATCACACATGGGTCCTAGACATTTATGGACAATTTTCACTTCTAATGATATACCAAGAAGAGGTATATTATAGAGAATGAATACACATTTCAATCTTTCTGCATTCTTCTTTTTTTAATAAACATCAATGATTGAAAGTACAATGACAACTCTTTCTCAAAAACCAAAAACAAAGGTATTTAGGTTTTTAGGAATCTTTTAAAACCAATATAAATGTATTTATTAACCATAAACTGTAATTTGCAGTCTAAGGAGGTAAAAATAAGCGATTGGAATGCACCTGTTGACAACAAGTTGACATTGCGTGGTTCCACACGTCAATTTCACGTATTTTTGGCCCATTTAGCCCTCCATACTAGGAAAAGGACGCATGGAAGGGCAAAGTAAGCGACTGGAATGAGCCCTTAATGTAGAAGCCCCTTTGCAGCAAGCATGAGCAGAAATGTTCTTTTTCTGTGCAGTAACGAGCAAAAAAGCAGCAAACATTTGGCTGCTTATTGCACTCCTGTAAGGACTCAGTGAATCCAGCAGAGGGAGCCATATCCTGTCGCTTGCAACAGCTTTTGCCAAAAAACAATTTAATAGGTAATTATTTATGCATGCAGATTGGCCTTTTTTCTGAAGATGTTAAACCACAACTGATTTAATAAATGAAGGGACTTTACAGTTGTTTAATAGGTTTAATAGTCTTGGTATTAAGTAAAACTCAAGAATCACTCGATCTGTAATATATGAGTTGAAAAATAATTTGTGCTTGCAGATTTCACAAGCTTGTATTTCTGCTTAAGATCTCTTGTTTGATGCTCATTTTCAATGGAGAGTTTCCATTCCCGTTTATTTATGCAGGGGGGTGATTGGACTACGTATATCCAGCAGAAGAAGAAGAAGCCTAATCCTTGGCATTAAGTGCTCAGTTAAGATCAATCAACCAAACACTGATAAATCCTTTAGCTTAGATAATTAATTCCAAGATTTTAGGTTGTCAGATAAAATAATTAATTCCACAACTTCACAATAACTCCACAATAATCAACTGCAAACCGGGCACTCCTTGGGTAAGATAATCAACTGCCATGCTGGTACATCTTCATCTAAGAAAACTCCCACACTGACAAATCCTCTGCTAAGAGGATAAAATGCTACACTCACACATCCTCAACAAAGATAATCCACTGCAACCCTGGCAACACGTTTGGTAAAATAGGAAACTCCTACGCATATATCCTCAGCTAAAATAATCAACTCAACATTGATAAATCCTCAGTGACAATAATCACATCCACAATGATAAATTCTCTGCAGAGATGATCAACTGCAACCCTGCCACGTCCTGAACTAAGAAAATCGATTTCCACACTGACATATCCCCAGCTAAGATAATCAACTCAACACTGATAAATCCTCAGCTAAGATAATCAACTCACTTAAGATAACCAAAAAAAAAAAAACAGCTGTAATCTTGACACATCCTTAGAAAAGATAACCAACAGCCCTCTCATTATATGTCCTCAGCTGAGATACTCAGCAGAAACTGGAAGGAATAAAATGACTTACATTCAAAGTGCATCTGCACAAACCAAAGGACACATATTTGGATTAGAACTTTTTTATATTTATTATTTACTCAGAGAAACAGCATTTTTACAGCACAATTTGCATAATATCTCAATACATCCTGTGTACAACCACAAAACCATGACATTGGATTCTTTCATTTTTACATGGAGTGAAAACCCAGACAGATTTTACAAGCATATCTTTGTACAGTCAGCATACCGTTTTAAACAAATGTATACAATTTTCCTCTCTGTTTTTTTTTTATTTTATTTTTTTATATAACCTGGAAGCAAAAATATTAACAAACCACCGAGGACACATGCGACATCCAATGTGAAAACATTTAAATCCTCCAGCAGTCACTGAAGCCGATTCACTTTTTGCCCCCGTCGGTCATCCCATGAGATTTTAGGGTCTGCTGTACGGATTAGGAATGGGTGGACAGCACACAATTTATTGAGCCAATTAAATGTTCACCTGATTACACCACTGGATCACCACACAGATAGACTTGTTTTTTTCTCTCTTCACAGTCACATGCGCAATGCCAACCAAAAAAGTCTCTTCTCATAGAAAAAAAAAAAAAGCTTTTTTTTTTTTTTTTTTTGTATTTACAAGGCATACGAAGAAAGAAACCACATTCGCTCGGTTCACTTGAAGATAACCGTAATACCCCTTCTCTTCCAGGCCATCAGCAAACATGAGAGTAATAAAGAAACCGAAGGTGTTTTACTCGCTTGGGGACTAAAGAAGGCAGCATTCAAACAGCTCGTATTAAAAACGGACGTGGTTCAAATTATATGCATCTCAAACGTAACATTGCGTTATCATATTCACATAAAAACCTTTTTTTCCCCCCTATTTTAAATACATGTACTGAAAAAAATAAAATCATTTCAAACTGGGAGTACTAAAAATAAAAATTTATGAAGACTTTACCACACACTAAAACTTAAATTGTGTTCTGATAGAATACATTTGATCCCTCTCTGTGCAAGTTGACACTAAGCATTTTACCGTGCATATGTATATCCAAGTCTTCAAAATTATGAGGGACACGGGACTGCATCTCCACTGGATGTTAAGCTACTGTTGAACTGCCATACGCTAATGCAGAAATACGTAGCAATTCCGAATGCATATTTTCTCCAAACACTGTAAACACAGACTTTGTGCTGCTGACCAAAAATGCCCTTTTACTATTCAAACTCTTCCCTTGATTGTTGATAAAGTGTTGACAAAATAAAATGCTTTTTTGTGCAAGTACAACTTCGAATGAGCAACGTTTAACAGACAAGACAAAAAACAAAACTCTTTTAAAGTGCACAACTCCACATACATCATGAATCAAAACTAGTAGAAGATAAAAAAAGCAAAAAATATCAATTTTTCTTTTTTTCATAATTTACAAAGTAATTTTCTCATAAGATATTCTGTTTTCAGACAAAATGTTTGCTTATAATTTATACGTTAAGAAAATGCATTCAAAGCACATAGTCTACGTTGCATAGAATCATGTCAACAGAACCTATGGATTTGGTTAGAATATTAGGTTGGCACATGTGAAAATCATATATCTTTTATAAACCAACCCTCCAATATTTAACACTATGAGCAAAGTTTACACATTTACTCGGTCGTGTATCCGCATTGCATTTAGTGCCGCTGATATCGCCGCACGATTAAACTTCTCCGGCTGCCAGTGTAAAAACCTCGAGAGACAGTCTGACGGAGACGGGCAGCAGCCACTTGTCACTTTGTACCAGAATTGCACTGTTCGGTTTCTTGTATTTTACACCGATTGAGAAACACAAACAAACAGGGAAACGAGACCGATACAAACACACTTATGCATCAGCACGATAAAGCTAGTCTTGCGGTAAAAGGCTGTATCCATGACTACCGCGTGTAGCCGGTTAATTTTTTTTTTCCGGGGAGCTCGACGAAGGCGTGGGGGGGCGGACTCAATCCAGGACTCCGTCTGAATAAAGAACACTGAGTTCAAACGCACGTGGACAGACGCGCACGTGGGACCAGCAAAAGAACAACACACGACACCGCGGACGACAGCGAGAACCATGACTCCACACGGTCAGACCAGAAATTCAGCATCACGACACTCCGACGTTTATATCACTACAAGTTCTGCTGAGACACAAAATTGGTAGCCTAACAGTACGTCTGACGACATATAACATTAAACAATGGTGTTCTCACAACTTAGATGGGTATTTGGGGGGGGGGGGGGGGGGGGGGGGGGTGGGGGGGGGGGGGGGGGGGGGGGGGGGGGGGGGGGGGGGGGAGTAGCGGTCACATGATACAAAAAGGATCATCCCATTTGCTGACTCCTGACGGCACATGTCCAATCATGAACTGTGATTTGATGGTACCAACTGCTTACAATTTACCTTCAGCTGCTCACCAATGGCTGGTAATTAGACGAGGCTGAAGTTTCTATCAACAACTTCTCCGGTAAGACACAGGCAGTTTCTAAGCATCTGACCAAATGTGTAAAAGACAAAAAATCATTACGACTGTAGACTTCAAACCCATAAAAAGACTTCCAGGACATTTGAACAGAACTAAAATCATGGCCATGCTGGACTCTCTGAACAGGAAGTCACATTCTGTGACATCACATAGTGTAAACCATACTTTGGAAAGTACAACTCTGTGCATCAAAGGGATATTTTTCCATGATATGAAATCAAAAATATATGGCGCCTAAATTTTATACAGTAGTTGTTCTCTCTGAATTCCGTTCTGAGGACATATTTATTTAATCATTTATCTTCCACTTGTGCTCAATGTTACATATTTATAACACCTTACACCATAATCAACCAACAGGATTGTCTGTGACAGGATATGTGTGTATTTTTTCACACAAAATACTCCAATATGTACAAAATAAATCTTATTTATTACATGAATAAACTAATTTCATTTCTGTGCATGAGTGTGATTTTACACCATAACTATATCCATGCACACTGACCTTTATAGTTTCTTTCAGGTATCTTTTAAATGCATACTTTGTACATTTTTCCAACTTGTATTTCTCATATATCTATATGTGAATATACACGTATGGGTTAAGACACAGGGGTCTAGCAGCAAAAAGAGGATTTTCCATTTTTACGGCCTTGCCTTTCAGTCACAAGCATACTTTTTAGGAAGAAAAATATGTATCTATGATATTATTATATGGTGAAAATTATAATAGATTCTCTGTTCCCTGACCACAATTCTTTGTTGAACCTTTGTTCCAGTATTCAGGTGAAAAAAATGAAATACAAAAATAAAAATATGGACTGCAGCTTTTGTAGATTGACTCAAACCATGATCAAGACAGACTCATGAATAATAATTTAAAAAGCCGTCTACCAGGAATGAACTGCGTCTCCGGTTGGTGGAATACTGCAATGCAAACGGCAGGAAAATGAATTCTGCGAACGAATGTAAAAACGGAATGAACCGACGCGTTTCTGCAGCCCGTTCCCTTCTGCAGGGGCGGCGCGACGACGAGGCCGGGTGGGGGCGGGGCTGCGGTGTGACATCGCGACGTCAGGTTTGGCTGCGGCGCGGGTTCGGCGCGGGCCGGCCCCCCGTCGCGGGAAGATGGCCGGCCCGGCGTCCCGCCGCCTCGTTCCTTGGCCCCCAGCCCCCCCCCCCCCCCCCCCCCCCCCCCCCCCCCCCCCTTTGTGAGCGCCTGTCCGTCTCACGCCAGGCTCCTCCTCCCGCCTGGGTTTCGGCTGGGAAAATGACGGGGGGGAGGGGCGTGTCCTCGGCTCATAAGCTCCGCCCACTCGCTCCCCGCAAAAAAGGGCGCGAGGCGCCGTCCCCGGACTTTCCCGCCTCCTTCCTTTAAGACCCCGGCCTGGCCTGCAGGGCCCCGCCCCTTGACCTTTCCGCGACCCTCCGCCAGTCTCCTAGGGGTGGGTCTGCAGGGAGCTGGCCAGCAGCTTGTGCCAGCTCACCGCCCGCTTCCGCAGGTCCACCTTGTCCAGCCAGATGTAGGCCTCGCCGATCAGCGTCTTCTTCACAAACTTCCCCCCGTTCGACACCAGGAAGAGCTGGACGCAGGGGAGGAGCGACAGAGGTCATTAATGCTACGCGTCCCATCTAACCCCAGCCCAAAAATAGCTCCACTGTGCCCCCCTGTGACCTAAAAGGTTTTTACAACGCTAGAACAATGTTGTAGGAATGTTCAGACACCGCTATTGTCTGTCCACCCTCCATGCTAATCTATATCTTACTGTGTCTAGAAGCAGCAAGTCTAAAAAACCTTTTCTACTGATGTTTGTACTTCAACAATTCTCCTATTTTAATCGATACGAAATGTTTGGTGGGCCCCAAAATGCAAATAGCATGAATAACGAAAAAGAGACGACACATATTATTTGCCCGAGGAAAACAACAATGCGGTTTGAATTAAGCCAGTCCGACATCTTCCTAACTCTCTAAAACGTTCGCACTCATTTTCCAGGCAGAGCTAGGCCCAACTAATATTCATTAACGTTCAGTCGAAAAAGCTGACTGACTGCTTAACTTTTAAATTCTGTTCACAGAGCAGTCAAAGGGAGAAAGGCGGCCCAGTTAGGAGGCTCTTTCCTGGAGAGCTCTGCTGCGTGTCTCGGGAGGAGCCGGCGGGCCTCGTCCCGGCCGTACCTGGATGGAGTGTCCCGCCGGGTTCATGGCGAATCGGAACGTCTCGTTGAAGGACGGCTCCCGGTCGTGCCGGCACACCCTCGTCTTCTTCTTGATCACGCGCTTCTGCGTCGCCACGTTGACCACGTACAGCTTCACGTACAGGTCTGACAAAGAAAGCAGCCGTTTTCTCAGCGGCTACGCACTGCACATCGTAACAAAGGTTAAGTCTTCGCTAACTTCGTTTTTCCAGTGGAATACCATGCATTGGTATCTCTGCAGCAGAATACGGGTTCAACTTTCCGCAGTCATGTTCATGCTTCAGTACTTGCAAAGCGTTGAGGTAAGTGTTAATGCTTGCCATCAGGTTCAGTTAAGTTTTTTCAAATCGCTCTGCACATTTTGGAGTGTGCGGAATGAACCTGCAGCTCAGGAGTAGAAGTGATCGCCTGTAGCAGGGGGTTCCCCAACCCCTCCTCAGGGACCTCCAGCCGGATCCAGGGGTTTGATGTGTTCCACCACCAGCACACCTGATGCTACTAATTAAGTGCTTGATTAACAGCATCAGGTGTGCTGGAGGTGGAACACATCCAATAGCTGGATTGGGCTGGGGGTCCCCCAGGAGAGGCTAGGGGAACCACCGGCCTACACCACACAGAGCTAGAGCAAATGAGGGCTAGCGCTCCGAATGCAGCTAATCTTACTGCGGCGCTAGCTAGAGCAGAGCAGAGCTAGCGCTCCGAATGCAGCTAATATTACCGCGGCGCTAGCTAGAGCAAAGCAGAGCTAGCGCTCCGAATGCAGCTAATCTTACCGTGGCATTAGCTAGAGCGAATTAGAGCTAGCGCTCCGAATGCAGCTATCTTACTGTGGCGCTAACTAGAGAAAAGCAAAGCCGCTCCAAATGCAGCTAATCTTACTGCGGTGCTAGCTAGAGCTTTGGCTCTGTGGCACGCAACCAAGACAAAGAACGCCCATTAGAAGAGATGGGACATACAAACTCAACTCAGGTTCAGACTCAGGCTCACGTGCAACGTTCTCACAACGTTCCTGCAACGTTGCAGCGACGTCCCGAAGCGCGGCCTGTGGGCGGGGCCTACCTGGGAGGTGGTCGGGGGTCTTGAATTTGTAGGTGATGTTCCTGCACTGGAGGATCTCCACGATGAGCTGCTCTCCCTCTGTCTTCAGCTCCTTCTTTAGGGCAATTTTGATCTCCCCCATCATCTGCGTTTTACCTGCGGGGGGGGAAAGGTGGGTATGTAGGTGCTAAGACATGAGCGTAAAAACTGAGCGAGTTGAACTGCGCAATCATTTTATTATCAGATCATATCATACAGTACATGCACCCAGAGGCTGCGAATCATTTGATGCGAGGAACCGCCTTTTGATGTCAGGAGCTCAGGCCGCTAAGGGCCCATGGAGCGCGCCCCAATCGACAGGCCCGCCCTCGTATGGGCCGAGAGGTCCGTGTGAAAGCTCGCCCGCGAGCATTCATCAGACAAACACGCAACTTTCAGCAACAAACACACGACTTTCAGCAGACAAACACGCAACTTTCATCAGACAAACACGCAACTTTCAGCAGACAAACACACGACTTTCAGCAGACAAACACGCAACTTTCATCAGACAAACACGCAACTTTCATCAGACAAACACACGACTTTCAGCAGACAAACACGCAACTTTCATCAGACAAACACGCAACTTTCAGCAGACAAACACACAACTTTCAGCAGACAAACACGCAACTTTCATCAGACAAACACGCAACTTTCATCAGACAAACACACGACTTTCAGCAGACAAACACGCAACTTTCATCAGACAAACACGCAACTTTCATCAGACAAACACACGACTTTCAGCAGACAAACACGCAACTTTCATCAGACAAACACGCAATTTCATCAGACAAACACACGACTTTCAGCAGACAAACACGCAACTTTCATCAGACAAACACGCAACTTTCATCAGACAAACACACGACTTTCAGCAGACAAACACGCAACTTTCATCAGACAAACACGCAACTTTCAGTAGACAAACACGACTTTCAGCAGACAAACACGACTTTCATCAGACAAACACGCAACTTTCATCAGACAAACACGCAACTTTCATCAGACAAACACACGACTTTCAGCAGACAAACACGCAACTTTCATCAGACAAACACGCAACTTTCATCAGACAAACACACGACTTTCAGCAGACAAACACATGACATTCAGCAAACAACCGCAAGACGTACAACAAGAAACAAAAGCCAGAGGAGCTCAGAGCCTACAGATTCAGAGCGAGATCAGCGCGTCTGCAGGTCAGCAATGAGCAACTCAATGAGCATTTTGTGCTCTCAAGCTAAATAAGACGGTCAAACAGGACGTGCTGACCCCAGCTGCTATCTACACGCGCGACTGGCGCACACACTGAACATCATCAACATGTTACATTTAATATGAATATTTGTGTTTGCATGTAAATCCCTTCATAACGTATATATTTACACACACAAACTCACACACAATCTCTCTATCTATCTCTCTCTCTCTCTCTCTCTCTCTCACACACACACACACACACACACACAGACACACGCACAAGCAGACTCAAACATAAATGACGGTTGCAGGTTTGATTCCCAATCGGCCACTGCAGTTGTTCTTGTTCAAAGTGCTTACTGTGAAAAGCTTCAGAGAAATATCCACTCGTATGAACGGATAATATCCAAATGTGCAAGCTAAGTGAGTCCCTCGGGAATAAGGGCACATGCCAAACCAAAAAATATGCATTCTTCACCATTAACGCAGTACTTAAATCATTCTGTACAGTAATTGCAGAGGGAAGCCGTTAATATTCAGAGCTGGATCGATGCTATCGTCAAGGCTTATTTACTTGCTTAATAATAAAGGATCGCCGGATTGATCTGAATGCCTTGAGTGAACTATTTAAGCAGGAAGTGATTTTCACAGGTTAATGGAGAAAAGAGAGACTCAGTTGCTAAACTGCTCAGAGGTCAAAAGACATAAAACAGATTGGATAACTTGTGAAGCCAATTACTATCATCAGTCTTGGATGAAAGGCACGTTCCCATTGGTCAATACCGCTGTAATGGACATTCAGCAAGGGACTATTACAGAATTAATACAGAGCACAGAAACCGCCATTCAGGCACCTTGCCTATGTCTCCAGTCTGAAATCTCTACTTAGCTCACAATCATCAACAAACAGATGAGACTCTCTGGTTTAGCTGGGAGTTCTGATGTACTAAACTGCACCATTGGTACATTTACGATGCCCTGCTTTCTATCAGGACTAAGAAAATAAAAACAACAACTGGCATTTTATAGCATGAGAGAAGAGCCAGATCGGGAGCATTGCAAAGCACCCACAGGAGAAACAAGTCAGTGATTCTTTTATTAATAAAGCATTATTCCTTTCCACGAATCTAGTTAGACAAAAAAAGTAGGAACGTATTATTTAAAAAAGAGTCCTGCCAGCCAGCACTCATCTTTGACTAAAAACGCCTCTCCCCTGAAGCAATTCATAACAATTAGGCCTGAATGAGGACACGCTTCCTGGATATAAGCTCAGCCCACTGGACTAATTTATCAGCCAATCAGAATTACAGCGGGTAGCACTGGCACACAGATACAGTTTAAGATACTTAACATGATGGCCAGTTCCTTCCCAACTACGGGAGGTTGACAAGGACAGGAAGGAACATCCCTTGCCAAATTATGGTCATTGACCACACCCCCATCATTAATATTCATAAGATGCACTAAATTGGAATGTTTCAGCTTCGTGCTCAGAGCACAAGCTGAGCGTGTGGTGGGTGTACAGAATCTGCTATGGGAGGTGCAGGAAGGGGTCGCCCAGGTAACGAGCTGTCCGGGTCCTGTCGCACCAATCAGCAAAGCGGCGGGTGCCTTCATGACGCTTTAGGCCCCGCCTTCCGGCGGCCGCGTCCTATCGCTCCCCGCGGCAACGCGAGCCGCCGTGAGACAGGCAGGAAGTGGCGGGCGCCGTTCACGGGCCGCTCTTACGACACCCGACACACTGGCGCCACGTAAACGAACGGCGTGATTTACGCTAGCGGTAATGACCGTTAGCGCCGGAGCTACAGGCGCTCGAACGGTTTTCATATCGTTATCGCGGATCGTCTCCAGGGTTTGGACCTGCCTTCGATCGCTCCTCTTTCGAATGCAAATCATGCCGTCAAAGTGGGCAGCAGCTTTCAGGGTGTTTCTTCAGGAAAAAAAAACATACAGTAATTACTGCACACACAATACTAATTATCAGCGTACAGACCGAGCTGTGTTTTAATTAAACCACACGGTCCTTCTCTGTGCTTTAAAATGAGTCAAACAATTACCATAAATTAAATACGATTTTTCTGGAAAATTCTATCAGGATACGACTGCAGTCTTGTCTCAGATGCAGTTCCCTCATAATAGCCACAAAATCAGTTGCACATCCGTTCGGTTTACCTTCCTGCCGCTCGATTCATGCGTTTCTAAACATCCTGTAAAATTCAGTCGTTTTGTCTAAATGCCAGTATGACCAATGGTGTCAGTCCAATTTACAGTCCCATCTCACCTGAATGGTACTTCCACCTGTCTGTCTGTCAGCCTCCTCTGTATGCGGTATAACTGTGACTGACTGTGGTCTGCGTCTGGCCTACTGTCCCTGTCTTGTATCTCTTTATCACACACAGCTCTTGGCTTGGTTGTTACAGAATCCACAGGGTTGAAAAGACAAGTCATGGTGACCATGGCGACCACTGGAACTGTGTTATGAGGCGTGTGCTAACGAGCTGCACCTGGCCATTTGTAGAACTCTTAACACAGGCGGTCCCTCGGGAACTCATTACCTGATCTCACTCACCGGCCCCACCCCCTCCCCCTCGCCCCTCTGCACATGCTCAGTTTGTCTGTTCACTGGCCCCTCCCCCCTGCATGCGCACAGTTTGTCTGTTCACTGGCCCCTCCCCCCTGCCCCTCTGCACGCGCTCAGTTTTTCTGTTCATTGGCCCCTCCCCCTTGCCCCTCTGCACACGCTCAGTTTGTCTCTTCACTGGCCCCTCCCCCTTGCCCCTCTGCACACGCTCAGTTTGTCTGTTCACTGGCCCCTCCCTGCTTTCTGGCTGCCCCAGTACTTCGCACTTCACAATCAGGGGTGTGATGTCACAAAGCTCTGGGAATTTTCCTGCCTTGAACACAGATCTGAGACCAGCTTAAAAACATAGCCCCACCCCCAAAATGCGGCTAGCCCCACCCCCAAAATGCAGCTAGGCCCACCCCCAAAACAGTCCCAACCACTTAGTGGGATAAAAAGTTGATTCTGACCCAGGAACACATTCCACAGTAGAAAGAGCTGAGTGCTCATTCAGTATAGTCATTCATTAATGAACTGACAGCAGACTAATGCAACAGTATTTTGGTAAGACTTATACTGAATTCCCAACTGCAAAGTTAGAACGCTCGCATCATAATCCATGACTTCCAGGGACAGAATTTTACGTGCAACAAATCTCCTCTAGGTGGAGACAAATCTACAGAAGGTGGCAAGGCTCAACCATCACGTGAGTGTTGCGCAACTCCGAAGGGATTTTCTCAGCAATGAAAGCCCTGGCCTGCACTATCACAGTCCATTATGCATCTGTACGCGTGGCCCTGCCTGTGTACCCACTGATGTGTAAAATGTGATCTCTGGGAAGCTGGAATGAGAAGCAGCCTCGGCCTGGGGCATCTGAAATGCTGTAATGAAGGTTTGAAACGGTACTCAAGTCAATAAAACCGCAGATCTGGACTATATTTCCACCAGTCCAGCTCTCAGCGTCACCACAGGGTCTTAGATCAACAGAAAATAAACAAGGGCTTTGGTCAGCTAACTTGAACACCCCTATACTGACTTCACTGTATATCAGTGTTATATTATATTCACTGTGCACTGTATAAGCCAGGGTATATTGGTCCAAAAAAAATCCCAGCGCTGTCTTAATATGGCCTAAGACACCAAGGATTCACATGAACGGTTATTTTTAGCCAATCATCCTTAATGACAGCAGCCATCATGTGACTCATCGATCACAGGCGCTAACGTCTTCAGGGTCAACTGCACGCCAGTTAAAGACTTAAAGGAAAAGCAGAATTGTGGTAATTATCTTGCACAAAAGGGAAACAAGGATTTGCACATTCAAATGCACAGCCACGTTAGCAACTTTAATGACATCGGGTTGAGGGGGCCCTCAAAACGGGGAAGGGGGCCCACAGGGGCCCTGCATTTGTCCAGGGCACAGTGCTGCCGGATGTGAGTGGAGTTATGGAACAGAGCACTTCCTGCTGGGACGTGGAAGGTGCAGAGATGGGCGGGGCTGGGCCAAACGCACAGCCTGAAACACTTTAACCCTTTAGATCTTTCACACTCTTCTGAAACACTGTAACCCTTTAGATCTTTCACACTATTCTGAAACACTGTAACCCTTTAGATCTTTCACACTCTTCTGAAACACTGTAACCCTTTAGATCTTTCACACTCTTCTGAAACACTGTAACCCTTTAGATCTTTCACACTCTTCTGAAACACTGTAACCCTTTAGATCTTTCACACTCTTCTGAAACACTGTAACCCTTTAGATCTTTCACACTCTTCTGAAACACTGTAACCCTTTAGATCTTTCACACTCTGCTGAAACACTGTAACCTTTTAGATCTTTCACACTATTCTGAAACACTTTAACCCTTTAGATCTTTCACACTCTTCTGAAACACTGTAACCCTTTAGATCTGTCACACTCTTCTGAAACACTTTAACCCTTTAGATCTTTCACACTCTTCTGAAACACTGTAACCCTTTAGATCTTTCACACTCTTCTGAAACACTATAACCCTTTAGATCTTTCACACTCTTCTGAAACACTGTAACCCTTTAGATCTTTCACACTCTTCTGAAACACTGTAACCCTTTAGATCTTTCACACTCTTCTGAAACACTGTAACCCTTTAGATCTTTCACACTCTTCTGTAACACTTTAACCCTTTAGATCTTTCACACTCTTCTGAAACACTTCAACCCTTTAGATCTTTCACACTCTTTCAACCAAACACGCTACTCGCCAAAATGCACTCATCAATGGAAATAATGATTTTGCTCTTAACATTCCTGAAAATAGTCAGTGACCTGCAGGAATCGGGCTGATGCATAAAGCGAAGCAGGGCGTGGCAAACTGGCCACTCCACGCGTCGGAGTGAATTAAGAGAAAGAGCATAAAAGAACACAATGCCCATACTATTTTGCTGGGAAAGAACAGACTGGTGTGGTTACTGTGTCCTACGTTTATTACAGCGATTGTGTGAAATCTACTGTATCTAAACAGGGGTGTAGAGATAAGCCTTTTGTATAAAAATAAGCCTTTTGTTTACAACATGCCCTACAAGCTGTGAGACAGTGGGATAAATAGAGAAGCCGTGATCATACCTCGAGGTACTCCTAATTAACACCAGCATTTGACAGTAACACGATATTCACATTTGCATGGCGCAGACCAGATTCTAGTTATCTTCCATGCGTTATACACAGAGTACTGCCTTGAAAGTGTTCTTGGAATGTTCCAGTAGCGACAGCCAGTAACTGCAGCAACAATACAAACAAACAGACAGAGAGACTAGACAGACTGACAGATATTTTATTAATCCACAAAGGGATTAATACTGAAGATGCAGGTGATGAGTTGCCGGCAGGGCAGTATGATATTGGACACTGAGATTTAAAAAAATCTCTCGTCAGTACTGAAGACACACCCTGGCAAACCGCATTGTCTCCCCTGTAATGGGTCCGTTTCGGCTGGGATTTCCACACATCTCTAAATCCAGCGCTGCTCTCATCTCGGGTCTCGTTCGCACCCTCACGCCAGGAAGCATCACGACCCGCCAACGCGCAGAGACCCGACGACGCTAACGAGCTACTCGCCAGCCTTCCGCAGCCAGCAGCAATTAGCATTAGCTTCGCGCTAATTTCCCTAAAGGCATTAAAACGCTTAGGCCATCCCTTCCCCTGCATTCTGTTACCTCTTGAGCTAATATTACACACGCCGCGTTGAACTGTGCACAAACGGCTCCCGGACTCATTATCCCTGCATCTTGTACATCACGCTGTATTTCTGTTTGAGCGTCAGTACGCCGGTCTTCGCGCGCTCGCGGTAGCATCTTGCTAAGCCCCGTCATGCCGACTCATTGCTCCCACTCACGGCTGACTCATCTTCCACGGGGAAACGCGGGTGTGTAAGCAGGAGCGTTAAGCGAGTGTGTAATTGGGAGCGTTAAGCGGGTGTGTAATTGGGAGCGTTAAGCGGGTGTGTAATTGGGAGCGTTAAGCGGGTGTGTAATTGGGAGTGTTAAGCGGGTGTGTAATTGGGAGCGTTAAGCGGGTGTGTAATTGGGAGCGTTAAGCAAGTGTGTAATTGGGAGCGTTAAGCGGGTGTGTAATTGGGAGCGTTAAGCGGGTGTGTAATTGGGAGCGTTAAGCGGGTGTGTAATTGGGAGCGTTAAGCGGGTGTGTAATTGGGAGCGTTAAGCGAGTGTGTAATTGGGAGTGTTAAGCGGGTGTGTAATTGGGAGCGTTAAGCGGGTGTGTAATTGGGAGCGTTAAGTGAGTGTGCAATTGGGAGTGTTAAGCGGGTGTGTAAGCGGGAGCGTTAAGCGGGTGTGTAATTGGGAGCGTTAAGCGGGTGTGTAATTGGGAGTGTTAAGCGGGTGTGTAATTGGGAGCGTTAAGCAAGTGTGTAATTGGGAGCGTTAAGCAAGTGTGTAATTGGGAGCTTTAAGCAAGTGTGTAAGCGGGAGTGTTAAGCGGGTGTGTAATTGGGAGTGTTCAGTGAGTGTGTAATTGGGAGCGTTAAGCGGGTGTGTAATTGGGAGCGTTAAGCGGGTGTGTAATTGGGAGCGTTAAGCGGGTGTGTAATTGGGAGCGTTAAGCGGGTGTGTAATTGGGAGTGTTAAGCGGGTGTGTAATTGGGAGCGTTAAGCGGGTGTGTAATTGGGAGCGTTAAGCGGGTGTGTAATTGGGAGTGTTAAGCGAGTGTGTAATTGGGAGCGCTAAGCGAGTGTGTAATTGGGAGTGTTAAGCGAGTGTGTAATTGGGAGCGTTAAGCGAGTGTGTAAGCGGGAGTGTTAAGCGAGTGTGTAATTGGGAGCGTTAAGCGAGTGTGTAATTGGGAGCGTTAAGCGCGTGTGTAAGCGGGAGCGTTAAGCGAGTGTGTAATTGGGAGTGTTAAGCGGGTGTGTAATTGGGAGCGTTAAGCGGGTGTGTAATTGGGAGCGTTAAGCGGGTGTGTAATTGGGAGCGTTAAGCGGGTGTGTAATTGGGAGCGTTAAGCGGGTGTGTAATTGGGAGTGTTAAGCGAGTGTGTAATTGGGAGCGAGCGCGTGTGTAAGCGGGAGCGTTAAGCGGAGTGTGTAATTGGGAGCGTGTTAAGCGGGTGTGTGTAATTGGGAGCGTTAAGCGGGTGTGTAATTGGGAGCGTTAAGCGGGTGTGTAATTGGGAGTGTTAAGCGGTTGTGTAATTGGGAGCGTTAAGCGGTGTGTAACTGAATTTTACCATACCTTATCTTACCTTACCTTAGCTTAGCTTAGCTTAGCTTAGCGTATCAGGCTGTATTTATGCATTGCCACAGTTACCATAGTGAACGAAAGCCTGCTGGCTCAATATATTCAGACTGCACATTGGCTCAGGACGTTTGATACGGTGCCGGACTTCACTCAGTTGAGAACACCGGCGTGGAGGACCGGAGGCAAACAGGCCCATGATAGGGCAAATCAGTGAGGGGGGGTTTCTCTCTCAGCCAACAGAGAGGAAGTGACTTCATCACTGGCTGTGAGATGAAAGCGGCCAATCGATGGAGAGATACCCGCTCCCCCTATCTCCGGTTTGATTTTCAGCTTGGTGACCTCCCTGATGACAAGGCACAGCCAGGGTGAAATAACCTTTTCAAGGCTCTAAAATCTATCTTAAACACTCCTGCAGAATCCCAGAGAATTTTTCAACAAAAATTATATGAACAAAAATGTACATAGGAAAGAAGAAGTGTATTCAAAGCACTGCAGTTCAAAGTTCATTTTAAAAATGAAAAATCCCACAGGAATTCTACCGGTGTCCCAAGCGTTTATTTCAAGCCGGTTGAAATAATCATCGGACCCAGGTCTGAAAAACGCTCGCAAGAAGGTCAAACGGACGAGCGCAGATAGCGCAGAGAGACTGATCGTGCTCCTGTCCCGCGGAGGTGGAGAGCAGCCGGTCTGATGGCGAGGTATCTCCATCCCCCATCACCACTCCGGTTCTCAGGCCTGATGACATCGCTGACAGGCACTGGAGCGGCTCTAGATTTTTTTGGGGGGGGGGGATTGTGGCAAAACGTCACCGACCCGGAACAGATCCCCCCCCCGGCGCGTGGCGGCACGGGACGCTTATTTTTTTGGGCGTCCCCATGTTTCGTGTTCTCTCAGGCCGTTGTGTGATGCGGCTGCAGCCTTATGAAGATCAGGGTCTGCGTGGGAGGGAAACGTCACAACCGATATTTCGGCCGGCCTGCTCTCGGTGAGCGCGTCGCTGCCAGACCCTTTAGCTTGTGACGCTACTCTCTCGGGGGGACAGGGGGGGTGTTTTTGTTGATGTGACATGACAGGTGACTCTGAAGGTGGGGTCCACATAGGAGCCACACACCTTCTTCCTCAGGGGCCCTCCTCGTTTAAATTAAGCCAGTGACATTTCTTTCTGTCCGGTCTAGTGCAAACCACTGCACGGTGACTGCCTTCCGTTCCGCAGTGTTTCGCGCACCTCGGAGACCCGCACTTAAAGGCGAAAACCGCTCGCCGAAAACGCAAGGAAACGCTGGAACTGAACTTTCGGGACAAATCCACTTTCCACAGCCACGGGCTGCAGGCCACAATATCCCGCCGTGAAGGTTTGTGTTAAATCGCGACGCGCTGCGAACCGCACGCGCTCCTGAACCACGACGCCCTCCAATCCGCACTTAAACCCATAGCAGGCTATGTAAACCCACGAGGCACCGCAAGCCACCCGGTGCTATGAACAAGGGTGCAGTATGAGACGCTAAATGGTAAATGGACTGCATTTATATAGCGCTTTATCCAAAGCGCTTTACAATTGATGCCTCTCATTCGCCAGAGCAGTTAGGGGTTAGGTGTCTTGCTCAGGGACACTTCGACATGCCCAGGGCGGGGTTTGAACCGGCAACCCTCCGACTGCCAGACAATCGGTCTTACCTCCTGAGCCACGTCGCCCCCCTAACGCTAAACGCTCCAATAAAAACTCTGCTCTCCGCACCCCTCAGAACGGCTGCAATTAACTATTACAGCGAAGAGCTGAAGACCAAATAGTATCAAACGCGTCCTCAGTGTGTCTCCCCTGGTACAGTGTTTATGGACAGTGAAGTGCGGTCTGGCTGAATCTGGGTTTGATTCGCTGCACTGGCACCTTACCCTCCGCGTCTCCAATCCCTACAGGTGGCTTCAGGGCGTCCGGCCCTCTGGTCTTGTCCGAGCCATTTGGGAGAGGCTTCCCACTGTTCAAAAGACAAGAACAGATGATGGACATTGGAGAAGCATTATAATATCATCATCATCATCATCATCATCATCATCATCTGCAGCATCATCTTATTATTACTTAACATATTGCACTATCCAGTGAAAACTATACTGTGTGAAACTATTAGAATATAATGATGCCAAAAACGTTGAATAAAACACTTTCATCAAGCACATCGAGCGTATTGAGCCTAAGTTATTTACATATATGACTGTTGGGGTCTGGGCTCAATTTAAATGGCAACAAATATGCATTTAAACCAATCCTGCCAGGCTGCAGTGGAGGCTGCTGTTTTTGACTTACGTGAGTGCTGTCAGATCTGTATTTGTTCATTTGTTTCCATGAAAAACTATGCAGGAAATTATCCTCTGGGCTCAAATTTACCTGCTGTTTTCATGCTATGCTATGCTATGCTATGCATGCATGCATGCATGTATTTAACCTCGGAAACAAAATCAAAGCTTATCCAAACCAAAAGCTCAAACACACGAATAAATATTTGCTAAAGGCTGTTAGAGCAGGGACCATGTGACCAGAAGTTCAGGAGTATAAATTCCAGACTGGAGGAACTCAGCTGAAGGCAGGAATGAGAGCTTGACTGGCAGAGTGGAAAGGGGGCGGGACTCACATGCGAGGGACCTGGAAGATGGCGCTGTCGACGGCATTGGCTCCGCCCTCTCCCTCCAGACTGCAGTCGTTGCCACCCAGGCTGTTGACGGAGGAGGCCGTTGTCATGGAGTCGTCGGTTGCTCGGTGACTGGGCCTGGCTGCACAGGGAATGGATGGCACTCTAATGTAAGACCATGTGTGCAACCGCACTCTTCCCCTTCAGCCACCAGACTCCGCCCTTTCAGCCACCAAACCCCTCCCCTTCAGCCACCAGACTCCGCCCTTTCAGCCACCAAACCCCTCCCCTTCACCACCAAACCCCTCCCCTTCAGCCACCAAACTCCGCCCTTTCAGCCACCAAACCCCTCCCCTTCAGCCACCAAAGTCTGCCCTTCACCCACCAAACCCCTCCCCTTCAGCCACCAAACCCCGCTCTTTCAGCCAACAAACTCCTCCCCTTCAGCTACCAAACCCCTCCCCTTCAGCCACCAAACTCCGCCCTTTCAGCCACCAAACCCCTCCCCTTCAGCCACCAAACTCTCCCCTTCACCCACCAAACCCCGCCCTTTCAGCCAACAAACTCCTCCCCTTCAGCTACCAAACTCCTCCCCTTCACCACCAAACTCCTCCCCTTTCAGCCACCAAACTCCGCCCTTTCAGCCACCAAACTCCTCCCCTTCACCACCAAAATCTCCCCTTCACCCACCAAACCCCTCCCCTTCAGCCACCAAACCCCACCCTTTCAGCCAACAAACTCCTCCCCTTCAGCTACCAAACCCTTCCCCTTCAGCTACCAAACTCCTCCCCTTCAGCCTAAATACTCCTCCCTTCTCAGCCACCATACTCATCCTGTTCAGCCAACAAAGCTCCTCCTCTTCACCCTCCAAACCCACCTCCCTTTAGCACTGGGTCGGGGCCAATTCCATGTCGGTTGAGTGCACTCTGGAAATGCGCAGAATTTGAATGGATGCTGAATCCTCACAGAGCACTGGGGCCGCTCCGGAACTGAGTTTCGCTGCGTTCCTGAGTGACCTGAACCGAAACGGAACGGACCCCGTCCCAGCGGGACGCCGCCGTGCCTGCGGCCGGTGGGTTTTGCTCTCTCAGCCCGCCCACGCAGACGCAGCCCGCGCGCCCGCGCGTTTTGGCGCGACGCCCCGGACTTAAAAACGACACGCGGGCTCAGAACCGGCCCCCTCTCGAGCAGCGTGCGCCTCTCCCAGGACGGGAGCGGCCCGCTCTCGAGCCCGATAAGCGAGCGCGCAGGAGCGGCGGGCGGCTTTGTCTCACGGCATAGCCGGGCTTATCTTAACACAAGCAGACGCTAAGCCGCGGACCCACAGAACACAGGGAGAGAGACTCCATCTGTGCGCTGAGCCTGCGCATGAGCACAGCGATCTCAGCTACACAGTACCCCCAATAACACAAACACGGGTATCACCCTAATGAAACAGACCCACACATACACACCCCAATGAAACAGACCCACACATACATCACCCTAATGAAACAAACCCACACACATACAACACCCCAATAAAACAAACCCACACATACAACACCCTAATGAAACAAACCCACACATACAACACCCCAATGAAACAAACCCACACATACAACAAACCCACACATACAACACCCCAATAAAACAAACCCACACATACATCACCCTAATGAAACAGACCCACACATACATCACCCTAATGAAACAGACCCACACATACAACACCCCAATAAAACAAACCCACACATACATCACCCTAATGAAACAGACCCACACATACATCACCCTAATGAAACAGACCCACACATACAACACCCTAATGAAACAAACCCACACATACATCACCCTAATGAAACAGACCCACACATACAACACCCTAATGAAACAAACCCACACATACATCACCCTAATGAAACAGACCCACACATACATCACCCTAATGAAACAGACCCACACATACATCACCCTAATGAAACAAACACACACATACAACACCCCAATAAAACAAACCCACACATACAACACCCTAATGAAACAAACCCACACATACAACACCCCAATGAAACAAACCCACACATACAACACCCCAATAAAACAAACCCACACATACATCACCCTAATGAAACAGACCCACACATACATCACCCTAATGAAACAGACCCACACATACAACACCCTAATGAAACAAACCCACACATACATCACCCTAATGAAACAGACCCACACATACAACACCCTAATGAAACAAACCCACACATACATCACCCTAATGAAACAGACCCACACATACAACACACAGATACACAGTACCCCTAAGAACACAAACACAGGTATCACCCTAATGACACAGACCCACACATACAACACCCCAATAAAACAAACCCACACATACATCACCCTAATGAAACAGACCCACACATACAACACACAGATACACAGTACCCCTAAGAACACAAACACAGGTATCACCCTAATGAAACAGACCCACACATACAACATCCCAATAAAACAAACCCACACATACAACACCCCAATAAAACAAACCCACACATACATCACCCTAATGAAACACCCACACATACATCACCCTAATGAAACAAACCCACACATACAACACCCCAATAAAACAAACCCACACATACATCACCCCAATAAAACAAACCCACACATACATCACCCCAATAAAACAAACAAACCCACACATACAACACCCCAATAAAACAAACCCACACATACATCACCCCAATAAAACAAACCCACACATACATCACCCCAATAAAACAAACCCTCACATACATCACTAATGAAACAAACCCACACATACATCACCCCAATAAAACAAACCCTCACATACATCACTAATAAAACAAACCCACACATACATCACCCTAATGAAACAAACCCACACATACATCACCCTAATGAAACAAACCCACACATATACATAGTACCCCTAAGAACACAAACACAGTTATCACCCCAATAAAACAAACCTACACATACAGCCCACAGATACACAGTACAGTGCATATACCAAAAGCCACACATAAGCGATCAGACTGGAATCACACAAATCATATTGCAAATGGCCACCAATTATCAATAATCTGACAATCCAGTTTTTTTATTGTATTATTTAAATAACATCAGTCCATCTATTTTTTTAAATTAGGCATTTATATCTATTATACTTTAGATCTTATTTTACTCCAGTAAATTAATCGAGTGCACACATTAAATTAACCTATGCATTAAACAAGAACCAAGTGGGATGTTTTTTGACAACATTGTGCAATTCATGAATGTCTGTTGTAACTCCAGTAATGAATGGCAAAACCTTCAGTCAAATTAAGAATATGTTAGTACTGTGAAAATAAGATAGATGAGTTAATTAATTAATGCTGCTGTAGACCAATCAAGAAAAAAAATGACATGGAATGTGTGTCTTTGAATGAGACTAAGATAATTCATGTTCACGCTTTCTTTACAGGCTTGAAAAATGCTATTACCGAATTACTCATGTGTTGGACCTGCAGCCATGCAAATGTATGCCTATATACACCCACGGATTGGTTTACTGCCTTGACAACAGTAGAACATCTCCGTAACCAGAAGAGCAGGTCCACTGGATTGTCATCCGTTCACTTTGAGGTTTTAGCGAACTGCTAGCTGACTTTTGGAGAAATTCTTAGTAACATGAAGTACAGGGAGAGGAAACAGTTTTTTTTTTGGGGGGGGGGGGGCGGGGGGTTGGGGGGAGGGCGCTTTTCAAACCTCTGTCTTTTTTCAACGAGACGCGAAGCACGTTTCTCACCTCCTTCCGCGCTCGGAGTTCCGTCAGACATCGCTTTCCTGATGGTCAGGTGACTTGTGTCTTTGCTCTCATTGGCCGGCGCAGGCAGATAGTCAGACTGAGTCCTTTGAATTGCCGGCACCCCGTCTAGGCTGTGTCTGTGCCGCCTCTTTTTACGAACTGCCGCCCGCGCGGGGGGGGGGGGGGGGGGGGGGGGGGGGGGGGGGGGGGGGGGGGGGGGGGGGGCGGGGGGGGGGGGGGGGGGGGGGGTGAAATGGAAACCCAGAATGTGTATCCTCGCATGGACTCCTCTTACTGCAGGCGGCCACACATGCAAAAGCCCCCTCCCAGAGAGGCGGGGCTCATCGCTTTAGCGGGCCGCCCCATGGTCCACACACCCAAAAGAAGGAGGGGGGGGGGGTTGGTCGACGGGGGGGGTTGAGAAAGGGCTTTGAGGGGGGGGGGGGGATAGACGCGGCATGCACAGGCGCTCAAAAGGGTTGAGTAGTTTCAAAACTGGCTGTTTGATAGGTCTAAGGGCTCTGTAGCTGCTGTGTGGAAGTCAAAAAGTACAGTACTTTCAGAAAGAAAGAAAATGGCGGGAAAAAAAAGCGCGTTGAAGGAAGGTCCAGGCGCTACCGTCTCCACCCCGTCCCGGCCGCACTTCGAACCGAGGGCGCGAGGCCATTGTCACACGGAACTATTCGAGCGCCACCCCGGCCCCGTTCGCTAACTCTGATCGAAGGAAAGGAGGACAGGCGAGGGGAGGAGGGGGCGGGGTTCGCGGTGGCCTCAGAAACGAGACCGCGGGGAAAGAGCACTCATGGTCCCAAAGGTTCTCTTCAGCTGATATCGTCGGGGCAGCCGGGGGGGAAGTCGCGGGTTCCGTTTCAGACGAGGATCATTTCGGGAACAATCGAGAGGACGTATTTTTAAGAGCAATGCTTTCTGGTTTCGGAGTACTTGTTCGGTAGATTTTATTCTGCGTGCTTCCTGGATAGGAGCCCATCGAAAGGCGCACCGCAATGAGATGTGACAGGCTGCTTTGTCCGTCATAATTGAATTTTATTTAATTTTTTTTCAGAATTATTTGGACAAAATTAAATCAGGAACGGAGCTGCATGTGGTCTCAATATTTGCTACATTTTAGGAAGTTTTTACTTTAGTATAACAAGTATTTATAGAGTATTATTAATATTAAAGTGTTTTAATAAGTATTACACTTTGGGGCTTAACACAAATAACTATTTATTGGTATATATGTGGATTCAAATGATAATTATCCTTATAGAAACAGCCAGTTCTACTTCCCTTTTTTAGGGTAAACAAAAATGAATAAATAAATAAATAAATAAATTTAACTTGTCAAAAGTGATCTTGGTGAAGGCCTTTTTGACACAAGTAGGTGCACACAGAGAAGGACAATCGTGAGCAGGCCGTGTTCACGGGGGGGGGGGGGGGGGGGGGGGGGGGGGGGGGGGGGGGGGGGGGCGGGGGGTCAAAGGTCAACTCAAGAGCTGGGAGTAAAAAAAAAAAAAAAAAAAAAATTTTTTAAAAGAGAGAGAGGTCAACGGAGAACGAAGGGAAGGACCGACGACGACGACGAAAAAATAAGGAGGGGACTACAGGGAGCAACGGATGATGAGCAAGCGGCCATGCTGGGGGTTGGGGGGGGGGGGGGGGGGGGGGGTGGGGGGGAGGGGGGACTCATGTGCGCCGTTTACTTGGTTGGAGGCGGTGCTGCTGCTGCTGGGCGGCTGCTTCGGCGGTCGCTATGGCGACGCCCGCGTCCTCCGGGCCGAGGCCCTGACAGCGGGGCGGTCCGTGAGAGCGCGCCTGCCCCTCCGAGGACGGCTTGGAGCTGCCGGGGCTACTGTGAGATTTCTCAATAGTGGGCACCTGCATGTCTAAAACAACAGGGCTGTCATTGGCCTCGACATCACCACACCAACTGCAAAAGCCTATTTCTCTATTTAAGACTACATCTACTATAGATAACTACTATGGTATATCCATAGATACTACATCTAATATAGATATCTACTATGGTATATCTATAGATACTACATCTACTACAGATGTCTACTATGGTATATATATAGATACTACATCTACTATAGATATCTACTATAGTATATCTATAGATACTACATCTACTATAAATATCTACTATCGTATAGCTATAGATACTGCATCTACTATAGATATCTACTATCATATAGCTACATTTACTATGGTATATCTATAGATACTACATCTACTATAGATATCTACTATGGTATAGCTATAGATAGAACATCTACTATAGATATCTACTATTGTATAGCTATAGATACTACATCTACCATAGACATCTACTATCGTATAGCTATAGATACTACATCTACTATAGATATCTAATATTGTATATCTATAGATACTACATCTACTATAGACATCTACTATTGTATAGCTATAAATACTACATCTACTATAGATATCTACTACCGTATATCTATAGATACTACATCTACTATAGATATTTACTATCGTATATCTATAAATACTACATCTACTACAGATATCTAATATTGTATATCTACAGATACTACATCTACTATAGATATCTACTATCGTATATCTACAGATACTACATCTACTATAAATATCTATTATCGTATAGCTATAGATACTACATGTCCTATAGATATCTACTATCACATAGCTATAGATACCACATCTACTATAGATATACACTGTATTTTTAAAAAACCGACTTTGTTCATATGTTTTGTAGACAAATATAGTTATATGTACATATATCATAATTATTTATTGTATGTGTTTAGAATCAACCCCATTAGAAAAATAATTTAATAAGCTCTGTACGATTATAAGGCCTACCTTTTCTTTTCTTTTTTTTCTTTTTGACGGGCTAATCCCTCATACGAGTAGTTAATTAAGATAATGAAACATGGCTCTGTCTCTTTTTCCATTAGTTGAGCATCTTTCATATTACAATGACAAACGCACAGGCTCTCTGCTGTCCCGGTTCACAAGGGCAGATGATCTATCAGCTTCACTCGCCCTGGGTGACCCCGGCTTTGGAGGTGAAAAAAACAACATGGCTGCCACTGCAGCGATGGCCACCGCACTGTGAGCTGCCCCCTCTCTACCCCCGTGAGCCTGGGATCGAGCTATCATTGCCTTAAATAGGGTTCTGCTGGGGATGCCCTGTGAAGGCACAGGAGGCTGGAGATGCCCTAGTCCAGGGGTTTCAAACTCCAGTCCTGGAAGGTCACAGTGCCTGCTGGCTTTTGGCGTGTTTCAGCATGAGTGATTAATTATTCGTCATTGATTGGCTAAAGATTCCACACACCTTGTTCTCAGGGTCTTAATTGGCAGCTGATTGAAAGGAAACCACAAAAACAGCAGACACTGCGGCCCTCCAGGACTGGAGTTAAACCTGCAGACACTGCGGCCCTCCAGGACTGGAGTTAAACCCGCAGACACTGCGGCCCCCCAGGACTGGAGTTAAACCCGCAGACACCGCGGCCCTCCAGGACTGGAGTTAAACCCGCAGACACCGCGGCCCTCCAGGACTGGAGTTAAACCTGCAGACACTGCGGCCCTCCAGAACTGGAGTTAAACCCGCAGACACTGCGGCCCCCCAGGACTGGAGTTAAACCCGCAGACACTGCGGCCCCCCAGGACTGGAGTTAAACCCGCAGACACTGTGGCCCTCCAGGACTGGAGTTAAACCCGCAGACACTGCAGCCCCCCAGGACTGGAGTTAAACCTGCAGACACTGTGGCCCTCCAGGACTGGAGTTAAACCTGCAGACACTGTGGCCCTCCAGGACTGGAGTTAAACCCGCAGACACTGTGGCCCTCCAGGACTGGAGTTAAACCCGCAGACACTGCAGCCCTCCAGGACTGGAGTTAAACCTGCAGACACTGCGGCCCTCCAGGACTAGAGTTAAACCTGCAAACACTGCGGCCCTCCAGGACTGGAGTTAAACCCGCAGACCCTGCGGCCCCCCAGGACTGGAGTTAAACCCGCAGACACTGTGGCCCTCCAGGACTGGAGTTAAACCCGCAGACACTGCGGCCCTGCAGGACTGGAGTTAAACCTGCAGACACTGCAGCCCTCCAGGACTGGAGTTAAACCCGCAGACACTGTGGCCCTCCAGGACTGGAGTTAAACCCGCAGACACTGCGGCCCTCCAGGACTGGAGTTAAACCCGCAGACACTGCGGCCCTCCAGGACTGGAGTTAAACCCGCAGACCCTGCGGCCCTCCAGGACTGGAGTTAAACCCGCAGACACTGCGGCCCTGCAGGACTGGAGTTAAACCTGCAGACACTGCAGCCCTCCAGGACTGGAGTTAAACCCGCAGACACTGCGGCCCTCCAGGACTGGAGTTAAACCCGCAGACACTGCGGCCCTCCAGGACTGGAGTTAAACCCGCAGACCCTGCGGCCCTCCAGGACTGGAGTTAAACCCGCAGACACCGCGGCCCCCCAGGACTGGAGTCTGACGCCCCCGCCCTCGCCGAGGGGGCCTTGGAAAGACAAAGAGCTGCAGTGTCATTTGCACAGAGGGTTCCAGCCGCCACCTCCACCGGTCCTGCATCCCTACACTAGAGAGGACTCTATGCAGCCCCCGGTCATGGAAGTGACACAGCCTGGAATTGAGCCAGCAATATCCAGGTCTGGAGGGATGTGCTCTGAAGTGTTGAAAGGTTACATGGGGGGGGGGGGTTGACTTAAAACAAAAGATCTGCATGGTAGTGAAAGTTTTCGATGTGAAATACACGCAAAGAGAGAAGAGAGGGAAAGGAGTAGAGCTGAGATTTGGGCAGGGCCCGCGGCGCCCCCCTCTTACCCTTGGACGGGTCGGGGAAGATGCCGTGGCTCCGGCTCTTGATGACGGAGGGCTTGGGGGACTGCTGGCCGCCCGGCCCCGAGCGGGACGTCCCGTGGTCCGCGCCCTCGTTCTGCTCCCTCAGGGGGAGCCAGCGCGGGGTGTTGTCCAGCTGAGCCGTGTTCGACAGGTCGATCAACACCTAGGGACCAATGCGCGCCGCGTTAGAACTCCAAAGCTGTGGGCACAAATATGCTAAATCTAATTTACTGCTGCGCTTGCATCTGTGTACAGTCCATACTATAGCTAATATTTAGTAAGGCACTATAGATATAGAAAATATACCTATATGACGGAATATCAATAAATCATAAAAGCATACTGGATGCATATATACATATACTAAACCAGGGCGGCAGTGTAGTATAATGGGTAAGGAGTCGGTCTTGTAACCTAAAGGTCACAGGTTCGATTCCCAGGTAGGACACTGCCACTGTGCCCTTGAGCGAGGTACTTAACCTGCATTGCTTCAGTATATGTCCAGCTGTATAAATGGATACAATGTCAATTTCTGTAAATGCTCTGTAAAAAGTTGTGTATGTCGCTCTGGATAAGAGCGTCTGCTGAATGCCTGTAAGGTAATGTAACGTAAGACTGGGATTCGTGTTGCCAGGGTAACCGCACAGTTCAGCAAGACAGTGCGCCACTCACCTCTCCCAGGAAGTCGTTGGACGAGAATCGGTCGTAGTCCCACACGGTCACTTCCAGGGTCTTCTTCTTCAGCTGCGGCAAGAAGCCACATGGGGATTGGTGCGCAAGGGCGACAGGAAGTGGACAATCCAGCCTATCCGCAGCAGCTCGGAGTGAAACTCCGCATGTGCGTTCCTCGCTTTCGATCGAGGGCTGACAGATTCACCGTGTCAACATCACGTTCCTATCATTTAAACATCACTCTGAAAAAGAGCATGCTCAGCCATTTCTGCCCTCCCCTGGCCTCAAGCTCCCATAGTTCATTGCAAATTCATTGCCTGTGATGTTGGCGGAATGCTGATGGGAACACTCGTTTTCCTCAGCCTGACAGAATCTGAAGAAACTACAACGTATAACTTGGGACAATAAATCCATCCGTATGTGTTCAGTCACTGCTGCTGCAAAAAAAAAAACCTATGTAACAACAAATAGATTCACCGGTGCGGTGGATCACTCCTACCTGCAGAAACGGTCGCCCGGGCCTACCTGTTCCAGGTGGATGTTTTTATAGATGACCGTCTGGTTCCATTCCGGGTTCAGGCTTTTTTGCATGTGCTTTGTTCTCCTTTTGTTCTCAGCGCTGCAGTTTGAAGAAACAGGACGCAGCGTTCGTAACGACAGAGGAACATTTTCACGGTAAAAAAAAAATACAACTATGCATTTGATGGATGATGGAAGCCATGTGAAAGCAATATGCTTCTCATGTTGCATTGTGGTCAATGTAGTTTTTTTTGTTGGGTAACTCACATTGCCATCGAGTTCCAGGACACGGATTCTCAGTGGGAAATGTCAGAAAAGCAGGCCATATGTGCAGACACATACAAACACAAAAGAACTTCACGTGTGTGATTGTACGGAAGCCGAACAAACAACGAATGAAGGCTTATGGGGATTGCGCGTGAATATGCGAGGGTGGCGAAGAACGCGAACGAACGGTCGACGTCGTGGAACGTGCACTGCGTGGCAAGCGAGAAGAAGTGCTGCGCTACCTTGCGTTCTGGACAACCATGACTTGGCTGAAAACGCCCAGGCGTTTGTGGTCAGCGCAAATTCGACATAAAAATAGGCAAAAAAAAGGGGGATAAACAGAAAAAAGAGAGAAAACTAAGTAAAGAGAAGTCAAAAAGAACAACAGCAGTTACCAAAAGTAAGCTCTATAGTAAGCTACGTATGTCTCTCCGAGGATAAGAGGCACATTACGGAGAGCAATTGCATTACCAACCAAGACACAGCTTTTATGATAGTCTAGATACTATTACATGGCCAGGAGAGGCCATATCGATTTTCACAGCTTGTTTCCAGACTGGTTCCTGAAAGAAAAGGGCAGGAAAACCAGGGATGAAGGATTATCTTAATAAGGTAACGATTGATTTTCACATTTACTTCCCGACTTAGTGTTGCTGTTTAAAGCCAAAGTGTTTGTTTTTTAAAAAAAATAGCTCTTGGGACGATCATTCAAAAAGTACTGGGCACTTGTTTACTGTCGACTTGACGCTCAAATATACAGCACAACTCGGTAAAAGTTCTTCGGTAAATTGCGTGCCATGAAATATTCACCAAGAGTGACAATGTAGGATGCCTTTCCTGGAATTTGTATGTTTTTTATTTCTCTCCTCGCATTTAAACTCCGGCGAATTTTTACTACACGAGAACTCTGAGCCGATGCAGGTTTGCAGGAAGATTTTTGGCGCCATGAAACAAAAATGAAAATAAATATATTAATACATACAATATCAAACCCAGGAAGGACAGGGGAGTTACAGAAAGTGCAGATTTTAATGTCTCCCATATTTCATCCTGCTGAGTGAGGAATTTTTCCCTCACCTTTTTTGACCTCACCTTTGATTACGGAAGAAAGAACAAACCTGTGCTGCAGAAAAACAGCATGCACTGGCCCTTACTTTAATCTTTCATACTTTTCATCACATTATACCGTGATATTTAACCAACAGTACGTTGGGGCGCTATCATAAATAGCAGTATCAGATAGGATAAAAGTAGGCCGAAATGGCAAACGCTGAAGAGACTGTCCTTGGTTTTAATGCTCAATAGGCACTTGGTGTGATTTTCAGTGAGCCGCTCACGATGTCCTTTAGGAATGAAAGAAACCGTTAGCAGGCTCTTAGCCAACGCTATCGAAACCTCAAGGCCCGCTGTAGAATGTCGGTTAAACAAAGAAATAATAAGAAAATGAAATGATAAGACGTCAGTAAGACGAAGAATAACCACTTCTAAACTTCTTCTTCAAAAAGAGCCCACTTAAATTCCGCTGTCATCTTTTCGCTACCATAATCAGTTCGACACTTGAAACTGGCTATTTGAAGTCAATCCTGAGCCAAAAGCATGTAGCATCTGACATTTAGATCAAACTCCGAAGAGTTACACTGGGTCTGGATCCTACGTAGGGGCTTCTCCATGTCTCAAGAGAGCCCCTACACTGGCATCGCGGTGTTCTGCAAGCCAGACGACATTTTCCCAGTCACGTCTTCCTTTCAAAGTTCACAGCGGGTAAAGCCGTTTTAAAAATAAACTCAAACGTAATCACTTCCCTCTCCAATTACAACTTTGCCTGAACACGTCAGTTGTAATTACAGTTAGGACACACGTCCTCCATTAAGATTTTTTCTTCAGAGAATAACGGTTTAATAAGGCCGGCCAGCTTTTAAAGCTGGGATGACGCAGCAGGCCGCTAACGAGCTAGCAGAACAGAAAAGGCAAAACTAAAAAAAAAAAATCGAATTACTCCTGAATCCATCGCGGGCCTCCTGTGGGGAAACGTCCTCCTGCAAAGACTCTGACACACTCACCCTCTCCCCGGCAGCAGATAAACTTTCACAAACGGGTCAGAGTAGCCGTTGTTGTCCCTGGGTGCGAGGTTTCTTGCTTGCAGGACGTGGACGATCAAATTACCGAGATTCTTGTCGTAATTGATTTGAAGCTGGAAAACGAGGTCAGGGGAAAGAAAAAAAAAACGCTGCCCGGTTATTAACGGTCTCTCGCACGGCGCTTCGCGGCTAAGGACGCCGCGACCAAACAAAATGGCGCACCCGGCAACTCATTTTTAAATCTCGTTTCGGATTTATGTCAATTTGAACCGAATTCCGAATTCAATACACAATCGCGATGTCTGCCGTGATACTCAACGCAGAACAACGGTTCCAAATTACTGGGAGTCGTCACAAATAACAGAAGATGCACCTCGTCCGCTGGTTATGCTTTTAATGAAAATGCACTTTTAACTGCATTACGTGCTAATGAAAGGAGGCTGTGTGGGAGACCAAAACTCTACCTGGATTTCCCCGGTGATGGGATGGGCCTGAGGCTTCACGGTTTCTGCAGACTGGAACACAAACAAACAGACACGGGGTCGTTTTAAAAACTAGGGGGAGCTCCACATTCATCGCAGGCAGAGCAGCAGGCTCCCACACACACACACACAGCGCCCGAGCCACACCAGCACACACCCCGGGAGAGACCCCCCGCCCCATTTTAGTGCAGGGATACTAAAGCACCAGCCCTCCTGTGGGGCAACATCCCAGTGCTCTTAGACCTTTGACCACTGAGGAAAAAAGGTAAATAAATAAAAGGGCCAGGTTTACCAAGCATTTTGTGACTAGTCATGGGCGCAGGTATGACGCGTTTTGCCCCAGAAACACGTGCTTACGTGCATCAAACAGGCGCAGGGCTGGAAGCGCAGGATGCGTGTCATCTACCTGAGTCATCGCCAGGTGCGCTGCTCTCCTTACTGCATACGCATTTGAGGGAGGATCGCGCAAATAAGGGGCGGAGATATTTTGCGGCTGACTGAATATTCTGTTGAATATTTTTTATTAAAAATTTTTTGGGCTTTATTAGACAGGACAGTGTAGAGAGACAGGAAGAACAGGGAAGAGAGGGAGAGACGTGCGACAAAGGGTCGCGCGGTCGGGACTCGAACCGCCGACGTCGCGGCTCGCAACGAGCGTGTGGACAGTGCTCTACAGGCCTCGCCTCGAGACACCCCTATTCCGTCGAATTCACTGAAGTTCATGTAACTGACGAGGGTCGAATATGCAGGAAATTGCTCCACCTCTAAAGAGCAGGTGTAACTCAAGGTGCAAGCAAGACGGAGACACGGGTGTAGGCCTCGACGCTGCACCGAAAGAATCTCTACGACAAAAATCATCAGATCAAGCAGCCACGCAACAATTAAGGCCAGGTGTTTTAAAATGTTGGCTGAAGTCACAGAGCAGTCACGGCAAAGTTATTAAAAACCGCAGAAAACTGAAAAAAAGAGGCAGAAGGTGTTTAAAAAAATAATTTGTTAAATTAACCAATAGATCTCATGGGCAGCGGTGAGAGATTATTGAAATAACATGCGACTGTAGCGAAAGAAAGTGTTTCATGTTTTAAAAAAAAATTTGTGGGCAGCTGCCACTAGTAAAAAAAAAAAAAAAAAACAACAACATGTGAATGCATTGATAGGCTGGTGCGTTTCATTACTTTTGTCCGTTACGGAAACAGCAAGCTTCTTGCCTTTAGCAGAGCGTGCTCAAATTGCATTACAAAAATAATAACAAACAAGGGCGCTTGTTTTTATTCCTTTAAAATTAAATTTGGTACATGGTTGTAGCCTACATTATGAAGTGGGTCTTTGACTGCATGCTGAGCTACAGGCACCATCCAAAACTGCCAGAAAAACCACAGAAAGCACAAAAGACACGGGGAAAGACCCAGAACTGCCAAAAAAAAGAGGCGAAAAGGCGTGGAATCAGCGACACCTGCGACTTGCGTGACATACGCCCAGCCAAAGAAATAATTACTCTTCTGGAAGAGGTAAAAGATGACCTAGAACCTCCCGCACAGCGCTCCCGTTCCACCCCGCCAACAGCCAGGCCTCGCATGCTCTCTCGCACGCGGGAAATTTCAAAGGACAATTTCCGCCTCAGCCGGAATATCGCCGTCCGCATTTCGGCCCGTGCTGACTGCAGCGCAGGACACGCTCTCACGCAGCAGCCGGAGGTGCATCAGTTTCCCCATCCGATCGACACATTCAATACACTGAACAGGGGTTTTTTCTGAACTGCACATGTTAAGCTAGCACGAATAAGGCGTCAGTAAATGAGACGTTCATTTCATGCAGACCGCGCACGCACCAGCGTACCCTCGTCAGGCGGCGTTTCGTATCTGTGCACGTCAATCGCCCGCGTCTGCGCAGTGTGCAAACGCGTCCCTCCGGAGAAAAAAAATCATAAACGGCATCTCCGAACACTTTCGGAAGGGAGAATGTGAAACTGACCCGTACGCGCAACGTGGCTTCCAGGAAAGATCAATGAAGGGGGGGGGGGGGGGGGGGGGGGGTCAGGAACGAAACCCACAGAGGGGTACGAGGTCAGACATTAACGTCTAACGGGGACGTAGCGGGGTGAGAAACGCGGCTGACGGACGCGTGGCCGCGGGCCGAGGAGCTGGACAGAGGGAGGCTACTGAAAATGCGGCTGAAATACGCACGACCAGAGCAGGGGCTGCTGGGAAGGAAGCTGGGCGCCGGGGAGAGAGGAAGATGGCGGAGGCCGAGATTTCGGAGTGACCGGACTTTACGAGAGAGAGCCTGCATGGCGGGTCTTCCTTTAGTGAGTCTCTCGATCATATTGACACATCTGCTCTCTCTCTCTCTCTCTCTCTTTCTCTCTCTCTCTCGCTCACTCTCTCTCTCTCACTCGCCCCCCCTCTCTCTCCCTCTCTCTCTCTCTCTCTCTCTCTCTCTCTCTCTCTCTCTCTCTCTCTCTCTTTCTCACTCTCTCTCCCTCTCTCTCTCTCTCTCTCTCTCTCTCTCTCTCTCTCTCTCTCTCTCTCTCTCTCTCTCTTCAGAACTCACTGTCACCACTCCTCACTCCTCTCCGTTCGCTGCCAGCCGGCAGCTCTACAACTGTCCCGCACATTTCTGTAATAAAGCATTTGGCGGAAATATCCCCACAAATACAGATTATGAGCTTTTAATGGATAACAGCAGGTGTGCCATGTTGCTATATTTTTTGGCAAAGTAATATAAGGGTTCTGAAGACAGGCAAGAAGTGGGTCATACACGGTTGCGATTGGTCCGGGCTATTGGTCCAATATGAACTTTCTAACTCGTACATCTGTCAATCAATTTTAGGGGAAAAGAACTCCCATGCTGTCCTGAAGTAGGGGTAAAATATCCTCAAGTTTAAACACTGCGCTCGACCTCTCATTCAAATCTTTACCTCAGGCTCCCTGCCTACAAACTGCATTTCCCATGATTCACAGTTGGACGTTGGACGTGGAAACTTTTTTTTCCCCCGCAGATGTGGAAACTGCCAATCCGTGGTTTTTCCGGGTGGCTGCCGGCCTCGAGCCGGGCGCCCGGACCGCGCCAGGCCCCACGCCCCGCCCCCTCCACCCACCTTGCTGCTGTGCCTCTTCTTGCTGATGGACGGCGAGCCGGGCTGGCCGGGGCTGGGCACGGCGCTGGAGGTGGCCGACGCCGTGCCCGAGTGGAGGTGGGGTCCTTTGTCCGCGCCGGACGCGGCCGCAGAGGGCGCCTGTTGCTGGGAGACCTTCTGCAGCTCTGCGGCCAGCTGCTTGGGGTCGACTCCCGGGGACCTCTGCCTTTCCACTGGAGACAGATCAGCAGCGTGAGCGGCACCACAGACTGCAGCTACAGACTGCAGCACAGACTGCGCTACAGACTGCAGCACACTGCACCACAGACTGCACCACAAACTGCACCATAGACTGCAGCACAGACTGCACCACAGACTGCACAGCACCACAGACTGCACCACAGACTGCACCACAGACTGCACCACAGACTGCAGCACAGACTGCACCACAGACTGCACTACAGACTGCAGCACAGACTGCACCACAAACTGCAGCACAGACTGCCCCACAGACTGCACAGCACCACAGACTGCAGCACAGACTGCACTACAGACTGCACCACAGAATGCACCACAGACTGCAGCACAGACTGCACTACAGACTGCACCACAGACTACACAGCACCACAGACTGCACCACAGACTGGCCCACAGACTGCACCACAGACTGCAGCACAGACCGGCCCACAGACTGCACCACAGACTGCAGCACAGACTGCCCCACAGACTACACAGCACCACAGACTGCAACACAGACTGCACCACAGACTGCACTACAGACTGCAGCACAGACTGCACTGCAGCACAGACTGCAGCACAGACTGCACTGCACCACAGACTGCAGCACAGGCTGCACTACAGACTGCAGCACAGACTGCACCACAGACTGCAGCACAGACTGCACTGCACCACAGACTGCAGCACAGGCTGCACTACAGACTGCAGCACAGACTGCACTGCACCACAGACTTCAGCACAGACTGCACCACAGACCGCAACACAAACTGCATCGCAGATCGTACCACAAACTGCACTACAGACTGGAGCACAGGGCAGCAGTGCAGTATAACGGGTAAACAAACTGGGCATGTAACCGAAAGGTCCTAGGTTCAATTCCCAGGTAGGGCACTGCTGTTATACCCTTGAGCAAGGTGCTTAACCTGCATTGCTCCAGTATATATCCAGCTGTGCAAATGGATGCAATCTAAATGCTATGCAAAAAAAAAAAAGTTGTGTAAGTCGCTCTGGATAAGAGCATCTACTAAATGCCTGTTATATGTAATATTTAGGATCCATAGTATGTAATTAGTATATATATATATATATATATATATATATATATAATTTATTTATTTTTTTTATAGATGCATTTTAATGCTATGTAAAAAGTAAAGTGTAAGTCAGTCTGGATAAGTGCGTCTGCTGAATGCCTGTAAAGTACTCTGTATTTGTAATATGGAAGGCTCTGGCTGTTCTATAGAAGCCAAAACATTCTAATTTGATGCACCTTATGAAAATCACTGTAATACTGTCATATGCAATAGGAAACTTCTGTTCCCAACTCCTGTCATGGAAAACAGCAGTGTGGAGCAGCAGTTAGAAAACCAGGTGGTTGTAGGTTTGAATCCTCTGCAGGGTGTGAGTTTTCTCAGAGCACATCTTTTCTAAATGTCAAATTATTCAAGTGGATACCTTGCACAAGAATATCAGCAGCTAATAATGCAAGAGGCATACTGCAATGTGATATTTGCAGGTTTGGATCACCATTTTGATTGCAGCAAATGTTTGTTTTCAGTCTCTATCAGGTTGTCAAAGACACAAAGGCTTCCAAAACCTATTAACCGTTCAAAGAGCAGGTTTTTTTGGATTTTTTTCCCCTCAAAAATCTATATGTGTTCTAGAACTCCATTGCTTTCACTTGCCAGTAGTGTCGTGACATCAGCATTAGAGAGTGTGAGTTAAGAACATTCTAATAATCTGACCTTTTAAGGTGTAATGATCTTAAGGTTAAATAGGTCAACTTTCACTTGGAGTTAGATGCTGATTAACTTAAAATACCAGCTGTTAATTGACATCGTGCTAAGTGGGAGGAGGAGCAGGGCATGATGGGAGAACCTACCAGCCTTTGCCTGGCTGTGGAGCTCCAGGTGCTGGGGGTGGTCTGAATCCGACACCATGTTCAGGTCCCTTAAAGCAGACAGGAACAGTGAGCCTGAACACCTAAGCTTGGGGGAATAAATGTGCAGCTCAAATTCCAGTTAGCTGAACAAACAATAAGCTCCCTTTAAAACAATTGCACAATTGCATTTGTGGGCTTTCTGCGATAAGCAGCCTCTCTCTTTGAATGCAAACGAAAAACAAAAACAAAAACACAGACCGCAAACATCTTGCACGAAGGAAATTCCTGATTTATGACTTCTTCACAACACCAAAAAAACCAGTCGCGCTGATTCAATAAAAGGCGACGCGCATCACCTTGGCAACGTCGCGGTATTAAATCGGTACAAAGGAGCCACTCGGACGTGGCGGGATTCGAAGGGGGGTGGTGTTCATTAAGTGTTTTCTGTCTTTAATTTCACGCTCCGCTCGTCAGGTGAGAAGAGGGGAGCTGGTGGAAGAGGGGGAGCGGGTGGATGAGGGGAGCTGGTGGATGAGGGGGAGCTGGTGGAAGAGGGGAGCGGGTGGAAGAGGGGAGCTGGTGGAAGAGGGGGAGCGGGTGGAAGAGGGGGAGCGAGTGGAAGAGGGGGAGCGGGTGGAAGAGGGGAGCTGGTGGAAGAGGGGGAGCGGGTGGAAGAGGGGAGCTGGTGGAAGAGGGGAGCTGGTGGAAGAGGGGAGCGGGTGGAAGAGGGGGAGCTGGTGGAAGAGGGGGAGCGGGTGGAAGAGGGGGAGCGGGTGGAGAGGGGAGCTGGTGGAAGAGGGGGAGCAAGTGGATGAGGGGGAGCGAGTGGATGAGGGGAGCGAGTGGATGAGGGGAGCGAGTAGAAGAGGGGGAGCGAGTGGAGGGCAGATGGGGGGAGGGGGGACGGGGTGGAAAGGGGGGGGGCTGGTGGGGAAGAGGGGGGGAGCAGGTGGAAAAGGGGGAGCATGTGGAAGAGGGGGAGCAGGTGGAAGAGGGGGGGGGCGGGGGAAGGGGGGGGGGGGTGGAAGGGGGGGGGGGGAGACTCACAGCCTGACGCACAGCTCCGCCCCGCCGCACTGCTGGCCCACCAGGCTCCGCACGTCCTCGTAGGTCTTCCCCGTCAGAGGGACCCCGTTCCACTCCAGCACCTGCATTCCTGCCGGGGGACAGAGGGGGGCGCTCACTTCCTGCCTGCAGGCCCCCCCCCCCCCCCCCCCCCCCACCCCCGCCGTGCCCAAACAGGAAAGGGGGAGAGGACAGCGCCATCTTGGCCCGGGCGAATTGGCCCCAGGGCACTTTCCGTTTTAAGGCCCTATTGATCTCTCTCACGCTCCATTACCTGCTGCCAGCCTCGTCGCCCCCCCTGTGCGGTCTGGAGCCGCTGATCAAAGAGCCTGCGCTGTTCAGCTCAGAATTAAATAAGCTTACCAAGTGAGAAAAAGTGGGAAAGGTTTAAGCATCCGCGCCCACCTCTTCCCACTAAAAATAACAGTGCGTGACTCCACTGAGATCGATAGCAACGTGAACATTATTTTCTCGTCCAGACCCAGAGGCGAATCTTCGTCCACGGCCGCCGTGGGCAAGGCGCCGGTCTCCCCCTCTGCCCGGCTGAAAGCATATCCGTGTAATCCACGGCCGTACAGGCGGACCCCGGGCCTTCGCTAGCCGTTTGAAATTCACCTCCAGGTCTCGAGCCGCGTACGGCTGTCGAAACCAGACCGGCCTTCTCCGTAAAGCGGTCGCTTAGCTACGGACACGGTGATTACATGCACCTTGTGTGCCGGAACAAAAATGCCCACGCGTGCATTATTCATGACTATGTTCGTCCGATTCATTGATAGAAAATTTTTTTTTCCCCTCTCCCTCGCAAAACGCCCCCCCCCCCCCCCCCCTCCCCACACCGGCTTCCGAAAACACGCACACAGCTGAAAGGGAAAAGGGCCTCCAGGGGGCGGCATGCCAGAGGAAGAGGCAGAAGAAGACACTCCAAACCCACACGCTTTTTTTTTTTTTTTTTACTCAAAAAAAAAAAAAAAAAAAAAAAAACCAGAACCCGTCACACACAGCAAACAGAGGCGCCCCCTCGGGGGGGGGGGGGGGGGGGCACCGGCGCACTTACACAAGTGAAAGCGCGTCTTCAGGTACCTCAGATAAGCCTTGTGCTCACGCCGCGCCCCCTCGGCTGCGGGACAGGGGGACAGATCGAGACGCCGCGGTCAGGGCCTCGTGACGCCGCGCGCGCCCGATCAGCTAGCGGCCGCCCTCGACGGCGGCGTGATGCTAATTTCCCGCATTGCGCAGAACAGACTTCAGTTATCTGCCGTGCCTCGTGCACAGGGCACGGTGTTAAACGCGTCATGCGGTGTTACAGTAGCAATAGCCAGTGACTGCGGCAACACTTAAACAAATACAGAGACAGACAGACAGATGTATAGATGGATATATGTTGACATACAGACAAACAGACAGATAGACAGACAGATAGATAAATAGCTAGACAGACAGATAGACAGAGAGAGATAGACAGACAGACAGACAGACAGACAGACAGACAGATAAATAAATAGCTAGACAGACAGACAGACAGACAGATAGAGAGATAGACTAGACAGACAGACAGATAGATAGACTGACAGGCAGACAGACAGACAAACTGATAGACAGGTAGATAGGTAGCTAGACAGTCAGTTTGACAGACAGATAGACAGATAGTTTGATAGATAGATAGATAGATAGATAGATGGGTAGATAGATGGATGATAGATAGATAGATGGATAGATAGATGGATAGATAGATAGATAGATAGATGGATAGATGGAGATGGATGGATAGATAGATAGATAGATAGATAGAGCAGGTATGAGCGTATATCAGTCCTGTAAAGCTACAGCTTCCGCACTGCCCAGTAGCAGGCAATGCAGGAGGAGCCCACACTGCTGCTGTTCGGCCACGTTACACACACCTTCCATTTAATCAGACGCGGCAACCTGCGGTTCCCCAGCCTTTCACCTCCAGCTGCCGCTGTCCAGGGGGATCTTTCAGACAGACACGACGTCCACGTTCAGGAAGGAGGCCAAACCTGGCCGTACGCACAGGGGCCCCGGCCCCCCGGAGCAGGACAAGCTGGCCGCCGACAGGCCGGGAAGCGCCGAGGCACGTCCTACGGCAGAGGGAGCTCACGGGAAAACAACCGTAAGCCAAAGACAAGGGCCGGACAGCCTGATGTTCTCAGAGCTAAAGGATTTCAGTCCTTAACCTGCAGAGTGAAGCCGTGGCTTCCACAGTGCGCGTTAGCACAGTGCGGCTCGGCGCTGCTATGAATATGCTGCGGAATGAGCGTGGCCAAGCGTGCCTGGAAAGGAACGTGGCGCTGTTTATCTGTGCGGCATCGATCCGCGGCGGGCGCTCAGCTCTTAAAGTGGGATTTTCGGGGACGAACGCCCCGCTCGAAAGCTCGAACGCACGGCAGCTCCCGGCGGCTCGGAGGGAACGCTCGATCGACCGCGCGCGCCTCTCTTACTGTACCCCCCCCCCCCCCACCACCCGCCACCCGCCATCGCGGCCCTCCTGGCCCGGGAGCGCCGCGAACCTTCTCCGCTCCCCCCCCGTCTCTGGCCGTTCACACCTCTTCTCCGTTGCTGACCTCATCACCAAGACAAACATGATTGGGCCTGGCCGCCAGTACCACCCGGCCGATTCCCGCCGACCGGATTTGCAGCTCGACATCTTTCTGCTAGCGCTACGACGGACGACTCACAACCGGCCTTCTCTTCCTTCAGAGCCCGAAGCCTCCGCCTTTACGCCAGCTCGTACGCAGGGTCGGATCCCACAGAGCCCGAAGCCTCCGCCTTTACGCCAGCTCGTACGCGGGGTCGGATCCCAAAGAGCCCGAAGCCTCCGCCTTTACGCCAGCTCGTACGCGGGGTCGGATCCTAAAGAGCCCGAAGCCTCCGCCTTTATACCAGCTCGTACGCAGGGTCGGATCCCAAAGAGCCCGAAGCCTCCGCCTTTACGCCAGCTCGTACGCGGGGGTCGGATCCCAAAGAGCCCGAAGCCTCCGCCTTTATACCAGCTCGTACGCAGGGTCGGATCCTAAAGAGCCCGAAGCCTCCGCCTTTACGCCAGCTCGTACGCGGGGTCGGATCCCAAAGAGCCCGAAGCCTCCGCCTTTACGCCAGCTCGTACGCAGGGTCGGATCCCAAAGAGCCCGAAGCCTCCGCCTTTACGCCAGCTCGTACGCGGGGTCGGATCCCAAAGAGCCCGAAGCCTCCGCCTTTACGCCAGCTCGTACGCGGGGTCGGATCCCAAAGAGCCCGAAGCCTCCGCCTTTACGCCAGCTTGTACGCGGGGTCGGATCCTAAAGAGCCCGAAGCCTCTGCCTTTACGCCAGCTCGTACGCAGGGTCGGATCCCAAAGAGCCCGAAGCCTCTGCCTTTACGCCAGCTGTACGCGGGGTCGGATCCCAAAGAGCCCGAAGCCTCTGCCTTTACGCCAGCTTCGTACGCGGGGTCGGATCCTAATATTCTCATTAATCCAATAACCGATTTTCCTTTAATGGCTAATGGCTCAACTTTTGACCTCAGATTCAGCGGGCCTAGATACTCACAAGCCTCTTGACCAGACCTGGGTCAAATGCGTATTTGTTTAGGATTCAAATACTTTTCTGTGCTCTATTGATCTTGCCTGGTGTAATTGAGCCTGTCAATATGACCAGAAGGCGGGGTTTACACTTTTTGAGAGTATTTCATTGGTTCCAATACACCATACAAGATACGATTTTTGACCCAGTTCTGCTGTCAACGTAAGTTCCATCATATTTGAAGAAAGCTTTCAAAATCTCACGGAAAAGTCACTGGTACTTTCTGACAACCCTCTGGAGAAGTCTTATCGGGGCAAGAGGTTTCCCTATCTTCCCATGTGTTACTCCTACCTAGCCAGACAGGATACTCGCTGTGTACACTTTTAACATAAAACATGGGGTGCTATGCCACTGTTGTCTGGACTACAGCCGCTTAAGTAAAAGCAGGGTTCTGGATGCAGAAGTTTTCTGAAACTGAACCATGAGAAAGGCCACTTTAATTCCCCTCTGGTCACCGACAGTGTGCTGTCTGGGCCTCCTCCGGTATAAAACACTGAAGACACTTTCCGACTCAAATCTAAAATGTCGATCGAGGGCCATTTTGCAGCACTGGTAAAATAAGGCCCTGGCCTGCTTTTTACCTCTTCTGCCCTCCTCTAATTTCAGCGCGCTTCTAACCAATGTCCAGGCTGACATTTCAAATTCGCTGCCCAGATTTCACACCGGCTACACTGTGAGAAAACATCACCCCTGATGCTTTGTTTTACAGAAAAACATCACCCCTGATGCTTTGTTTTACAGAAAAACATCACCCCTGATGCTTTGTTTTACAGACAAACATCACCCCTGATGCTTTGTTTTACAGAAAAACATCACCCCTGATGCTTTGTTTTACAGACAAACATCACCCCTGATGCTTTGTTTTACAGAAAAACATCACCCCTGATGCTTTGTTTTACAGACAAAAATCACCCCTGATGCTTTGTTTTACAGACAAACATCACCCCTGATGCTTTGTTTTACAGAAAAACATCACCCCTGATGCTTTGTTTTACAGACAAACATCACCCCTGATGCTTTGTTTTACAGAAAAACATCACCCCTGATGCTTTGTTTTACAGAAAAACATCACCCCTGATGCTTTGTTTTACAAACAAACATCACCCCTGATGCTTTGTTTTACAGAAAAACATCACCCCTGATGCTTTGTTTTACAGACAAACATCACCCCTGATGCTTTGTTTTACAGAAAAACATCACCACTGATGCTTTGTTTTACAGAAAAACATCACCCCTGATGCTTTGTTTTACAGACAAACATCACCCCTGATGCTTTGTTTTACAGAAAAACATCACCCCTGATGCTTTGTTTTACAGACAAACATCACCCCTGATGCTTTGTTTTACAGAAAAACATCACCCCTGATGCTTTGTTTTACAGACAAACATCACCCCTGATGCTTTATTTACAGACAAACATCACCCCGATGCTTTGTTTTACAGACAAACATCACCCCTGATGCTTTATTTACAGACAAACATCACCCCTGATGCTTTGTTTTACAGACAAACATCACCCCTGATGCTTTATTTACAGACAAACATCACCCCTGATGCTTTGTTTTACAGACGAACATCACCCTGATGCTTTGTTTTACAGACAATCATCGCCCTTGTTTTACAGATAAAAATCACACTTATTTTACAGACAACAGCGGCTTTGTTTTACTCCTCCTCCTCCTCCTCACCTGCAGGTACGTGCATGTGACCGGGTTAATCGTGCCCCATATTGATACACCTGCTCTCTTTCTATCTCTCCCCCTCTCTCTCCCTCTCTCTCTCTCAGTCTGAGGCATCCGCAGCTCGGCCCTCTGCTTTAGGCTCTGACTGAGCGCCTGCACCATTAGACTCGGGGAGCTCTAAAGCGCACATTAAACATTTATCCCATCTGGCCTCCAGGACACCATCTTAACTACTCCCTTCGCTTCGCATTTTTATCCCTCCCTTTTACTGTTCTTTCGTTGGCACTGTATCCCTTCTCATTGCCTGTATGCTTTATATTTGTGCTCTGTAGCCTTTCAGTGTGAAGTAGCTCGTGATTTACCTGCACATGCAAACGCCTAGTAAAAATAAATGATCACTTTTTTATTTTAAGTTCTTGGCAGATTTGCACTCACAAACATGTCTTAATTAACCATAATCTTACTAATGAGTCACCAATTTCCTTGATTATTATTTTTCCAACCAGATCTAAAGGCACTAGTAAATCTCCCATAAATACAAATGTATTAGCATTATGATACTAGTGTTATGTTTTAATATTGAAAAGCAAGCCTTGGTTCCCATCTACAGGCAGTAGGTGTTCACTCTCACCCTAACAGAGGAAAAGAGCGCACTGCACAGGTGTGTGGCTTTACAGACCCGTAGGGCAGCAGTGTAGTATAATGGGTAAGGAGCTGGCCTTGTAACCTAAAGGTCGCACAGGTTCGATTCCCAGATAGGACACCGCCACTGTACCCTTGAGCGAGGCTCTTAACCTGCACTGCTTCAGTGTATATCCAGCCGTATAAATGGATGCAGTGTAAATGCTGTGTGAAAGCTGCGTAAGTCGCTCTGTATAAGAGCGTCTGCTAAATGCCTGTAATGCAATGTAACGTAAGACCGGGATTCGTGCTTGCGAGGGCACAGCATCCGGAGGCACGAGCGCGCTGTCACAGCCCGTTTTCGGCTGAGGAGCGGGGAAATCGTGAGAGAGGGCCCAGCTTCTTGTAGGAGGACTCCTTAAATGGAAGCAGGGGGGCGGATGGGTGGTGGGTGGTGGGTGGTGGTGGTGGTGGTGGGGGGGGGGTGAAACTGAAACCGTGCCGGCGGCACGTCTCCCCCCCCCCGCCAGCTTTCATGACGTCCGTTAGGGCCGCCGTAATTCACAGGTGGCGTGCTTTCCAAAAAAAAAAAAAAAAAAGAAAAAGGGCGAAGAGAAAACGAGTAATAAATTGAAGTTCTCGTAGCCGGGGCGCAGTATTATAGCTGCATAGGGTTTCAGACTGCGGGCCGGCATCAGTGCACTAAAGCGCCCATTGATCATGAGAGGAAAAATCAATAAAGCTTCCTTTAATTTCATTTTGAGCAACAGGACCCCCAAAAAAATGATGTCATGAATATATAACAGCCTCAGGCAGACATTTAGGCACGGGGCAGATAAATGTACTTGTTCTGTACAAAGAAAGTTGAAATAACTCCAGCTTATTTTATAAAACTGTATCAAAACTGTACTATAAAGACTATACTATACTATAGAAACTGTACTATAAAGACTATACTATAGAAACTGTACTATAAAGACTATATATACTATAGAAACTGTACTATAAAGACTATACTATAATATAGAAACTGTACAATAAAGACTATATTATACTATAGAAACTGTACTATAAAGACTATATTATATTATAGAAACTGTACTATAAAGACTATACTATACTATAGAAACTGTACTATAAAGACTATACTATACTATAGATAATATACTATACTATAGAAACTGTACTATAAAGACTATACTATACTATAGAAACTACTATAAAGACTATACTATACTACAGAAACTGTACCATAACGACTACACTATAAATAACTATACAATAAATACTATACTATACTACAGAAACTGTACTAAAAAAGAACAGATTCTCAAACGGCATTTGTAACAAATCTCATATTCCCATGGTTTCAAGGAAAGGACTAATATTAAGTTTGACCGACATATCTTTCTGTTTTGGACTGTGGTCATACACACAAGGGTGAAACTGTGTGACCAACAATAACACAGAAGAACTGCATTTCTCACCCTGGCTCCCTCAGGCAAAGCTACTTCCTCCCCAACACAAGACACATCCTTTTGAATACGATGTATCTCGGTATCTTTTAATATCTTATCTGGGTTTGCTCGAGACGCCCCTCAGTAGTAGAGTGCGAACTGAAGTGTGGATGGCTGTGCTGTGACCGTTGTTTCTGGATAAAGCCACCGTGTTTAGACAGTTCTGACCAGGCAAGCCCCTGTGATAAGCCCTGATACATGCCTTCCTAGTTTAACACCAAACAACTATGCAAATATATTTAACATCTGATCCATAATTATGTTCTGCTTCAAAATCACAACACGCTGTAGTTTTGCATACTGAGGGCTTATGAGATGTACTCATGTTAACATTTTCATAACGGTATGTTCTGTACTATGCGGTGGAATACAAATGAAATGGAATTAAGAATAAAAAAATATATTTTTGTTCATGTTCTACCCTCTGCTCAATACAACTTTAATTATGTGCATGTTAGATGTCTAGATGTACTAGTAAAAATGAAAATTTTTACATTTTTAAAAGTGAAACTTCTTTTTATGCGACTTATTTATGCCGGTAAAACAGGGAATTTCCATCTTCCTGCTGCAAATGAATTTTTTGCTCCTACATCAGTTCAGGTCTCTTGAGTCTGAGTATATTGCAAAACTACGAGTTCATTATAACCACGTGTGCGGCCACAAAGACAACAAAACAAATGATTTAATCAATTGCGCCACCTCTTGCAAACACAAGAAATAAGTCACGCTCGTTCCAAAGTTCAACAAAAAGCTCAGAGACGTTTGTTATTTTCTCTCTCTCCGAATGGCCTCATTTTGAAGTCGCTGTGAGTCACACGCCCAAGGCTTCGGGGGGCAGACAGCGTGCGGAACAGCCCGCAGCACGACGCCGCGCTCTTCCCACAACAACGCGGCTCTTAATCGTTTCCGTCAAAAAGCGAAAAAAAAAAAAAAAAAAACACGCATTTTCGAAAACTATTTCAACTTTAGAGGACGGAGTGTAGCACAGTGGGTAAGGAACTGGACTTGTAACCGAAAGGTCGCAGGTTCGATTCCCGGGTAGGACACTGCCGTTGTACCCTTGAGCAATACTGAATTGCTTCAGTATATATCCAGCTGTATAAATGGTTACAATGTAAAATGCTATGTAAAAGTTGTGTAAGTCGCTCTGGATAAGAGCGTCTGCTAAATGCCTGCAATGTAATGTAATGTAACTTTCACTCGCTGGCGGGTCGGACCGTCGGCGGGTTTAGATTTCGGCGCTGCGAAGCATGACGTCACATTGGTGGCCTCACTGAATAACCGCACTCTCCCCCCCCCCCGACTGACCAGCGTTCGGCGCCCCGCGTTTCCCCCCCCCGGCGGGGTTCCAACGTCCTTCGCCCGAGTCGCGCTTTGCTAGCGAGGGACGACGCGTGCGTGTGTTGCGAGCGCGGCGGCTGCCGCGGGAAGGCGAACGCGCCCGCGCGCGCACACACTGGGGGGAGCCGCGCGTTCGTGGGGAAGGCGGAAAAGGGGGGATCGGCATCACGGCTGGAACCTGGAGCACCTGCTCCTGATCAAAGTCCTCGTCTTCGGATGCTCGACGCTCCTGTGACCCGCTGGTCGGGCAGCACGGCGGCGAGGAACGCAAACCGAACTGGCGTTGTGGGAACGCCCCTCCCCAAACCGGCGGGCCGAGGCGGTGTCGCTGGGGGAAGGCGGACGTGCCCCGGCTGCCAGGCCGAACGCCGGGCCCTTCCCCAGCCCACACTTCAGCCCATGCTAACCAAGCCAGAGAATGCTACATTAATATGGCAGGACAGCACCTGCCCCTTTTACGCTAATCTCTTTGGATGTATGTAGAAGCCAGTCTGAAATTCATACAGCACATACATATATAGCATATACACACATATATATATATATATATATTTATATATATTTATAGGGAAGGAGAGTGAGAGGAGCGAAAGAGAGAGAGAAAGAGATGAGAGAGAGAGAGAGAGGGAGAGAAACAGGGAGGGAGAGGGAGAGAGAGAAGGAGATGGAGAGAGAGATGGAGAGAAAGAGAGCGAGATGGAGGGAGAGAGAGAGAGGGGGGGAGAAACAGGGAAGGAGAGGGAGAGAGGAGAGAGAGAGAATAGAGATGGAGAGAGAGAGAGAGAGATGGAGAGATGACCTGTCCCAAAGCAACACTGGCAAGACGTTACTAAATGCTCTTCGCACCCTTACCTTCCACAATCTGCCCAGTCTGCTCAGCGGCGCCCCCTGGCATCACTTTGGCGATGTACGCTCCGATGTCCCCGCTGCTCCCGGGGATCTCCTTCCCCCCCACGACCCTTATGCCCAACCCGTTCCCTGCAGATTACAAACCAGCACATGGATCAGGATACAAACAGCGTAGCTCAAAACAATGTTTTCAGATAAGGTGTAATACTCTGAACACACCTTATTCAACAGTGAAATTACCGGCAATTTGCATTTAATTACGTCCGTGAAGTAAAAATACTTCCTGGCAGTTGTTGGCACAGTTTTAAAACGGATCTCTTCACGTTGCAGAATTCATTTGTGGGATAATTTATAACCATACAAGATAATCTGACAGGGAAATTAGACACCTAAGGACTTAATGACTGCACCGTGGACAGAAGCCAGGAGCTGCTTGAAATATCTACCTCGGTTAGGATCCTAAATTTGCATGAAATCTGAGACAAAGCACCACCTCGCTGTGCTCCCTGTACCCAGAGCGTCTTCTGGGTGAAGACTTTTAAAACTGTACGACCACAACACACTGCAGTGTGACACTTTCCCAGTGCATTCTGGGAGCTTTTGTCGATCACGTCCCTGTTTAATAAGCACTTAGGTAAGTACTATTCTTAAAAAAGCTCTACATTTTATTAACTAAATTCTCCAAATTAAACCAGTTTTGAGTGGCAACTTGCTGTACAGTTATTACAGAATATTTCATAACCCGTGTTGCCCTTATTCTGATCTCAAGCATTCAAAAACAAAAAAAAAAGCAATCTCTGGCCATGTTAAAGTTAAAGGGCTGCCCAACCATGTTCCTGCAGATCTACCATCCTGTAGGCTTTCATTTCAACCTTAATTTGACACACCCGATTCTACTAATTAGCAGCTCAGTGAGAGCTCTAGCTGTTGAATGAGGTGTGCTGTTTAGCATTGGAGTTCATACCTACAGGACGGTAGATCTCCAGGATCAGGGCTGTGAAACACTGGGTTACATTCATCTGCATTTTTTTAATAGCTGAATCTTATTCTATCACAAAGTGTCTGTGTTTCAGAAGGTCCACCTTGTTTGACAGGGCCAGAAAGTAAGTTTTGTTGGCTGCCACAGTATTTTATATTGATATTGTGGTTACAAAGTATGACTTAATAACTGCTTATTGATACTGTAAGAGAGCCACTGTCCAGTCTTGTGCACGACTGCGCAGTTTTACCCACTGTGACATCACCGTGCTATGATGCCAAAACGTTACCTGACATTACCGTGCTATGATGCCATATCGTTACCTGACACGCTGCGGTCTTTCGGATCTGTCTGCAGCTTGACTCTAGCATGGGGGAAAGGGTAGTGAGTTGGTTTCATCTGGAGGGAAAACACACAACAAAGCGCTTTAATGAACTGCAAAAAAATGAAAATAGCACGTAGCCTAAGTGAGCTCCTGGAGCACATCGTAATGGCCCAAATTTATATACTCACTCGGTAAACAGTCGTAAATTTACATCCAACGACCAAAGAGAACTCAGAAGTCCGTTATTTTTTCTACACAGTAAAATGTCCAGGGTCAATTCGACTCTTACGAGAGTAGACATGAGTCCAATTGCGACCACACGTACTCTGTAAGAGTCGATTTAACGATGAACATTTTACTGCGCGGTCTCTTTTTCTCATATCAAGGTTTCGCGTTGCGTTAAATGGCAATGATTCCGTAGCACGAAAAAACCAGCGAATTGAGCAGAGTCGCCGACCGTTTCCCGTTTAACTCCCGTTAATGACGGGGAGTTGCCTCACCTGTCTGCGCTCCAGCGCGTGCGCGCTCTCCAGACGCGCTTCTCGAGGCTTGTCGAACCAATCGGTCTCCTCGCGGCGCAGGTGATACGCTTTGGGGGAAAGAAACGTGTTGAACCGATTCGCTCTGGCCCCCGCAAATACGCAGCTAAAACGGTCATGCATGACTACCCTGGCTCTCGTTCTCTGGCTGAAGAGCTGAGTGGACAAATCATGCAAGAAAAGTGTGGAACACAAAGACAGGAAGCAGAGACTTAACAGAAACGAAATCGAGACAGTACTGGTACATTGGCAGTGGAGGAGATAAAAGAGTCTTCCACGTGTCAACTAAACTATTAAAAAAAAAAAAATCAAAAAGAAAAAAAATTAAGAAAAAATCAAATCTGTCACACTTTCAGCAAATCAAAACCTCAAAAACTGTTTCACTGAAAATGCTTACAATACCCTTTCAATTTTTTGAGCAAATACTTTTTATGGAATTAATTTAGAAAAAAATGTGACCACAGGCATTGCTCAGGGTAAATCCTAAAGTAAAAAAATGTGTTAAAATGCTAAATTTACCAACGCACCTCCCAGTGTGAAATGAGGGGCTGAACGTTTTGGTTTTGGTTAGTTCATCACCTCCCCTGGGTTTCAGTGGCTGTGTCCTGCATTTTCACTTTTATGAAGTTGTTTATTCATAAGATAAAATGATGCTGTGTTTTCATAAGCCTGCAATATTGAACAAGCTAACAAAATCGGAAAAAATCGACATTTTCAAGCTAAGCAATGAATATTAGCTGTTTGACAGCAAGACTGAGCCTCTAAAAAATAAAAATATTTTCATGTATTTGATCCTTTTCAGTGGGGTGGGGGAGGCACAGATGGGCTAGTGGTATGGTGGGATTCTGTATGGCATGTAAGATGCACCATGTTCAAACTTTACAACTTTATCAGTTCCCCTAGTTGACTCCTCTATCCTTCTGCTCAAAGAGAAAACAAAAGGTCACATTCCTGAACAAGCTCATCTCAGAGAAGTGCCGGTTCTCATGTTGAGTATCCTCATTTGACGCATTCACAGATTAAGTGGTTTAAGTGTTCTTTCATGGCTTGTCAGAATCTAAAAATAACAAAACGTCATGCACTAGGAAGTTAGCAATCACTAAAGCTGGCTATATGCAGTACAACGTCCTCTCCTGTGGTGACACCCTATGCTTTCCCTAGTTATGATGTGTGTGTTCTTCAAAAATCTGCTCTTCAGAATCCTTAAGGTACTAAAATTAGGTATTGCAACTCATAATGACTGGAGAGAGCACATTATCTTTTGAAAGGAAGTCGTTTTATGGGATTTGATCCAAACACATTTTGGAGTGATCGCATTAGGGCATTAGGGCATCTCTTCAGAAGCCCTCTTACTGTAGGCAGAAGTAGAGGCAGGTGAGGCTGCAGGGGGGTCACAGTGGGGGGTGGGTTGGGGGGGGGGGGGACTAGCGGAACTGATTACCCAGGGCAAGGGGGGCTCCTCAAAATGCCTGAACTAAAGTTTGCTTTGTCCTACTATTTTAAAGGGGGCCTGCATATGTACAGGGTCCAGACTTTCCTGCTGCACCCCTGTCTGCAAGACGTATTTTAAAAATGTATTGGTACATGAAATACTACTCAGTGGTTCAAGGTTCATATGCAAAAAATTAAATGTGAAATATCATATTGCTAGGGTATGTTGAGCGTCAAGTAAAGCTGCAATTTACCAACACTACTGCTGACAAAATGCAAAAATAGCGTTCTTAAGAATACGATGCAGAGTAATTTTATGGAAAACAAATATACTGCATATATTGTAAATATGTGGACTTTTTTTGTAAAACATAAAAAATGTATTTTAGAGCAATGTATTTTACAAAAAAATAAATATTGCAATACCTGAAAGCTGCAATCATGTTTATTCTTGCCCATATTTTGTGGCGTTGCAATATTTTGACAGTATATTTTATTTCAATATATTGTAGTACATTTAATTTCCATACCGGTAGTCAAATTGGCTTAAAAAATATGAAGGATGATAATATTGGGCCGCTTTATAGAAACAGACACTGTCCTATATTTGAGCAATGGCCTTTCAAGACATTCAAGCCTGATGTTCAATTATTCTGTCAATGTAATGGGTGATAATAGCCATATTCTGGAGACTAAAAAAATAGATCATTTAAATTTGCATTATATACATGAAAGTGTGTGAAAACAAATTAGTATTTCCACAGAGAAAGACCGTCTGAAGATGATCAGATTTCAAATTTTCTTTTTCCTCAAAAGCCAATTCCCAGAAAATGCGACAGGGAGTGAAAAGTTGCTGGATGGAACACGTACTCAGTCGCTGCAGTAAAGGACGTACACCTCAAAATGGCCGCTCGGCATCAGCTTCCATTAGCAGTACACCAGAATGCAGAGTCGGTCATGGCGCGTGGCGTGAACCAATGGCTGAGGTGGGGGGAGGGGAATGGCGGGAGCTCGCCGAGGAGCCGGGACACGGGCCCACTGCGCATTCAGACACACTCTGCCGTGGCAGCACACGTACGCATGACCGCACCTGATATGCGATGTCTGGGGGGTTCCCCCAAAATGGCCGCTCGGAGCGCGTTATGAACATGGGTACCGATGGGTTTCGGTGGGGGGGGGGGGGGGGGGGGTTGCCACGGAGATGCAGTTTGTTCAAACCATGAGACAACATGGCGGGGGAATATTTATGCTGTATGGGGGTTGGGGAAGTCATGTTGTTATTATCTCACCTTCGGCATCCCAGCAAGCGGCTCCTGCTGTGATGCAAAGTTATATTTTAGGAACTAAACAGCAAAATGCGCTACAAGAGAAGGTTAATGATACCTACAGGGTAAAACAGAACAGAGAGCATCCCTTCCCAGACTTACAATCTACTTTCTACATGCTGCAGGTTTTTAACATGCACTTAGTCACAGTTTAACTTACGGTACAAGCTACTGAATATATTATGCTGTTTTTAATAGTCGTTTATCATATTCATTTCTCTTAAAGCCACCAAAGAGTTCCTTAATTGTGTAACCATACTGAAGTATTACATGATACAGCAAATGTGACATTTTACCTCCTGTTTAACTTCGATACAGTGCTGTATTGGTTATAAGGCCCTTAACTTGTCTTTTGAAGCACGTAATGATCCTGTTTTACCAGCAAAATTTTGTCAGAATCCTACATGGGCTACAAACATTTGGCATCAGATCCCAAAGAGTTTTGTAATATACTCTTCTGCTGGGTCTTAGGCAATGGAAAGGATACATAAACAGTCACTCTAATCCAACAGAAGGGAAAAAAAACAGGTGATACTGTACTAAAAAAAATAATCCCTCCATGTGTGAAAGATATTGATGTGCTACGAAACAATATCACAAAGACTTTGGTGTCAAGTCAACATCATCAAACGAGGAGGCTAAGATATTTATAAAAACGTACTTTTGCTCGGTCTGTGGTACATGAGGTAAACGTGCCGTAAATGTGATCTTAGTATAGGATTACATTTCATTGTTAGTGAAACCGATGGGCTGCCATCTTGTTTGCTACAAACGTATGTGTCGCAGTATGTAGACATTTGATGCTGCTCCCCCACGGCTTCCCAAAGCGTACACGATTAACAGTAGAATACAGATACATTTATCAACACAGAAATAACTCAGGATGTAATACGGGGGATGGAATATAATAACATATTGCACAGGTAATAATTACAATGCAGCACAGAGAAGCGAACACTCATGCTTGATTCTACTTTAGAGGCAAAAACAGAAAAAAACTAAACAAAATGCTGACGAGAAAAATTATTGCAACGTAAGTGGTAATTAGCAACCCGCCTCCCCTCTCCAATCTCTCCAGAGGTCTCTAAAGACCCGCGGTCTTTGGCAGTTTGACATTCTTAAAGTGGGGCTGCAATTGCCTGAAATGCACAAGTGCTCTTGTGCTGAGGGGCGAAGTTTGTTCCAGAACAATCCATGACAAGAGAGACTCTGAACTGGAGTCCAGCCCTCGTGCTATTGGGGATTGTTTTCTGGAGCACATTCGAGGAACCTTCTCACTGTGTACATTCTAGCCTCTCGCTACTTTTTCTACATCGATTGTGTCAAGTACACATCAGTGATGTCATAAAACACAGTGGGGGGTTACTCATAAACAATGGCGGCTGCTTCTCTGAGCCTCACAAAATGATGATATGATGATATTTACTGGTTCATAAGAATAAGCCATTGAATGATCACGTTGATGCTTTGAAAGCAATGTCAACAGGCTAAAGACAGAGCGCTATCCGCAGAACTACTTTAGTATCGTACATTTGAAGATAAATTATAAATATTTTATGCGTTCGTTCGTCTTGCAAAGTTGTGCACACCGTCTCTATGAAAACTCAAAGACATGCAAATTATTGTTGATTTATTTAAACTGAACCATACAGGGTCTTACATACACAGCCATGCATTTATGGAAGAAGTGGTATAGTTAAATAATCAGGAAGTTATACAAATAAACAATGAGGGGGCGCATTGACACATGCTAGTAATGTGTATGGCAAAAACTTACGACTGTAAAAGTCTGACTATAAAAATCTTGAAAACCCGAAAATATTCAAAGCAAAATCTTGAGAGGTCTTAATTAAATCAACAGGACTATACTATTTTAAGAATAACAGCCTAAACAAACAAATAAATACAAGTCTACAGGTAAGACCACCCTTGCAATTAACAGCTGTCAAACCTACTAAGTACTGTAAATTGTGCTATCCAAAATCAACATAGACACCAGATTAGCATATTACAATATAATGTGCAAAAGGTCTTTTCAGAAAACTGGACCATTTCTATCATTGGAAGAAAAGTGTGCTGTAAGGGCAAAATACATATTGGAATATTAATTATATGCATATTCAAAACCTGAGTGCAATCAGCTTTGCCTCTACAAAGAGATAGTCATTGTGCTGTTTACTGAGAGTTAATATTGCATACAGTACCTTTAAAAAGCGAAAAAAAACTCAAGCAAAAGCTGAGGATACTTAAAACTTAAAACAGTGTTGACCTGCCTTCCTAAAGGCAAATCCATTTCTCAATGAGAAAGAACACAACCTTCGAAATAATGGTTTGTGTGGGTATGTTTAAAATGTCATTGGGAAGTTATGCAGTGTGGTGCTTTAATGTGTCTATTATTCTCTTTCAGTCAGCTTCTGGCTGCACCCAGATAAAACAGACAATGAATGTTTAAGTTTTTAGCCTTTTCTTCCAAAATTTACTGTACTGCAACTTTGGAACATTCACTGCAGGATTTACTTTTTGAATTTTGAAAGGTCAATATTTCAACTCAAGACATAAAGCATTTTTGCGAAATGTCATCACCCAGTTATTACTGAACAGTATGAATGTTTAAAGCACAACAACTGATTTTTTTGCTCAAAACAGATCGATTTGGTTTCTGTGAATATGAAGACCTTTACCTTGAATATTAAAGTAAAATATGCATCTTCGAAAAAACTAAAAACTTTAATTCCCGTGTTTTAAAACTTGTCCCAGAGGCACTTCTTACATTGTACAATTTCTGATAAGAAAGCAGAAAGGTATGTCACAGACACAAAATTCTTTCATAGCCAGTGCTGTATATTTGTAGTTTCAAGTGATTCGGTTATGTAAGACTAAAATCTACAATTAAATATTATTTTTCAAACAACTTGACATGCAAGTCACAGAAAAACAACACGTACAAGTACATTCGACGAGAAGGTTGCACAAACATAAGGAGCAATATACAGAAAGCACATTTTATAAGGCTAAATAAAAAGAAAAGACTATAGACTAGAGCATGCATCAAGGGCAAACAGAACGCAAGTAAGAAGAAAACAGTTACAGTCATAGACAGCGAACAGAAGCAGAACAAGACACAAACAAAAACAAAAAGAAGAGAAAAGGAAATAAAAGAAAGCTTATAATGCGTGGACAGGAACGCAGTCAGGCGCATGCAGTAAGGGCAGATCCCCAGAGTGGAAGCGGGAGGGGAGCCCGGGGCTCGGGTTACCTTCGCTGTCCGACATCGCCCCCTGCAGGTCGTCCATCATGAAGGCGATGTCCCGGTCGTAGCCGCGGGTCCGGGACTCCTCTCTCATATGCTGCTGGACTTCAGGGAGGGAGTGGCTGGAGCCAAACTGGTCCCTGGAGTCCGCAGATATGGGCGGGAGGGGCCCGGCGGACGCCCGCGCCATGCCCATGGGCTGGCCCACCGGACTCAGGGGGCTCTCCTCCTCGGAGTTCTGCGCCACGATCGGGATGCGCCCCCGGCTCTGGCTGATGGGGAGGCTGGTCGGCTTAACTCTCGCTGCGGGGGCCGCGCCAAAGGAGGCGTCCAGGGGCTCCCCGTCCGGCTTCAGCCTCAGGGAGGAGCTGGACGCGTCCCTCTTGATGGAGAGGTCGAGGCCATAGACGGAGGACGGCCTGGAGGAGGGTCTGGACCTGCTACCGCTGGGGTACGTGCCGTCATCCACCAGGGAGGCGCGCACGGTCGGGCCCAGGTTGAGAGTCTGGCCCAGGTTCAGGGAGTGGGCCAGGTTGGCCCCCAGGGTGGAGCCCAGGTACTTCTGTTGCTCGGCGATGTTCTTCCTCAGGCCGAAGGTGATTTCGTCCTGCAGCAGCCTCGCCCTGGAGGACAGCGCGCTGACCGAGGAGGCACTGGATCCCAGGTAGCTGCCGTAGTCCGGCTCCAGGTCTCGACTCTCTTGGATGGGGGAGAACTTTGTGACTTTGGGGTCCATCAGGGCCTTTTTGTGCTTGGCCTGTTTCTGGTAGAGCACGGAGGCGGGGAGCTGCTTGGCCGCCTGCTTCTCCAGAGTCAACCTGCCGATGCTGTACTTCTCCGCCTTGGGGAAGTGCCTGTAGCCACTCTCGCTGGGGTAGTAGTGCGGCAGGCCAGTCAAGTGGTCCAGCCCTCGGCGCCTCGCCGGAACTCCTGCTTGATCTGCTGCTTGAGCAGCTTCAGCTCGTAGGGCTCCTCCATGGAGTCCTCCTCTCCTTTGCCATAGGGGTGGAGCCTGGAAGACGTCTGCAAGGGCCCCAGGAAGTCCGACACCTCGGCCGCGCGTCGCACCTCGGCCGCCCGCAGGAGCCGGTCGGCCTTGGCCAGGTCCTTGTCCGGGATGGAGAAGCCGGAGGAGAGCCCCGCCGAGCCCTTGGTGAGCTCGCCGATGTCGTCGATGAGGACGTAGTTCCTGTGGTGGTCAATGTCGGCGTAGAAGGAGTCGGCCGAGATGCTGGACATGGGGCTGCTGGCCATGCTGCCCCGCTCCTCCAGGCCCAGCCTCAGGTCCAGCCCGCCGTACTTGCCCCCGCCCAGGTGCGCCATGCCGTAGCCGGGGTCGGCCGAGGAAGAGCCCATCATGAGGGGCTGGTTGCGGATGACCTCGTAGTTAGTGGTGATCTTGGGCTCCAGGTCGGACAGAGTGGCCTGCCGGGCCTTCTGCTGCAGGAGGAGCATTTGGGAGGAGTGCTGGTAGCCCTGCTGCTGGGACGGCTGGTGGGAGCTCTGGGGGTAAGAGAGAGTGGGCACCGAGGAGTAGATGGACTGGGACTGGTACGGGGACACCTGCTGGTGGTAGAGGGAGGGCTGGTAGAGGGTCTGCTGGGAGTACTGCGTGGCAGCGGCCTGGGTCTGCGGGGCGTAGGGGTACTGGGCGTAGGGACCCTCCGACTGGCCGTACTGGGCCTCGTTCTGGGTGTGCGGCGGGATGAACTGGTTGAGCTCGGACTGCGGCGCCGTCCTGGGCCTCTCGCGGCCGTGCCCGTTCCCGCCCCGGGGCTCCCGGATGTTGCTGACCTCGCTGTCGGACATGTAGTCCCGCTCCTCGGCCACGCCCTGCAGGTAGGCCCTCTCCCTCTTCTCCCTCTCCTTCAGCAGGGCCTCCTTCCTCCGGTTGATGCCCATCTCCAGGTAGCGCAGCTTGGCGTCGATCTCCTTTTCCTCCTCGTCCAGCTCGGCCTGCTTCTTGCGGAGCTTGGAGGACTCCCGCTCCACCAGGTCCAGCTCCCGGTCGATGTCCTGCAGGATCTTGGCCCGGGCGATGGTGGTGTTCCTGCACAGGCGCCGGCGGGCGGAGCCCGTGCTGTATCCCGATTGGCTGCCGGCGGCGTCGTCCTCCGGCGGGGGGTTCGGGAGAGTGCGTTTCACTTTCTTCTGAGTGCCTGACGGAGTACTGCTCTGCGAACCTTTGCTCTGAGCGAAGGAAGAAAAGACACGAGCGTTAGACTGAACCGTTTCTCTGAAAAACAAGAGCCCTGAGAAACTACTGCTTAAGTCCCCAGAGAAATTTCTCAAACTGTCATTTTAATGGATAGAATTAAACTGTCTGTGCTTGTTTTTGCAAACACATATTTTCATTTTGATTTTCAAATGCTGATGGTCTGCAGGGAATTAAACATAAAATTGAATTAATAATAAATATTTAGCTCATCTAACAAGAACAGAAATGATTCCTGGGCCATTTTATCAGTTCATATTTCTTAAAGTATATTCATTTTTGCTAATGTGTTTTACTGATAAAGTAAAAACACAATTAAGATAAAGCAGAAATATTTAGCAAAAGAGAAACTGTTTCACCCTTGCCTGATTCATAGATGATGATAAAGTATTCCAAATAATTAGCATTGAAAGTTACCTATAAGATACTTTTATAAGGGTAAAAAACTTTAAGGAAATCCCATATGTCTTGGGAATGAATTTCCTTCAAGCTCAGCAATTGGTTTTTTTTGTTGTTGTTTATATGTAGGAGAAACTTGCTCCAAACTCAAAATCATTCGGGCAGAAAACTGATTTCTACATGACCAGAGAGGGTCACCATAATGGAAAATCAGACAATTTCCTCCATTTCTCTCCAGCTGTGTGAAGCTTTTTCAAACTCTAAAAGCAACATTAATTTTCTCCATTCTCACACAATCCCCAGGGTTTGATATATAATATATTTTCATGCCAACAAGTGAGTAGCATCAATTGACCATTATGACAATGTCATTAACAGTAATATGCAAATGGCTGTAATGACAGAAAGCAACATTGTTTAAAAAAAGTAACTTTGTTTAATACTACATGTGGGACCCTGTGTATTAAATATTTGTATTTCAAATAACCAAATAAATTGCTGCTGTTGTAACATCATCATCCAATTCCTGTGCTTTCGAACAGTGACAATTTAATAATTAAAAAGTAAATTAAAAGCAAATTCATCTACAAAAATGTGAAACATCAATGTCTGTTTAAACAGACTGTGAAACACCTCTCACTGCACTACAACAGTTAAAAAAGAATATAAGAACAACTGCAGAAGGTACACAAGAAAGAGGAATAAAAAATCCTTAACTTTCCTTAGGAGTACACTTAAAGCACCCAACAATAATGACCTATATTTAAAAGGGAATATCTGATCAGCAGAGGTGTTACCCTGAAAAGTGCTGACAGTGTTAAGCAAAGTAACATTCACGGTGAATGCACAGAAAACCTATAGATGAAAGCCATATATTTTTTAAATGGCTGGATGTATGTATTAGATGTATAAGATGTATTGAGTCAGTGGACCGTGTCCACGCAGAGATAGATGGGATCCTATATTCATCAGAAAAAGTAAGGCCATAAACATATTTCAGTGAAGCTTAGATTTAGAATGCCACATTGAGTTACCCGAACTTTTCTTGATTTTTTATCTCAAGACAGTATCAGACACACTTGAGTTACTGCCTGGACTTCAGAGACGTGAAGCTGAGGTTTTAAACCCAATCCGACTGTCTTAACTGCAAGAGGCAAGACTTTGCAAGAACATTTCCACACCCATTCTGTCTGTTAAACCAGAAGGGAGGTAGGCGTGATATAGCACTGGCAGAAAATGGTGGTGCATTCAGAGCTTAATAAAAGTTTGAGTGTGTGCAGTCTGAAAAGGAAGTCGGCTATTACATGTTGTTCTTGTAAATTCAATTGAATAATATATGAATGTAACAATAACAACAACGACAACAATAATAATAAGCTTAACACACATCACGTTGTTTTGTACAGCAGTTGTATGCTAGGGAATTATTCACACTTTTAACAACCATTTTTAACGTAACGTCATTTTTAACGTCACACAATCAACACACTGATGCCGCAAAGATACTCACTGAGTAAACGTCGGCGTACTGGAAACTAGCCCCAGCTCTCTCCTCTGCAGGACTCTGGGAGCGTTGCATTGCCTTCAGCGTCCGGGGACTTTGAGGGGGCTTAGACGGATCCGCAGTCAACATCTTCTGGGGGCTCTCTTCCCCAACGGATTTATCATATTGAGCTCTTTCTATTGATTTGCTCGGGGTCGGGGGTGAGATGGGCGAGTACAGCACTTTGGGGGACTTGGGAGGGGAAGGCGCGACTTGGAGGGAGGAGTCAGCCTTCAGGTGGGTGTTGTAGCCGATCTCTAAGGGGGTGGGCCGCCTCCTATCTTTCTCGGGAGACGACGTGCCAGAGCCTGTGTCTGCCTGGCAGGTTGCACTGCTTCCTCTGTAGGTCCTTTCTAACGAGGAGCCGTGCCTTCCGATCTCCAGCTTGGTATCAAACTGAGCCTTGACTGATGGCCTTTTGATAGTTCCGGAAGAATCCGTCTGTACTGAGATCTCGGCAACAGTCTGGATGGCGATGCTGGAGACCTTGGATCCCTGCTTGCTGGAGCGTGACCTACGCCTGCTCCTCGCGGGGATATCCCAGTCATCCTGGTCCTCATCGTCTGTCTGGACACTGGAGTCCACACTCTTCTTGTTCCTCCTCTTCCGTCCGGAGTAGGCCTTCTCCATGCCATCCTCTTCATCGGTCTGAACCCCGCTGTCTACGATCTTCTTGTTGGGAACTGTGGTCACCCTTTGGGCGACCTGCAGATGCTTTTGGTTCTCGTTCTGTGGTGTTTCGCTTGAGCTTGGCAAGCTGGTGATGTAGTGGGCGACTCCCTCTGTGGGAACCGTGTACCAGGTGGTGTTTTGCTGCAGTTGGAGGCTGGTGGCTGAGGATGATGTGGTGGCGTCATCCTGCACCGGCCAGTACTGCCCGTTATCTCCCTCTACGTACTGCTGGTCCAGGGGCACCTGCTCGGAGCCAGTGAGTGAACCTCCTTCCGAAGGTTCATAGCCATATGGGTACAAGTGTCTCATTTTCTGCTCCTCCAGCTGCTGCTGGAGTTGTTGCTGGAGCTGCTGGATCTGCTCCAGCTGGAGCTGCTGCTGGGCGTAGGTCTCCTGCTGCATCAGCAGGTGGGCCTGGTGCTCCTCCTCCTGCTGCAAGAGGAGCTGCTGCTTCATTGACTGCAGCTCCTCCAGCTCCTTCTGGACGAGCAGCTGCTCGTGCTCGCGGAACCTCTGGATCTCCAGCCGCTCCCACTCCAGCTCCTCGGCCAGTCGGAACTGCTTCATCTTCTCCAGCTCCAGGAAGTCTCGCTCCATCTGGTACTGCTGCTGCGCGTCGTCCGCCATCAGCGGAGAGGCTAAGGCCTCCAGCGATGCAGCTATGGCCTCCAGCGACGCGTCCGTGTACGTGTCGTGGAGTGACGTCCCGGTGGGAAGCAGCTGGGGGAACGCCGCAGACATCCCACCCATCTCTTGGCTGACAGCTTGTTCTTGCACTGAGGCTGCAGTGGGTAAGAAACTGTAGGATTGTGAAAGGGTCTGGTCTTTCAGAGGTGCTGCTGGCGCAGTGTCATAAGCGTGCATTCCTGGCAAGGAGTTGTATGTTGTACTAAATAGTGATCCTGGTTGGGTAGTGATTGCATATGTGGATGGAACTGGTGCGGCTATGGAAGAGTACACCACCCCATTTGAGGACCTGAGGACACTATTTACACCAAAGTGTGTTCCCACAGTAGGAGTGATTCTGGCTTGGGAATATTGAGGAATGGTCATTCCAGAATAGGCTCCTGCACCCTTGCTTGAGTAGTCCATAATTTCACCTGCAAAGGTTCACAAATATACCTCAGTCCTTAAAATATGACATATGTACAACTGTAGACTGACTGAAAAACCATGCCCATCCAGAGGAAAGAAAACAAATCAGAAAGCATGCAAAAAAAAAAAAAAAAAAAAAAAAACCTCCAGCGTTGTGTAGTTAGCAGGAAGCAAAGCCAAAACACTGTGGAATAACACGCAGGCACATGCACGCATCTGTGTACAAAAAAGGAAAAAAGAAAAAAGGAAAACAAAAATTACATTGATACCAATGCATACACTGATTCATTTTCAAAATAGACAAAATAGACACAACACAAAAAGGAAAAAATTCAAAAGAGTCACAGGTATCAACCAGGGATGAGTGGCAGCAATTCAAAAGGGTATTTCAAAGACAGATCCGCCACCATCCCCTCATACTGACCTGCGGACATCTTCCCAGCAGTCAAGTCCACTGCACCCTCCGAGGCTCCATTCGCATAGCCATAACCATTTTTGTTTTTGCAGAACAATAACCCAGACTCTCCTAAATTATTTTCAGAGATGGAGGGTGCCACGCCATCGGAACCTTTAGTACCACAGGTGCCGGTGTGATCGTACTGATAACTACCATCTTTGTAGCCAAGGTGGTCTTCGGATAGCGTGATTGGCGGTTGCTGTGTTCCACAGCTCCCTACAAAAGGAAGACTGTACACCACATCACAGCAAATAGCACGTCTCCCGGCTGTAAGGTCCACAGGCTTGCCGTCGTCTTCGATGATGCTGCTTACCACAGCTGAATTAGACCCATCACCAGCAACCATAGTTTCAAGAGGCTTTGATGTGGTCAGGTCTATGGCCCCAACTAGCCCCGCCTCTACACGTGAAGGAAGACTGATGCCATTGGTTAGGCTGGCTGGGGCAACTGTCACAGGTGCCCCCAGATGTTCCAAATTTGTAATGGCTCCAAAAGACAGATTAATGGGGGCATCTGCATTGGAAACAGGTGTGGGCTGGGAATCTAAAGCTCTATATATTATCTGGGAAACTGGCTCAAATGGCTTGGATGTTGTGAGCTGAAGAGGCATTGACGTAGACCCGACATTTCCAAGGTCCAGTGGCCTATCAGCAGCGCCATTATTGTAAGCTATTGTGGCTGTACAAGTAACAATGGTAATGCTATCAGTCACTACAGACAGAGTTGAAGCCGGCATGGACTCCGCGCTGAGATTCACCACTGCCGGCTGCACTGCACTTGTCTGGCGCCCACTGCTGTCGCTGGAGAAAGACTGTCGTCTTGAATTCGGGGCAGATAAATCCAACCCTTTATCAGTCATTTCGACATTGAGCCTCAAGGTTCGAAGATCAACAACATCTGAAGAGTAGTACATCCTCCCATTCTCTTTCGGCTTTGGCGGGATTTTCGCAGTTTCTGGGGGAATAGCGATGGCAACGCTGTCTGCTCTTGCTGCCGGAGGTGGGGGCGTTCCAGGCAGTCTTTCACGGACAACAGACACCGTGGTTCTTTGGACCTCCGTGGTTACGACCTGGGCGACAAGGCTGGGCAGAGTTTCAGCGGGCTGTGCTGCAGTTGAAATGGAGGAATAGACATGGCTCATGCTTGAAAGAACTTTCTCCGATCCCTGTATTTCTTGGCTCTCCACTGATTTTGTATACTGAGTGAAAGCTACTGGGGCTGCAGGCACCGACTGTGGCTGCTGTTTTGATGGGGACACTGCGGCTGGACTTGTGGGCGCTTGGGTCATAATACCTTCGATAGGAGTACCAGGCTCCGATGGTAACGTGATGACCACATAAGTTTCATAGAGAGAGCTGGCGTATCTGGGGGACAAAGGAGATCTGGGTGATGTGGCACTCAGCCTGCATTCTGGAAGTGCGCTCAGATTCAGGGTCATGTCACTGGTACGTACTGGGGCTACAGGTCCTGCCTGTGACACTGTGATCATCTGCTGGGCTGCCACTGGCTTTGGAGCAACCGGAGGTCTCACAGTTTCCCCTGGTTTGTGACTGAAAATCAAACCTGCGGGAATGGTTGCAGGTTTTGGCGGTACGGGAGGGGGTACGGTCGGCTTGTAAGTAGGGCCTGTCGAACTCTTTACTGCTGTTGGGCCTGTGGTCGTTACTGTTACTTGAGCCGCTGTCATCGTTGTTGAAACAGGCACTGCCGCAGCAGATGAAAATACCTGAGGGGTGCCGATTGGAGGCTTCTGTGGGTAGAGGGCTGGCTTAGGTAGGGTAGGAGGGGGTAAGGGTGGAGGCGGTGGAGGTGGAGGGGGACAAGCTATGATAGATATGTCCACCTTTTCCTGAGATGAGGTTCTGAGCAGGGCTAGAGGTTTGGGGGGTACTTGTGGGGCAGATGTTAGTGGTTGAGTTGTAGAGACGCTGGCTGAAACAGTGGCGGATACTACACTAGACACAACAGGAGCATATTGAGGTAAAGTAGGTATTGGTGAAACACTCACAACAGCAGTAGGTGTAGAGTCTGAAAATGAACTAAGAGGAGGAAGTGTTGAACTGATCTGACTTGTAGCTTCAATCACAGGACAAGTAGCTGCCACTGATACAGCACTTGCCACTATATCTTGTGTTGCGTGGGCAATCACAGAAATATTATCTACGCTAGGCACTGAAATAACCACATGTCCTTGAGCAGTCTGCATTTCAGGTGGGGAAACAGAGAGAGCTACTGGTGCAGCAGAGATTATACTTGAAACAGTCACTGGTAAAGGTAGAGTAACAGATGTCTCAGAAACTGAAAACTGAGACAGGAGGGAATCCTCCATCTTAGGTTGGATGTCCACAACCACAGTTTCTATAGGCAGGGAGGGTGTTGATGTCATGGAACTTGCTGGAGCAACATATGGGATAGCCACTGCCACTGGGATTTTTGTAACTGTTTGTGGCAAAGTGACTGATGTAGTCAAAGGTGGCTGTGGTGGGGGACAGGGTGCTATGATTTCAGCTGGGGGAACTGGAGAAGGTTCTGAAACAGAGGCGGGAGGTGTGGCTGAAACAATAGCTGGAGCTGAAACTGATTCGGCAGCTTGACCCATAGCAGAGACTGGAACTGAAGCTGGTTCTGGAATGATAACTGGAGCAGGGATTTGAGCTGATACTGTTTGTGCAGCTGGGATAATGACAGGAAGTGCCGCTGAAACTGGTTCGGGAACTGCATCTGGTTCTGGAATTGGAACTGCAACATGGACTGGAGCTGAAACTGGTTCTGGAATGATAACTGGAGCAGGGATTTGAGCTGATACTGTTTGTGCAGTTGGGATAATGACAGGAAGTGCTGCTGAAACTGGTTCTGGAATGATAACTGGAGCAGGGATAATGACAGGAAGTGCCGCTGAAACTGGTTCGGGAACTGCATCTGGTTCTGGAATTGGAACTGCAACATGGACTGGAGCTGAAACTGGTTCTGGAATGATAACTGGAGCAGGGATTTGAGCTGATACTGTTTGTGCAGTTGGGATAATGACAGGAAGTGCCGCTGAAACTGGTTCTGGAATGATAACTGGAGCAGGGATTTGAGCTGATACTGTTTGTGCAGTTGGGATAATGACAGGAAGTGCCGCTGAAACTGGTTCGGGAACTGCATCTGGTTCTGGAATTGGAACTGCAACATGGACTGGAGCTGAAACTGGTTCTGGAATGATAACTGGAGCAGGGATTTGAGCTGATACTGTTTGTGCAGTTGGGATAATGACAGGAAGTGCCGCTGAAACTGGTTCGGGAACTGCATCTGGTTCTGGAATTGGAACTGCAACATGGACTGGAGCTGAAACTGGTTCTGTACTCGGAACCCTGACAGTGATTGGTTCTGGAACTGGAACTGGAGGTGCAACTGGTGCTGTTATTATATCTACAGTAACCTCTCTCAGTGGAACTTCACAAACAACAGAAATTGACTCTGAATCTGTATCTGAGGTGACTGCAGCTTCAGGAAGAGTTGGAACTAAAACAGGGACTGGTACTGCAACTGGCTCTGACCTTGCAACCGAACAAGAGGCTGGAGCTGAAACTTGCACTGGACCTTGATCTGGAACAGGCCTTGACTGCTGAACGTCAGACACAACAGAAATTTTATCTGGAGTTGAAGTTACTGAGATGGGAGATGTGGTTACGATCTCAACTGGACTGTGTCGTGGCTCTGGAATATCACAAACAAAAGATATTTGTTCTGAAACCAGAGTTGAAGCATTTACAACTGACTCCAGAGTTGCATTAGGCTGTGGAACTTCATTAGCAACTGACACAGGCTTTGAAATAAGAGCTGGGCTTTGAGTTAGTGCTGGTGTTGGAGCAGATGCTATGGCTGGAGTTACAGCTGGAGGTGGAGCAGTAGCTGGAGTTGTAGCAGTAGCAGGAGGTGGAGCTGCAGCTGGAGGTGGAGTTGGAGATGGAGCAGTAGCTGGAGGTGGAGCAGGGCTTGGAGCTGCAGCTGGAGGTGGAGCAGGACTTGGAGCTGCAGCTGGAGGTGGAGCAGGACTTGGAGCTGCAGCTGGAGGTGGAGCAGGGCTTGGAGATGGAACTGGAGGTGGAGCAGGACTTGGAGCTGCAACTGGAGGTGGAGCTGAAGCAGGAGTTGGAGCTGCAGCTGGAGGTGGAGCTGGAGCAGGAGTTGGAGCAGGAGTTGGAGCTGGAGGTGGAGCTGGAGCAGGAGTTAGAGCTGCAGCTGGAGGTGGAGCAGGACGTGGAGCTGCAGCTGGAGGTGGAGCAGGACGTGGAGCTGCAGCTGGAGGTGGGAGGAGGACTGGAGGTGAAGCAGGACTTGGAGCTGCAACTGGAGGTGGAGCAGGACTTAGAGCTGCAGCTGGAGGTGGAGCTGAAGCAGGAGTTGGAGCTGCAGCTGGAGGTGGAGCAGGGCTTGGAGCTGCAGCTGGAGGTGGAGCAGGACTTGGAGCTGCAGCTGGAGGTGGAGCAGGGCTTGGAGCTGCAGCTGGAGGTGAAGCTGGAGCAGGAGTTGGAGCTGCAGCTGGAGGTGGAGCAGGAGCAGGAGCAGGAATTGGAGCTGCAGCTGGAGGTGGAGCAGGGCTCGGAGCTGCAGTTGGAGGTGGAGCTGGAGCACGAGTTGGAGCTGCAGCTGGAGGTGGAGCTGGAGCAGGAGTTGGAGCTGCAGCTGGAGGTGGAGAAGGAGTTGGAGCTGGAGCAGCAACAGAAGCCTTGGCTGGAGTTGGAGTAGGAGCAGGAGCTGGAGTCTCCTGTGGCTGTGGAACTTCACTAACAACTGATATTAGTTCTTGGTCAGCAGCACCATCTCCTGGTTCTGCTGTAGGTACAGAGCTTTCAGGTGATGGTTGTTCTTGACTGGCTTGTGGAATGTCGGGTGAAGAAACTGGCTCCTCTTCTTGATCAAAACTGTTCTCTTCTTCAATGTCCTCTTCCCCAGAGGAACACTGCGTAATTTTCAGGTCAGGAATGGGATAGAGGGATCTGTGGATTACAGCATCAGAAGAAACAATTGATGTCTCAACACTAGGCTCTTGAGCAATAACTGGAATTGACACTATGGATTCTTCTTGAACCTCTTCAACAACAGCCCCTGAGGGAATCACAATCACCTCTGGTGAATCTTGTTGGTTAGAGACCGGCTGGGTTGGGCTGCTTCCATGTGTACGATTCATTCTTTGCTGTTTCATTAATTCCTCATATGCTGCCTCAGCATCTAAAAGTGGTTTTCCATCCTTTCCTGGGGAAGCTGTGTCACTTGCAGGAATGGGAACATAACAAGTTTCGTAAACAGCAGGTGGACAAACTGTCTCAAGCACAGGGGTTTCATTTATTGGCCGTGTTTGTTGAAGTTCCTGTTCTTTTTGCATCATTTCTTTCCTTTTCTGCATCATATCTTCATACACTTCATCTGGTGATCTGAGTTTCTTCAAGGGTTGCTGAATCGAGATCTTACTGGAGTCTTGCTGCTCAGCCACACATTCTGCCAAAGTGTCCTGCTCTTCAATTAATGACTCATAAATGTAGTCTTCGATTACCATGCCACTGTAAAGTGGTTCTATCTCTGGTGGTGGTTCTGTCTCCTCACCTTCAAGAGTTTTAGCTTTCTGCATTAGCTCCTCATAGGCTTCATCTGCGCTCTTTAAAACTTTCTGTGTTGTATCTTTGGTCACAGGTGGCTCATCAGTTGGAGAATAGGCTGAAGTTGATGTTGACAGCTGGTCGTCTTTCTGCACAAGAGGGCTGAGGTTTGTTTCGAACCCCTCTGGTTCAGACTCAATACTTGGAGAGTAGTCCGAGCAAGAGGATTTGTGGAGCTCTTCCATCTCCGCAGCCTGACGCAGCTCTTCTGTTGGCGAGGCGTCCTCAATAGGAGAGAGATTGCTTGGTGGTGTTTTCGGATATTCTCGCCTCCTCTGGGCCCGCAGCTCCTCTTTGTCTCTCTTTGATTTTTTCCCCTTCTTTCCCTGCTGGTGATCAATCTCCCGCTGCATTTCCTGTTCCCTGAGAAGGTCCTCTTCCTCTCGCATCTCTTCCTCTTCGGATGAGTCCTCAATGGTTGGGAGCATCTGGCCGTGCTGTCTGTGCCGGGATTTCCTGTGTTTCCCCTCGCTGGTCATTCTCTTGCGGCTTGGGCTGCTGTCGCTGTCCTCGTCTAGCGAGGACACTGATGTGGGGGACGTCCCTGGCGTGAAGCTAGATGCATGCACACTGGACGACCCCTCGCCTCTCGACCTGTCGTCAGGTGATTCGGTGAGGCTCTCCACTTCTTGGTCCCCATCGTCTGTAGCCTGCCGCTCGAGAGCTGCTGCTTTACTGTTGAGCTCAATTGGCTTGAAGTGTCGCAAGCCTTCGGTTCCACTTAAGCTTTCCCGGTCCTCTAGACTCACTGTTTTGGTCTCTGGAACCTCGGTCTCTGGCAGTAAGTGATGTCTTGTAGACTCATCCTCCTGACCAATGCTGCCCTTTCTGACGAGAGGTTGTAATTTCTCAGATGAACTTTTCTCTTCGCTTTTTCTCTCCTCTTCTTCACGTTGCTGCTCCTGTTCCCTGATCTGCTTGTGCACGTAACTATCCTCATCTGAGGGCGATGGCTCCTCGTCTGCAGTCATCCCCATAATCTGTTTCCGGATGAACTCCTCCTCATCTCCTGAACATGGACTATCTTTTTTGTAGTCCTCACTGCTGGACGACGTGGTGCTGAGCCTCCTTCTCCTCTGCAGCTGGGGCGACGGCTCGCTCTCGCTGCTGTCGTCAACCGAGTCGAAGTGCTGCCTCCTCCCCGGCGCCGCTTCTGTAAGCACGTGCAGTTTTTTGCGTTCCTTCCTGGCAACCGAGTCGCCAGCGGGCTCCTTCGCAAAAGATGTATCCGTCTCTCGGGCAGTTTGAAGTGCTTCTTCTCCTGAACTACACGATTCGGAGGAAACTGGTAATATTTTTTTCCTGTGTCGCTCGGTCTCGGCTTCGTAAGTGCCGCAGGGATCTTCCTTCCTAGTCCTGCATGTCTGAGCTTCCAATATTGGAAGCATTGTACTCTCCAGCTTGGCTAGGTCCGAGGGACTCGTCGGACTCGTGTCTTGTTTGACGTTATCCTTTTGGACAGATTCAATCAATGGCTCTTTCTCCATTATTGGAACGACTGAGGGAATTTCGCCCAGTGACCCTGAGATGCCTTCAGATGAGTACCCTGTGTCACTTAAGCCTTGGGGACTCTTCTGTTGTGAAGAACCCGAGGTGTCAAATTTACCTCCTTTCTCCTGTAAAAAAGAAAATTTGAAAATATTTTTACTGTTTTACGACGCAATTAAGCACAATTGCAAATTAATTATACATTTAATTAACATGGAATGTATTAAATGTGCTAATTCATTTAGTAACAGTAACCACAGAAAGATACCAGTACTAAATCCATTTATACATTCAATACCCCTTATTAATATTATGAAGTACGCAGCATAATATTATCACATCACACTTCAGAATTTGTGGCTTTATATTTCTGTGGGCAAAGTACCACAATGATGTAGCTACAGTGTGATTCGGCATAGACCACATTCTGTTTCCAGGCTACCGTCTAATGTTTAAAGGCTAATGTCTCTAAGCTACTAAGCCACTAGGCTTTATTTGGTAAACTACTAAAGACTTACTCGTTCTACTGCATCAACTTCAGTTGACATTTTCAATGGCTGTACTTCACCAAGGTCAAGCTCTTTCTCTTGTGGTTCGGGCAATGGTTTCTCTTCTAAACCTTTAGGACTGCTAACTTCTCCTTCTGTACTAGAAGATGGAATGGCACGCACCATTTCTTGCTCAGCTGGGACAGAAACATCCTCTACATGTTCAGACACCCGGTCAGGCAAAGAATTGTCTGCTAAAAGTTTAGGATTGCTAACTTCTTCTAGAGTGCTATCTGTGGGCGATATGGTTGCATTCTCTAATTCTTTTTCCAGGAGAGAAGAAATGTTTTCTAAGAGTGTGTCCTCTTCTACAACTGTAGCTATTAAGTCTTGCAAACTATCGGTTGGGGAGGGTGTACCATTTTCTACTTCTGGTTCTGGTACAACAACAACATCCTCTATGTTTTCCACCTCTCTTTCTGGCAATGAGTTCTCTTCACATTTAAGATGGGTAATGTCTTCTTGCATATTATCTGGGAGCAAGGGGACAGCATGTTCTACTTCCAGTTCCGGTGGGAACAGGAAGTAGACAACATTAGCAATGATAACGTCTTGCATATTATCTGGGGAGGATGTGATGGCATGCTCTACTTCCTGTTCTAGTGGGACAGAAGCATCCTCTATCTTTTCAGACATCAAGCCTACAACAATCTCCTTCATTTTCAGACATGCTCTACTTCCTGTTCTGTATCAATCAATGACTTGCATATTATTATCCTCTCAAGCAACATTAGAAATGATATCTCCTTGCATATTATCTACTTCCTGTTCTGGTGGGAGGATGTGATGGCATGCTGTATCAATCAATGACTCCTTGCATATTATCCTGCTCTACTTCCTGTTCTGGTGGGACAGAAGCATCCTCTATCTTTTCAGACACAGTATCAAGCAATGAGTTCTCCTCTACAACATTAGAAATGATATCTTCTTGCATATTATCTGGGGAGGATGTGATGGCATGCTCTACTTCCTGTTCTGGTGGGACAGAAGCATCCTCTATCTTTTCAGACACTGTATCAAGCAATGAGTTCTCCTCTACAACATTCAAAATGATATCTCCTTGCATATTATCTGGGGAGGATGAGATGGCATGCCCTACTTCCTGTTCTGGTGGGACAGAAGCATCCTCTATCTTTTCAGACACTGTATCAAGCAATGAGTTCTCTACAACATTAGAAATGATATCTCCTTGCATATTATCTGGGGAGGATGTGATGGCATGCTCTACTTCCTGTTCTGGTGGGACAGAAGCATCCTCTATTTTTTCAGACACTGCATCAAGCAATGAGTTCTCCTCTACAACATTAGCAATGATAACGTCTTGAATATTATCTGGGGAGGATGTGATGACATGCTCTACTTCCTGTTCTAGTGGGACAGAAGAATCCTCGATCTTTTCAGACACTGTATCAATCAATGAGTTCTCCTCTACAACATTAGAAATGATATCTCCTTGCATATTATCTGGGGAGGATGTGATGGCATGCTCTACTTCCTGTTCTGGTGGGACAGAAGCATCCTCTATCTTTTCAGACACTGTATCAAGCAATGAGTTCTCCTCTACAACATTAGAAATGATAACTTGCATATCATCTGGGGAGGACGGGATGGCATGCTCTGTTTCCTGTTCGGGTGGGACAAGATCATCCTTTCTGTTTTTAGACTCTGTGTATGGGAATAAGTTCTGTCCTAAAACCTTAGGAGAGGTAACTTCTTGTGTACAACCTGGGGATGATAATATGGCATGTTCTGTTTGTTCTGGTAGGACAGACGTGTCCTCTATATGTTCAGAAGTGTCTGGCAATGGATACTCTTCTTTGAATTTTGGGGTGCTAACTTCTTGTGTCCTATCTGCAGGTGATGAGGCTACATGCATAACCTCTGGTGAAGCATACACAGCCTCCATCTTGTCAGTCTCTGTGTCTGATTTGGTATCCGGTTCTGGAGCTACCTGCTGATTGGTTGCTTCCGCCATCATTTTCTTCTCTTCTGTCTCTACCACTCCAACTTCACTGTTCTCTTTCTGCCTTTCTGCCACGCCGGCCGCGTCTTTGGGCTTCTGTGGTGGCGCGTGGTCGCCCGCGGCCGCCCTCTCTGCTCCCTTCTCAGGGGGAGGGGCCTGAACGGTCTGGGCCGGGGCGGCAGCCTTGGCCGGGCCTGTCTTTGGTTGGCCGGGCGCAGGTTTGGGCGGGGCGGACGCCGCGACGACCGGTGCGGTCGGCTGCTTGGCGGGGGAAGGCTGGCCTTGGGCGTGGCGGCGGCCGGCTGCGGTTTCGTCGGCACGGGCATCGGAGGGGGCATGCTGCCCATGTCCCCCAGCTGTCCTGCCAGGGCCCGCTGCGTCTGACAGTTCAGACAGAGCCACTCTTTCTGAAAGACCAGGAAAAGACAAAAAAAAAATGTTAACACTGAAAACATTCAAGAACAGATTCGGTTCTCACGTAAATATTCAAATTTTAAATCACAAACAGCTGGACTTGTGGAAATAGAACTATTCAAGGCAACGTGAATTGAAACCAAAGTGGAAATTGAAGATATAAAATTAAAATAACTTTTTGTGTACAAAAAAACAAATACTGGTGCAGACTTGCACTACCTCCTCCTGAGCCCAATTAGCCACTGCGCACTTAATCCCTGATTGGGCTGGAGTCACCTTCCAGGCTTGTTTTCAGTAAATGATCAGAAGTTCTTCTTCACCATCATTGATTGCTCATTCTAACTGATTACACCATTCAGCTATTGAAAATGATTATCTTTTTTTTAATTCTGGAGGGCAACTGAAGGTCCTCCTACAAGCTGGGAAGAATCGCTTTCATAAAAACTCAGAAAGTGAGCAAAATTAGTTACTTTCGCTCCAGTAACTTTAAAAATGGCATAATTACATCTCAACCGCAGCTACCGTATTTCAGCCAGGACGAAAGCTTATCATTCAGTATCGTTTCATGGAGCCATTTCTTCCAGTGTAGATTTGTGCTTCCCGGACAGTGTGTGTACGCCACTCTACAGTACACTCTGATCCTTCATTGTAAATAGTTGTTCTATTTCTAAATATTTGAACGTAAAAATATTTTCTCCAATGAAAAAAAGGTAATGAGGAGAAACCACATAAAATCGCACATTATTATACAAACTTATCACCGAATGATAAAGGATGTATTGATGGATTTTGTGAACTGATGTACAAATAATGTATTACAGTATTGTGAAAAACACAGTCAGGGACATAGCGAGCTAATTTAATCTAAAAACCTAAAAATGGCAATGTGCATGTTAGTCACTGTTACATGTGGGTGTTATTGTAAAGTCAGCTGGTTGTCATAAACTTCTGTATCTAAAATATCTTTCATTGAAAAAGAAAAACTATGAATGCTAATCAAAAAACACATTAAAACTCAAATAAGATAAAAAAATCCCTTTAACTGCTTCACGCATTATCATTCTGCTGACTGCACTTGCTTCTGTCTACAAGCAGGGGGTCTGCTTTTAACAACACAGCAGCACAATGTGTTCATAACTATAGCACACACACACACGCACACAGACACAAACACAGACACGCACACACACGCACACACGCACACACGCACACACACATTTACACACACACACACGCACACATACACACGCACGCACACGCACACACACATGTACACACACACACACACACACACACACACACAGACACACACACACGCACACACACAGACACACACACACACACGCACACACACACGCACACAGACACACACACACGCACACACGCACACACACACCCACACACACACGCACACATACACACGCACACACACATTTACACACACACACCCACATACACATGCACATACACATACATGCACACACACACGCACACACACACAGACACATGTACACACACACACACACACACACACACACCCACATACATGCACACACACACACGTACACACACACACACACACACATGCACACACATAAACCCACACCCACACCCACATACACATGCACATACACACAGACACATGTACACACACGTACACACACACGCACAAATGTAATTTATCTCAGCCCCAGTGCTAAGCTCTGTACGCTGCCTGCCTCGCGCTGACGCGAGCGAGCGGGTGAGGTTTCATCAGCGCGCGCGGTGACTGAGCGCGGTGATGTAACAGCCCGCTCGCCGTCTCCGGCTGTGCGCTGCGGCTTATCCTAAATCCCCGGGAATCCTGGGATCCCTGTTTCCCCGGAGCTAAAAACAGGCCAAGCCACAGACGCTTACACGCAGGACGTGACATCACACGGGACACGGGGGGGGGGAAGGGAGGGAATCCGCGTCACGGACTAGCAGAAACGACTGACACGGAACAGCGCACCAGACACGAAATCACACAAACCAGCTCAAAAAATAGAAAAAGAAAAAGAAAATAAACTGCTACATTCACCTACTGAACGTACATTTATTATGAAATCAAAAAGAAGGGAAATGAAGATGTTTAGAAAGCTTGCGGGGGAATGCGAGCGCACTGCCCTCTCAAATGATATCCGGTACAGACGATGGACCAGCAGAGGATCGGCCCTAGCGGTGCTTTTAAAGGCTAAAAAAGGCCGGTTATCCCCGTAGGTTCTGAATGGCCTCCAGAAATGAATACCTGGCCCATTCAGTGAGAGATGGAACTCTCTCCAGCTATATCAAACATCGCCGGGGTACTCCAGATGGAGGGAGAATGACATCTGTAACCAAAGAGGGGGCAAAAATGAAAATAAAAGAACACAGATAAAAATCACGTACGGCTCAGCTCGTACATAAAGAGAGATGCGGGGCACCGTAAGGTTTGATTGTACGGTGAACAGCAGTGACTGAGGCCCTGGCACGAAACCAGATCTGATCTCTGAGGGAAGGGCTGCAGTGCTAATGCTCGCGTGCATGGCCAGCCGAGCGAGACGCTAATCCTCATCAGCAATCAGCAGCGTCAGGCGCAGGCTCCCAGGAAATGACCGACTGCATCGATCAGAGTCGAGCAAAAAAACACACGACCTAGTCATCTGAAACAGAGCAAACACACACACACACGCGCACGCACACAACACACACACACA
>CM045901.1:4910796-4923296 GCA_025169545.1 Anguilla japonica | reverse complement strand
TCGTGAGCATCGCTCACTTTTAAAGCTATATCGCGCCGCGCCTCTTTTCGGCAGAAATCCACGGCGTCATCAGCCGCACGACCTTCCGTTCACACACGCCCGTATCTCGAATAGCGAAGTCAAACAGTTTGAATAAAAAAACGGCAAAAGCGGTCGGAAAAGCCCGCTCTCAGCGTGTTGTTTATCAGTATAACCCAGCGTTTATCAGTATAACCCAGCGTTCATGAGAATCGCAGATAATCACCGAGTTCTGGTCCTCAAGTTAACGGAGCAGAGAGAGAGACTGAAGTACCTCGCTGAAATTCTCTCTCGCCCTTACAGTTCACTGCTTCAGCCTGACACAAAAGCCTTTAACGTTCAGGGTAGAGGCGTTATTTGGAAGAAAAAAAAAAGCGCTATCTTTTCGCCAACGTTTAATTTAGCGCGGACGACTCCGCTAAGCGTCAGCGAGGTAATCTGAAATGCCACTCTTCCCCTTCGTTGCCAAAAGCTCTGGATTTGTGGTCTTAACGGTAAGAAGGAGATCTTGGCAGGACCCATACGAAAATGATTTTTACAGGGATCAACCGAGAAAGCGAATATGTTACGTGTTATTTTTCCTTTCCGGTTCAAACAGAGCTAACTATGCAGTTCTCGTTCCAGAATTCCATTCGCTGTTTCTTTTAAAGGGAAATACTTCCAAGCGACCCAAGGAGGATGTGTCACGGCAGGGAGAAGGGGGAAAAGGGATTGGTGGAGAAAGCCAGTGCGCAGCGATAACAGTACTGCCCTGCCCTACGAATACAAGTGTACTTCCTGCCAAGTGAATATACAGCGGGCTAGGGCCTGGGGTGGATTACCCTCCCCCTGTATGCGCTTGAGCTCACCGCGTCCTCTGTGATGGACAGCGAGCCGCGGACACGTTGGGGGGGGGGGGGGGGGCTACTCAGAAGGAGAGTTTTAAGTGTGTGGGAATACTCTTTCTTTTTCTCCGTCTCTCCTCTCTCGCTCTCTTTCCGTTAGGAACCCTCACGCAATCCCATCGCCCCGCGGTCGTGGGCGGGCGTGCGGCTTTTACCGCCGGCGCCATGGCGACGAGCGCCGCCGCGGTCGGGTCCAGCCCGGCCGGCGGAAGAGGCTCGGCGGGTGTTCTGAACGAAGAGTGTGGCCCACCCCCCCCACCCCCCCCCCCCCCACCGAAAACCCGCCACAGACCGTTTCGTGACGCCGCCCACGCGCGGGTCCGAGGCTCGCTTCCCGTCGTCGCCTCCGTTTGAGAGCTACGGATTCAGCGTGGGATTCACGCTCATTCTTATTTATCCGCTTTGTTGCTTCGTACTGAACAAGGCCGGGTTTTGAAATGCGCCCGTCTCAATTTCCCCCGCGGCGCTAGCGAAAGACCGTTCGAGGCCGCGGTTTCTTCTGCGACGCTTCGAACGGCCGCAGCGCCCGCGTCCTCGCCCCCCCCCGGGCTTCCCCCCCCCCAAAATCTCTCCAACGGCAACCGCTCGGCAACACGTTCCTCTGGGTTTAACGCGGGTGGTCCGGGAAAGGCTACGGCTCGCCGAGGTGTTTCTCTGCGCAGGCGTGCAGTTTTCTGTAACCTGCGTGGCCAGCTCCTGCGCAGTCGACTCGCTGAGCATTTAAACCACGAGACAGCAGATAAAGCGCTGTCATGGCGATCCGGAATGTTCCTCCGGCTGTACCGGGGCTGCCCGGGCCCTGTTCCTGGAGATCTACCGTCCTGTGTAGGTTTTCACTCCAACCCTAGCAAAGCCACACCTCATACCACAGCTAGAGATCTCACTGAGCTGCTAATTAGTAGAGTCGGGTGTGCGCCAAATTAGGGTCGGAGTGAAAGCCTGCAGGGCGGTAGGTCTCCAGGAGCAGGGTTGGGCAGCCCTGAGCTGGGCATTTGGGCCGCGGCGCCTGCGGCCCCTGAATGGGCTGGAAATGCGTCCCTGAGGAGGACGACGGGCGAAGCTGTGGAGGAATCGCGCGGCCCTGGCGCACTGCCATCCCTCCTCTTCAATTAAAGCCGGGGAAGCCGGGGACCTGCTGCTCACTCACTCTCAGAGATCACCCAGAATCCCAGAAAAACCACATAGATAACACATCCACCTCAGAGATTACCCAGAGTCCCCACAAAACCGCACAGATAACACATCCACCTCAGAGATTACCCAGAGTCCCAGATAAACCGCACAGATAACACATCCACCTCATAGATTACCCAGAGTCCCAGATAAACCGCACAGATAACACACCCACCTCAGAGATTACCCAGAGTCCCAGATAAACCGCACAGATAACACATCCACCTCAGAGATTACCCAGAGTCCCAGATAAACCACACAGATAACACATCCACCTCAGATATTACCCAGAGTCCCACATAAACCGCACAGATAACACATCCACCTCAGAGATTACCCAGAGTCCCAGATAAACCACACAGATAACACCCACCTCAGAGATTACCCAGAGTCCCAGATAAACCGCACAGATAACACACCCACCTCAGAGATTACCCAGAGTCCCAGAAAAACCGCACAGATAACACACCCATCTCAGAGATTACCCAGAGTCCCAGATAAACCGCACAGATAACACACCCACCTCAGAGATTACCCAGAGTTCCAGATAAACCGCACAGATAACACACACCATCTCAGAGATTACCCAGAGTCCCAGAAAAACCGCACAGATAACACACCCCTCAGAGATTACCCAGAGTCCCAGATAAACCGCACAGATAACACACACCCACCTCAGAGATTACCCAGAGTCCCAGATAAACCGCACAGATAACACACCCACCTCAGAGATTACCCAGAGTCCCAGATAAACCGCACAGATAACACACCCATCTCAGAGATTACCCAGAGTCCCAGATAAACCACACAGCGATAACACACCCATCTCAGAGATTACCCAGAGTCCCAGATAAACCGCACAGATAACACACCCATCTGCACTTCCCCATATCAGCGGCACAAAGCAGACCTAATGGCCTCACACATTCAGTCACATTAGTGCTGCCTTGCGTGGTGATAAGGTGAAATAATAACATATCAATAAAGCATTGATTATCATATGACGTGATATCACATGACGCTCTTCTACGCTTTTAATAATTGTTTGCTCACAGTAGCGCATCCATCCGGTGTGCATACGCAAGCGCTAGAAACATAAACTGAACCCAAGCATCTGACGCAGCCAACCGACCGCTCAGATGTTCGGTTGTATCTAACAACGTGGTCACGGTCAATGGAGGACATAACTAGGCACACAGTTAAAACTGTGTTTTTACGGTCAAGGCGTGCGCTGGAGAGAATGTGATGCGCAGGTGTCGTGACCGCCTGGAGAAAACGGGGATGACATAAACCCCGGGTCGGGGGGGGGGGGTCCTGTAACCCGAGCGGGTCTGATAGGGAAGCCGCTAGAAAACAGAACGGGACAGGGCCGCGGCAAAGGGATGCTCGCTATCCTGGCAGGGCCAAAGGGGGGGGGGGGGGGGGGGGGGGCCTTTGGCGGCGCCGTATGGATTTCCTGGCAGGTGGCCTTTGGCGGCGCGCGCCGCTGGCTAATATACCGCGCTCTGAGTGGACACATGGGGTTCCGGGGGGGGGGGGGGGGGGGGGGGCCGGGGGCGGCCGGGAGGTACGTTTCGGAGGGATGCCGACACCAACGCGATGGGAGGGAGGGAGGTACAGGAGCCGGGCCGACTTTGGGAGAGGGGGAAGACGTCCCCCGCGCCTTTAACGGGAGCCAGGGGAGCGCTCCCGCCGGGTGCGCAAGCTGACGCAGAATTCCTCGCGAGAGGAAGCGGAGGCCTGGGCGGCATCCCCTCGCTTCCTGCCGAGCAAGGCTTCAGTTCACTGCGGCCCGCCGCGAACGCACGCTAATTAGCCCCCTTTGAAGAGCAGGTTTTCCGGAATCAAAATGCAAAGTCAGCGTTCTAGAACTCCGCAGCTTTCCGTCACCGGCGGTGATTGTGACATCAGCGTTAGAATGTTCAGTCACGAACATTCTAATCGCACATTTGTGACATCACACCTTGAAGGCTTAAACAGACTCCGCCAACGTAATGAGCAGAACTAAGACCTCAGTCTCAGGTCCTTACAGCTCCTGACGTCACCCACGGAGACCTGAGGAGGATTCTGCTGATTCAACGGCAGGTAACCTCTCTCCCAGAGGCTATTTATAGCGCGCCGCGGCTACTCCTCCGCAGCCTGGCAACGGCAGCGCCGCCTTAATGACGAACAGAGGGCCTCTCGCGTCGGCCGGGGCGAGCATGCGATCGTCGTCCTCCTCAACCAATGGCTGAGCAGAGATTCGGCGGCCCTGACCCATTACATCACATTACATTACAGGCATTTAGCAGACGCTCTTATCCAGAGCCACTTACACTGTATCCATTTATACAGCTGGATATATATACTGGAGCAATGCAGGTTAAGCACCTTGCTCAAGGGTACAACGGCAGTGTCCCTACCGGGGAATCGAACCTGCGACCTTTCGGGTACAAGACCAACTCCTTAGCCACTACGCTACACTGACCCCTGGGCTGCTCGGGCTTAAGGGCGCAAGTTTTCGTGGTTCCCTCCGCTCGGGCTGCGTATGGCATGTCCCGGAAAAATTTTTTTATAAAATGAAGAGGACAAAATCCAGGCCTTGTCCTTATATTACTCTCCCGGGTCCCCTAATTCACAATTATACCGGTGCTTATACAGTTGCTATCACTATAAACTATTGCATAATCAACCATTATGAGAGCGAAACTCCTTATGGATTAGGAACCACATTGGGCAACAAGACAAATCAATTGAATACTACTGCTTTTTAATGGCCCTATTAATCAGCGGCCGATGCTGGAGGTACAGGGGGGACTCCTGCAGGTGCTTTGTTAACCAGGCCTGGCCCGGTGCCTGAGGAAGGAGCGCAGTGAGAGGGGAGGCTAGCGGTACCCGTTAATTACTGTAAATGAGAAAGGTTCGCCTTAAACCGTCCCCTCCGAAAAGAAAAGCGTGTATTATTCATGGGCTAAGAGCGAACACCGTACCCCCCCCCCCCCCCCCCCCCCCCCCCAGCCCGGGGCTCCGCGGTGTCCCGTTACGCGTTCAGAAGGCCACGGTGCTCAGGTACGCGACGGCGATGAAATTTCACACAGCAGCAGCGGGGAGCGCGCGTGGGGGGGGGGGGGGGGGGGGTGGAGGTGATTCGGCGTGACCCAGATAACCCCGCTAGCGCCGGGCGCGCTTCCCGGACGGCGGTCCACTTCCCGCGCTCCTGAGAGAACGCCGGGCCCTTCGTGCGGGGCGAGGAAGACGCACGCGCCCAGCCGTCAGTTGGCGGGAAACGCCGCGCCGCTTCAAACAGACGTTCGAATTTCGGGAGGATGGGGGGCGGGGCCGCAACAACGGACAATGGCGAGTTCGACGCCCCCTTGCGGTGTCTGCCGATTCCGACGACCCAACACGTCATTACATTACATTACGTTACATTAGAGGCATTTAGCAGACGCTCTTATCCAGAGCGACGTACCACAAGCGCATCAGTTCAAGGTGCAAAGTGCGTCGCCCGTAAAACATCGACACGGAGGGACCCGCGAACGCAAACGCATTCGCCCGATGTCGCGCACCCGCGGTGACGGCAGACCCGCGTATTTACCCCCCCCCCCCCCCCCCGGGCTCGGCGCAGCGGAGGAGGAGCCGCGACCTCATCATTTGATTGGCCAGCTCAAACGCGGGCTCTTCGGTGCAAAACCCAGCCGCACCGTTACTCTTAAGTACCCGGAGTATTATTGCCCGCACCTTCTCAAAAAATTGAGAAATGACTACAATTATTTTGGGGGGTCTACATGCCCTGACCATAGCGACGAAAGCACTGCATGGCTATTGAGGCTGCAGAACCGCTGACTCCATTTGGAGGGCAGGAAAGCCATGTGACAGGATGTAGCGAACAGCAGACTGGAGGAAACCGACTGAGTTTACATCTGTATTCGAGGCGGACCTCATCGGCAACCGCACCCCCTGTCACCCCTAGAGTCAGCTACCCTCCCCCCTGCCATAGGCTGGACAGCAGGCCTGCTTGCCTGCGTTACCTTGTTCAGGCCTGGCTACCCGGACGTCATCCAGGGGAGCGCCTCCCGTGAAACCGATTTGGCCCCGGCTAGAGATTTCCCCCGTTTGATGGCAGAACCGTCCCCAGGAAACTCTCAGAGGCAAAGGAAAGCAGATGGCCAGCTCCAGCCCTCCCTCTCCAACCTGTACCGCCCTATTCTAGAACATTCCTGCCGGCGATTTCTGGAGTTGCCAGCTTTCTTGTTAGGCTGATCTGGCCTTGTGCATTTGCCGGTCATTCAAATTGATTACTTCCTGTTTTCCTCTCCCGCCTCGCGAAGCAGTGACACGCTCCCACCAGCAGGGGCAGCGCCGAGCAGCGCGCCAGGCTGTGCCGCAGCGGTACATGGGGTGGCTGGGGGGGGGGGGGGGGGGGGGGGGGGGGGGGGGGAAGGAGCAGGGAGCAGATGGCCGAGGGAGAGATCAGCCGACGCCTCATCAGGCTCCGGGCCGCTAGACCCCGTCCGTCTTCGCTTTCCAGGCCAATCACGGCTCGGCTTTCGCTCGGCGGGGACGCGCGGGGGGGAAGTCTTCCCCTCTATTAACGGCACGTTCTGTCCTCCCGTATAAAGTCTGACGCCAACTGCAATGGAAACCAATCCACCCGAGGCCCTGCTCAGAAGGTCCCTCCCCAATAATAAGTGGCAGACGTTAAAAGGATCGTGTGTGTAAGGGCAGGTAATTAAAGTCCTTAAGCACGAACGGGCTGACTAATGAAGGCGCGGCGCGAACATCAGCCGTCGGGCTCAGGCGTCGGCGTTTATTATCGAACCCCGCCCCGCCTCAGACTCGCGGGCCGCTGTCGGCGCTTGTCAGTCACCGACGCGTCCGAGCGAACCGACACCCGCGGCTCTCGCACAGAGTGACAGATTGACGGGATCGATCTCAGATCCGGCCCTCAAGGTCATTAGCGCTGCCGGTTCCCCTCTCCTGCCTGACAGCCCACGGTCCAATAATGTCACTGATTGGACAGATTACGCTCACCTGGAGCGCCAGGTTTAAAAAACCAGTCCCTGATTGGAGGAGGGGAATGAAAAGCAGAAGTGCTATTGGTCATGAGGGCCAGATTTGAACATTCCCTGTCCCAGACATACCTGTCCATGGTTAATCAATTTAAATGTCCCCCATTACCTACAGGAAGTTCCCCTCATTAGAAACACGGTCATCCAATGTAGTTTGATTCATTTGAGACAAGGTCGGTCAAGGGCAGCCACTTGTATTAGTGTGCGGCACGAACTTCAGATAACTTATTAGATGATCAATTATGACAATAAACGTTTCTGAAATAAACAGCTACCGATTTCGTCTCCGATTTCTTTCTTCAGCAACAAGACAAAGAAACGTCCGCAGCTACATTTATACATCTTCAAATCCGCAAGCTGAACATTTTATAATAAAAAGGGAACAGAGAGTGTCCCTTGGCAAAACAGCGAACACAGCCATGCCTTCGCCAGTTACAAAATTACTTTAATTCAATACGCCTGCATCTCAATACAGGCTGGCAAAAGCGGGCCATTGCCAATCTTAAATGCAGAATCTAAAATGTAAAAGGGACAGGCTGAAATTTCCTACGCTGCCCAAGTGGTGTGCTTGTGTCTCTTCTTATTAGGCAAAGTGATTGTGAGCCCAGCAAGCAGAAGGCCGGGGAGACTTTAAAAAAAAAAAAAAGTCTGATGGAAGAGGCTCAGCAATATCCAGCACCATTACTGCCCTATAACTGACAGCAGGTCCACTTTTCCCCCACGAGATAAAAAAATAAAATAAATAAAAAAATCACACATTTCACATACGCTCCCTAAACAACAGGAGAGAAAAGGGCATGTAATTTGAGCCTCGACCTCGGGCCATTACCTGCTCATTCTTCCACTTAAGGGGAAGAAAACGGCAAGGGAGCGTCTAACAATTCTCGGCACTGAACTGGAGGGCCTATTAACCACGTATGCAACGCTCTGTTTTTTTTTGTTTCTGTTTCTGTTTGTTCTGTTGTCGAATTTTGCAGCATTGAACAAAACAAACAAGGGAGACAGAGATGACACCTCCATTTGAGGGTTAAACTGTCCAAACTGTTGGAGCCGACTCTCCCCCCCCCCCCCCCCCCGCAAATTAGGACATGACGAGCGAAGGTACTTCCCAAAAGTGACAGATGAACTAATAAAAACGTCCCCAGCCAATCGGGTTTATGCCGCCGCAGCCCACTCCCGTATCCCTGGCAACGACTCGGAGATCCGCTCCCCGCTCCCAGCCTCCATTGACTAAAAATAATGAGTTCCTCCGCGCGCCAGATTGCCAGCTTCAATCCTGCCTCGTAGGCCAGCCATCTGAGCCAATTAATTCTATTAAGTAATTAAGTTTGGGAAGATGAAAAAAAAAACGGAATAACTCCGTGCACTCCAAGACCAAGGCTGCCTCGCAGTGCAGCAGAGGTACCATTTAAGTGCTAATATGCAGCTAATTAGATTCGTATCCCGGAAAAAGCAGAAGGGTTGATGGTTCTCAGATCCCGCGTGAATACGCGTTTCTCCGGGCTTCAATGGAACCGGATGAATAAGCATATTCCTGCAGTTAAAGGAGAAAACGAACAATTAGCATCACAATCGAGCCATCGAAGAAATGACTCTCGCTCCCTCGCCCTCTCATCTAAGACCGTTACGTGGAACTTCAGAAGTGCTGAATTGAGGCTTTGGCTACATGAGCTAAAAGTGAGGAGAGCAGCAAAGGCTTCTCTAGTGTCCAGACCGAATCCGTCTGCAACGAGCACTGTCAGCAAATTACAGTGATACAATTACAGGGTTTTTCACCTGTTTTCCGACTTAATTCTTGATTCTTTGTTTTGAATGGTCACCTGTAGTTTAGTCCAGCCTTACTGCTTCAATATCTCCTGCCAGTTCAGAAGCCCTTGTTGTCTGGGCAACGCCACAGCCAATCACAGCCCTCCCCATGGCGATACCAGCCGCAGCTGGCACTGATACAGTTTGGCTGTGACACAGCACACACGCACACTGGAGCAAAGGGTGTACATATACACACACACACACACACACACACACTGGAGCACAAGATGTACACACACACTGGAGCACAAGGTGCACACACACACACACACACTCACATACACTGGAGCACAGGGTGTACACACACACACACACACTGGAGCGCAGGGTGGACACACACACACACACACACACACACAATGGAGCACCGGGTGGACACACACACACACACATACACTGGAGCGCAGGGTGGACACACACACACACACACACACTGGAGCGCAGGGTATACACACACACACACACACACACTGGAGCGCAGGGTACACACACACACTGGAGCGCAAGGTATACACACACACACACACACTGGAGCGCAAGGTATACACACACACACACACACACTGGAGCACAGGGTGCGCACACACACACACACACACACTGGAGCACAGGGTGTACACACACACACACACTGGAGCGCAGGGCATACATACACACACACACACACACACACTGGAACGAGGGTCGTCCCAGGACAAAGCACAGCTTTATCTCAGCTAACAAACCCTCCATTTCTTCGGCCAATTTCAGGGACGTTTGAGCCCATAATGCCGCACGGGAACCCAAAATAGCAACAGCAGCTTGGATCTGTGAATGGAAACTAAACAGTCTGCATCTGCTGTTATTTTCCGGACCAGGTTTAAATGACAGATGTGCGCAAATTGGGAAAGTGTCCTGCGTGTTGCCTGTTAAAATGCAGCGCAGGGGGGGGGGGGGGGGGGGGGGGGGGGGGGGGGGGGGTGGAATGGGCTTCCTGATGATGATGGCGCGCCAGGATCCAGGTGGACGTTCGGCCTGGCAGACGCACCTGGGAGAAAAAGACGGGCTTCGTCTCCGGTGGGGCCCAAACACGAGGAGCTCAGACCAAATGAGGGGGAACAGAGCAAACGAGGGGGGAACAGACCAAACGAGCGGAGCTCAGACCAAACGAGGGGGGAACAGACCAAAGGAGTGGAGCTCAGACCAAACGAGGGGGGAACAGACCAAACGAGGGGGGCACAGACCAAACGAGGGGAGAACAGACCAAACGAGTGGAGCACAGACCAAACGAGGGGAGAACAGACCAAAGGAGTGGAGCACAGACCAAACGAGGGGGGAACAGACCAAACGAGGGGAGCTCAGACCAAATGAGGGGAGCACAGACCAAACGAGGGGGGAACAGACCAAAGGATTGGAGCTCAGACCAAACGAGGGGAGCACAGACCAAACGAGGGGGGAACAGACCAAAGGATTGGAGCTCAGACCAAACGAGGGGAGCACAGACCAAACGAGGGGGGAACAGACCAAACACACTCAGGGCAGACAGAGCTGCTGAAAGATTGACAGAGTGCGGCCGCCATCTCTCTCAGGGCTTAAAGCAAACCCGCTCCTTGCTGTCCCCTGTGTATCCTGGTTTTCCTTCCAACCACAACTGTTGAATTTTATCCCAGAATCCCAGAATTTTAACAAGCTGATCATTTTTATATAATTATGTGCTTTCCACGTTTTGAGGGATGATTTAAGCTCTTGAGCCACATCATGTCAGAAATAGCTAAGAATAAAAACCCCATCAGTATTCTGCTTTGCACAGGGGGGGCCACAGCCCCCCCCCCCCCCCCCCCCCCCAGGACTGACAGGGTTAAAGTCACAGCCAGTGCCCTGTGCTTGCCTGTGCTTGAAACCGGACGTGGTTGGGGCTTAATCCCTTGAGCGCACCGTCCCCAAAATAGCCCGGGGGATTACAGCCGCCGTTGCCACGGGTTACCCACGTGCGCCCGGGGAGACGCGGCCGGGAGCGTGGCGGAGACACGTGTAGGGCGTCCTTGCCCCCGGGGGGGGGGGGGGGGGGGGTCAGGCCCTCTCACAGTACCCTCCTGCAGCCCCGCCCGTTAGCAAGCGCGCCCACTTAGCCCTGCCTGTTCATGCTAACGCTAATGCTAACGCTACACGCCCGTCAGCCTGGCAGGGCCCCGGGTCGCACCGCACGGAAACACAACAAGCAAACAAACGTGAAATTACCAGCGGCGACACGGCACTTCGTTCTGAGTGACATTTAAAGGTCTGCTTCTCCTTCGCACTCCTCAGCTCTGAAAACAGGCGCACGGCCCCTTTTTCTTACAATCGCTGCAGCCAATTGCAATAAGGCAGAAAAAGCCTGAGAGATATCATCGACATAGATAATAGACAATAAAACAGATCATGAAGACAGATTTGGATATTTTCAGTATTAGAGATATTATCAACACAGACATCAACGGAATAGATTATAAAGACAGATTTGGATATTTTCGGCATCTCTTAGAAAGGGGATTTGGCAGTGAGAGCTGCTCTTATGGGTCGAGCGAGAGTCCAGATGCTTCAACAGGGTGCGGAGTGCGATTCCCTTTCCTCAGTGAGCTCAGACCCAAACGCAGCCGTGGAACCTCACGCTCCCCGCGTTGGGCTACGACGTCCGGCGTCGACCCCCAAACGCAACGGGCCCGGTCGCGGAGACAACCCCACAGCGCCGGGGCGGGAAAGGCTCGAACGGGCCTGCCTTTGGGGGTAAACACATCCCCAGGAGAGGTCGGCAGCCTAGCTGAGACCGCTGCTGTTATTTTGACTCTGATTATGGAGTGCCAGTCTTCACCCGCACTGTGTCCAAGCAGACAGGGATTCTTAGGGTGCAGCTTCTGCACAAAAAAGTCCTGTATATAAAATAATGAACTGAACTTAATTAATGATTTTCAGCCGTACGAGAAAACCTTACCGTAATAAAACTGAAAACTGAAAGATAAGATAAGATATACTTTTTATTGAACCCCGTGGGGTAATTTGTCCTCTGCATTTGACCCATCCCAGTTCCTTAGGAGCAGTGGGCAGCCACAGTGCAGTGCCCGGGGACCAACTCCAGCTCTGAGGCCAGTGCCTTGGTCAAGGGCAACTGCAGGAGCGCACCTAACATGAATGTCCTTAGAGTATTGCCAGTTACTGACCTTGATTATGTAAAAAACTGTGCCAGTGGTGTAAAAACACATCCATATGTAGGGCATAAGGACTACAGAACATAAGAGTGACTACAACATGCTTTGCGTGCTGGATGCATAATTAACATATTGCCTATTCAAAGGCTCCGTGACGAATGCTACATCAGCTAATTGGTATCATTTGTACAAATACGAATTCCTTTGAAGTATTATTGCTAATTTATTCAACAGTTCCTTCCCCAAAACTACTTTAATTGGTCTTGGGGAAACCCGAAATCAGATCTACTGTATGTAACAACGGGTACAGGCAATAAACCTTGGGGGACGGCAATTTTCGGACATCCTTTACAGGGACAGCTGCTCGCAAATGCTCTGAATGTTTCCTGTTTCCTGTGTTCGGA
>CM045901.1:4890796-4905796 GCA_025169545.1 Anguilla japonica | reverse complement strand
GCGGGGCGGGGGAGGGGGGCTCGGCGGCCTGTTTGGGGGCAGCCTGGGGCGGGGCCTTGGCCTGCTGCGGCTTGGCTCCGGCCGGTTTTTGGGGAGAGGCCGGGGGGGCGGCGGGGGGCTCGTCGTGCACCGCGGAGGCGATGAGGCTGGAGGCGGAGCTGAAGATGGACGAGCCGAAGCCGAACATCTTCCCCGAGACGGACGGGCCGGAGGCGGGCTGGGGGGGCGCGGCCTGGGGCCTGGAGCCGAAGCTCAGGCCGAAGAACCCGGACTCCTGCTTTGGGGGGCGGAGCCTGCGGGGGAGCCGCGGACTTGGCGGGGGAGGGACCCGGGCTGCTTTTCGGCGTCTGCTGGGGGGGCATTTGCTGGGGCGGCTTTTGCTGGGGACCTTGTTGCCCTGGCTGGGCAGAGTACTGTGCTGAAACAGGTGGTCCTGCTGGCTTGGGCTGCCCTGTAGCCAAACCGGGGCCTTTCTGAGCAGGCGGTAGGGTGGACGGACCGGGGCCTTTCTGAGAAGGTGGTGGGGTGGCTGGACCAGGGCCTTTCTGAGCAAGTGGTGGGGTGGCTGGACTGGGGCCTTTCTGAGAAGGTGGTGGGGTGGCTGGACCGGGGCCTTTCTGAGCAGGTGGTGGGGTGGCTGGACTGGGGCCTTTCTGAGAAGGCGGTGGGGTGGACTGGACCGGGGCCTTTTGGACCGGGGCCTTTCTGAGCAGGTGGTGGGGTGGCTGGACTGGGGCCTTTCTGAGCAGGCGGTGGGGTGGACGGACCGGGGCCTTTCTGAGCAGGTGGTGGGGTGGCTGGACCAGGGCCTTTCTGAGCAAGTGGTGGGGTGGCTGGACTGGGGCCTTTCTGAGAAGGTGGTGGGGTGGCTGGACTGGGGCCTTTCTGAGCAGGTGGCGGGGTGGCTGGACCGGGGCCTTTCTGAGCAAGTGGTGGGGTGGCTGGACTGGGCCCTTTCTGAGAAGGTGGTGGGGTGGACGGACCGGGGCCTTTTGGACCGGGGCCTTTCTGAGCAGGTGGTGGGGTGGCTGGACTGGGGCCTTTCTGAGCAGGTGGTGGGGTGGCTGGACCGGGGCCTTTCTGAGCAAGTGGTGGGGTGGCTGGACTGGGGCCTTTCTGAGAAGGTGGTGGGGTGGCTGGACAGGGGCCAAGTGGTTGGCTGGACCGGGGCCTTTCTGAGCAGGTGGTGGGGTGGCTGGACTGGGGCCTTTCTGAGCAGGTGGCGGGGGGTGGCTGGACCGGGGCCTTTCTGAGCAGGCGGTGGGGTGGACGGACCGGGGCCTTTCTGAGCAGGCGGTGGGGTGGACGGACCGGGGCCTTTTGGACCGGGGCCTTTCTGAGCAGGCGGTGGGGTGGACAGACTGGGGCCTGTCTGAGCAGGCGGTGGGGTGGACGGACCGGGGCCTTTTGGACCGGGGCCTTTCTGAGCAGGCGGCGGGGTGGCTGGAGGGGTGGCCGGCTTCCCGGCGTCCGGGCCGGTCTGCGGTCTGGCGAGCGGGGAGGGCCTCCTGGTCTCCGGCGGCTTGCCGGGCTCGGCCTTTCGGGGTCTGCTTCAGGGGCGACGCCTGGGGCTTCACCACGGGGGGCCCGGGGGGGTCCACGCCCCCCAGCGCCCGCTGCATCTGACAGTTCAGACACAGCCACTCCTTCCCCTGCAAGAGCGACACACGACGTTAGCCGGCACCGCACACTGCTCACTAACGACAGCCAGGGAATGAGCATCCGAGAGAGCCCTGGGGCCTGTTCACAAAGCAGGGTACCTGCACTGAGCAAAACCCGGAACTGGACCAGATCTGGAACATGGACTGAAGCAAAAAGAGCTGTTCTGAGTTTTCACTCGGTGCAGTTATCCAGCAAACTCAGTAACCCTGCTTTGCGATACAGGCCCCTGCTTTGGCACGAAGGAAACATGGGGCTTGATGTACTAGACCATACATATGTAATATAGATGAAGAACCTTTTAGCGCACGCCGAACCAATAACACAACCGACAATTGGTGCAGAAAAAAGGCCATGACCAATCATCGGCCACGTTACTGGTTTTACGCGCGCTAAAAGGTTTTACATTCGCTAAAGGGCTTCGCTCAGGCCCACAGTGGAATCGCACGGGCGGGGCACGATTTCCATCCGATTTTATGTTGTACTAATTATCTACCGTTTGGTCTTTCAGGAGACAAATTAAGCTCAGATGCACGAGTTCATAACTGGTCATTGTAATGCAAAGCGCAGGCAGTTTTTTTTTTATTAATTTTTTTTTATTTTTAGAAAAGGCCAACGAGGTGCCCCTGACACGGCAGTAAGGAGACACGGGCCCTCCCGGGGAGGCGATAGCTTCCCAGTGTTGAAGGGGCATGAATATTTCACGCTCCTTCTGTTGCTCTGTAACGAACGTATGCGACGGAATGCACGGCTAAAACAAGCATATCTGCTAAACAAGCCTGTCTGCTAAACAAGCCTATCTGCTAAACAAGCCTATCTGCTAAAAAAGCCTATCTGCTAAAAAAGCCTATCTGCTAGGGATAATGACGCGAAGTGCATCAATACCATTTCAATAGCATCTGATCCGTCAGTCACAGACCTCAACAACTGCATTATTTTCTCCACCTCTCGAAAAGGCTTAATTTATGCTCAAATTATGAATTTGTGATCTTGCTGCGTTCGCGCTGAGCGGAAAGCAGCCGGGGATGATCTGTGCGAAGGACGTTTTTTTAACCCAGTAAGCAGAGCAAGCTTCATGAAAGAAAACGTAACTGTTCTGTGGTGGAAAAAAAAAAGATCGGTTAATTTTATCACAAGGTAACAAAGAATGCTTGGTTTAAGACAAAAAAAAAAAAAAAAAACATTTCAAATGAGGAAGAAAATTTGGCAGTTAACTGAAAACGGCTTCACGCGGAACTCAGTCGATGACGTTCATTTCAGCTGTTCTCATTTCAGGCCATTCATTCATCTTAACCGCCGATTCAGGCTTAGGCGCAACTGTAACTGCAGCTACGGCTTTGTCGCCACGGCTACGCGACGTCGACTGGGCGGGACCCCTTTTTTTTTTTTTTTCCGAACTGACATCGGAACACAATGTTATCAGCGTCCTGGCTAGTGATGTTTTCCTCTCATTTCTATAAAAAAAAAATTATGAACGACCTTATCATTCGTATGGCTTTCCTTAGGACTGTTTCATTCTGGCCAATGCAACACAAACAGTTATCGTGTAATAAGTAAACGTCAAGGCCGGTCGAAATGCAGCCCTTGTTTTTTTTTTACGATACGGTATATTTTCAGTCGCCGTGCCTAGCGAACGGCCGCTTTCCAATGGTTGCTTAAGCCTTGTGTGCACACGAAGCCTGCTTATCTTGACCGCATCCACACAAACCATATGGGGGCCCTCGCTGGCATGGCCTGATTAACCAGCTCAAACAGAGCAAACACGCCGCGAAAGCAAACAGACGCTCTTCCGCGACCCCGGTCACGTTCGCGGTAAACATCCAAACGAAACGTTCGTTCGTGTCATCCGCATGCTTGTAAAACGAGTCTAAATAAAGACGAAATTAAAAATAAAAAACAAAAATAAAATGCAAATGGCGAAACGCGCGGACATGTTTTGTTTGCGGCTGAAACATATTTATCCGCGGACGGGTTTCCAATTGAATTCAGCGTAATCCCACTCGAGAGTGTTAAGAGGAAAAACTGAGACGAAATAAAGCAGATTTCTCACCGCTGGCAGACTGCTAAGTGGCGAATATGTGTGATATTAGATCTGATCCCAGAAGACGGCTCTCTACCTGCTGACTGAGAGTCTCTATCTGCCACTGCCTGGCTTTCTCTGACACGCTGAGCTGGGGCCCGATGAGATATGCGCCAGCTGCTCGCCTCGTGCTAATTTTGCTAGCGCTGCCCCATGCTAATGTCGCTAGCGCTGCCCCACGCTAATGTCGCTAGCGCTGCCCCATGCTAATGTCGCTAGTGCTGCCCCACGGTAATGTTGCTAGCGCTGCCCCATGCTAATGTCATTAGTGCTGCCCCATGCTAATGTCGCTAGTGCTGCCCCATGCTAATGTCGCTAGCGCTGCCCCATGCTAATGTCGCTAGCGCTGCCCCATGCTAATGTTGCTAGCGCTGCCCCATGCTAATGTCATTAGTGCTGCCCCATGCTAATGTCGCTAGTGCTTCCCCATGCTAATGTCATTAGTGCTGCCCCTTGCTAATGTCACTAGTGCTGCCCCACGCTAATGTCGCTAGCGCTGCCCCATGCTGATGTCATTAGTGCTGCCCCATGCTAATGTCGCTAGCGCTTCCCCATGCTAATGTCATTAGTGCTGCCCCTTGCTAATGTCACTAGTGCTGCCCCATGCTAATGTCGCTAGCGCAGCCCCATTCTAAAGTCACTAGCGCTGCCTGTTTGTGCCTTCGCCTCAGAAATGCAACAAAAATGCATGAATCTGTAGAGGACCGTCTTCCATTACTCCACTGCAGGGAACAGAAATAATATTTCAACACGGGAGCCATGAGAGAGAGAGAGAGAGAGAGAGAGAGAGTGAGAGAGAGGAAAGAAAACAAGGGATTATATTCAATCGACTTGTGCGCGAGAGCACTAAAAGACATCAGTGCATGTATACACGCCGTCGCCATGGGAACTGGTTTATGATTCACAGTGACGCCGGCGATGGGTGACTGGGGCGACGGAGGCGCTCACCACGGAGTCTGGCGGGCTGAAGCCGCAGAGGCTGCACACCACGGCCTTGCACTGGGTGCAGGTGCTGTAGTTGGGCTGCTCCGCGCTGTGCCGGTTCAGTTCGGTGCTCTTACACAGCGGGCAGAGGGATTTCGGGCCCGGCGGACCGGCTTTGCCGGGTCCCTGAGGGGCGGGCCCCGCAGGTTGAGCCCCGGGTCCCGGTGGGCCCTGCAGCTGGGGCCCAGGCTTCCCGGGTCCCTGCAGTTGGGGGCCTCCTTGCTTTGCAGCCCCCTGAGGGCCCTGCTGTTGGGCCCCAGGCTTTCCAGGCCCTGGATGCTGGGGTCCACCATGGGGAGGGCCCTGCTGTTGTGGCCCCCCTTGTTTTGGAGGTCCCTGGGAGCCCTGCTGTTGTGGCCCCCCTTGTTTTGGAGGCCCCTGGGGGCCCTGCTGTTGTGCTCCCCCTTGTTTTGGAGGTCCCTGGGGGCCCTGCTGTTGTGGTCCCCCTTGTTTTGGAGGCCCCTGGGGACCCTGCTGTTGTGGCCCCCCTTGTTTTGCAGGCCCCTGGGGGCCCTGCGGTTGGGGTCCAGGCTTTCCGGACGCTTGCTGAGGAGGGCCTCTCTGCTGTGGGGCCCCTTGTCCCTGTTTTGGAGGACCCCCCTGCTGCTTCTGCGGGGCCTTCCCAGGGCCGGCCTTCTGTCCCTGCTGCTGGGCCGGTTTCCCCTTCTCCTCCTCCTCCTCTTCCTCCTCATCCTCCTCCTCCTCCTCCTCCCCCTGGTCCCCGAACAGGCTGAACTTGTTGACGGCGGAGGAGACGGCGCTCAGGGGGTTGGCCCCGCTCAGGAAGTTGGAGGAGAACATGGCGGCTCGGGGCGGGTCTTTGGCCTCGGGTCGCGGGCGCGACTCGCGAGGCTGGCGGACGAAGGGCTCTTCCCTGGCGGGGCCTGCCTGCCTGCCGGACCCGCCTTGAGGGCATCAACCGTCTGGCTCTTGCTTATCCCAGAAGGCCCCTGGGCGGAGGGTTGTCCTGTCCGCTGCGGCCGATGGTTCGCATCTACCTCGGGTTTCCTGAGCGGAACACAGACAGGGAGAAAGGGCGAGTGAGAAAGGGGATGCATCTCTAATGTCTACTTTGATGAGCTCCCTCAAAAAAAACACCACAAATCCCCCAAACTACAGGCTTCAGGCCACCAGTGATGTACATTTGGGTTTGTTTATGTATTTAGCAAACCGTGACGACTACAACATACACTCTCAAAAAAAAGGTACCATTCAGTACCTAGAAAGGTACAATCGCTTGTCACTGGTACCTTTAGAGGTACAGTTTTGTACTTGTACAGAATTTGTACCCTTGTGTACCTTTATTTCTGAGAGTGTACAGTTGCAATAAGTCTGGGATGCAGGCAGTATTTAAACCTACACATAAATTAAGTATTTATGGGACAAAATCGCTTAATGAACTGGAAATGTAAGCCGTGGATTCACAGTCAACATGAGGGAACAGCGTTTTTTCTCCTTACATTGCACCTCTTCTGCACTTTCCCTGTCTGTGCAATCGTGTGAATTTCACCTTTATATATAAAGCCTATTTCTACATTTTTAAATCAAGCGTACATCCAGCTAATTTAAACGTTGATTGGTCTTAATATAATCCATACCAGGGTGTCCTCAGCCTGAATCTCTCATTAAACAACAGCATTTGATCCTCAGACTGGTTGTTTTCGCTCACCAGGTAGTAACCTTCCTGCTGTCCAGGTTAGCTTATAAAAGTTACAGTGCACACAATAGCACTTCATTTTGTGGCGCACTGTAATTAAACGCAAGTAAATTAAACATCACCCAAGACTACGCATTACAAATGCACCAGAACGACTTTGAGCGGTACCAGAAACGAATGAGTCGGAAAAAACGGTTATTTTTCTTGCAATCTCGTTTTCTCCGTGTTTGTCATCCGTGCCTGGCGCATGTTTCAGGACCTTGGACAGGGCTCGGGTCTGAAAAGCGAAGCATACCAATGCTCCGCGCTTCCTCAGAACTAGACAGGATGTTTGATTGGCTTCTCTTCGAGAGTAATACAATATGCTCAATATAAAACGAGGGGGGGAATTAAACGAGTGCAGTCTTGTATCCATTTGTAGTTCTAAATTTAGCTATTAATATTGATACCCCTCCCTCGCGCAGGCTGGAGCAACAATAACACATTCTGAATGTATGGCAGACACTGACTATGTAGAAATTCACTTTCACGTTGATGTTACGCGTAGCCTTCCTAATAGCAAACGTGCCGTCAACGACACATAAGGAGAGTCAATTTAAACCGAACGTTATAATAACGCCTAGCTTCATGGCTATTACAAGAGACAGAGGAACGATCAGAGGGATGAAACGGGGGAAGTAGAAGGTGTTTAAGGTGGTCGAAGCCCATCCTGCAATGGATCGTCCTCGCAGTTCTTTAACCAGTAGCCAGTTTGACTAGCCATAATAATAATGTTGATTAAGTTGTGAGGCGACAGAAAAACGATCTGGTGTTACGATCCGAGAAATTTAAATAATCTGCTGGTTATGCTATGAAACACACTGGACCGAATATGAACAAAATATGACCCAAATTCATTGCGTTTACGATTTTGTGATAGCAAGGGGCTATAGTTAAAATGAAACATGTTGTTTCCAATAGGAACCCATAACGTAGTACGAAATGATATAGTAAACAGCATCCAACGGCAAGAGTGTAGCGACATCGCTTCCGTTTCTGCATGAGCTACTGTTTTACAACTCGCCGCTACTACATTATAATTATCGAATAACGGAAGGTAAATATGACTGGGTGTGAACACGTAATTCTATGTGTGGTTTTCTCCTGGTGCGCTAATTCCAGGCTGCCATGAACTAGCCACAACACCGCATCTATTTACAGCTCCCTGGTACGAGCAGGGGACGAGGTGGAAAATCTGACTGCACAAAAATAATGGAAGATCGTGCCTTTGCGACGGCGCATCCCTTGCGCTTCCAGGCTTCGCTTGCGCCCTTGACATTACAGCGGCGATCTGTTTCCTCTCCTCCTCGCTCAGCTGGCTTAGATCCGCCTCCATTCCTGCCGGGACCTGAACGGAGCCCCCTTTGCCATCGGATGCGTCCCCTCCTGGCAATCCAGCGAGCCCCCCTTCCCCACCCTCCGCACTCGCCTCGTTCCCCATGACCGATCCCCGATCGGAACGATGCCCGACGGATTCAGAAGGTAAGCGCTTCGAACGGCAGAAATCCCACTGCGATTCGACTTCTCTGCCCGCTTCGCATCGTGAATTAGCCCTCCATCTTTAGCCAGCCCTTCCGCGGTATCCGCCGTTTGTCTCGCGCATCCCTGCTACCGCCGCGGATGGAGGTTAAAGAGCTCCCGAGTCCAAACCTCTCCCAGCCCTCTCCCACCAACGCGCATGTTCCTCCTTTGACAGGTGATCAGCGCACATCACCACGCGAAAACGGAATTTAAAGGGGCAGCGCGTGTATTATGACTGCAACATTCATGCGCGCCGTGCACATCAGCACTATCCTATTTACATTTTATTATTCACACTATATAGTATTTATAAACAACAGGCAAGACACCGCTAATGATCAAAAAAATGGTGTAAATTCTGAAACAGAATGAAACTTAACAACCCCTTTTTTCAAATTCATTTTTAATTGACTTCAGTTTCGAAACTTAACGATATCATCTAATATCATTAAATTATTAATTTGTTGATTAACTTTATTCGTTCATCTGGAAGGGCTGATTGGGGCCTTTGTTAAGACACCCCTTTGGGCCTGGCCACAGCTGCATCCCATTCAGTTTGAGGGGCATGGGCTCAAGCCAAGAAAAAGACCCCACCCCCCCCCATGTCGGCAGACTACATCATGAAATTGTAAAAACTGCTGCCCCCTGTTCCCTATCATCTGACATATTAGTTTTATTATGACTACAGCGATTTAATTAAGTTTAATAACAATAATCTTAATTATAACAATAACAACAACAACAACAACAACAACAACAATAATAATAATAATAATAACAATAATAATAATAATAATAATAATAGCAGTCCTCGTCTAAAAAAATAACAAAAACACAATATCCAGGATTCCTTCAATCAGAATCATCACAGGCCTTGTGCTTCATGCTAGATTTAAGGTAGGGGCATCTGCTTCAGCTAGTACGGAGAAAATATGAACACAAGCGCTTGGGCACAGAAAGGCCTTTTGGATTGAGCGTCCCACATCCACATTTCATTTATCTACACAGACGTCAAAAGATAACCAGCCCAAAACTCTTGAATGCACGGAGCGCGTGCGAGGCAAACACTGTGCTCAGTGGCGCCACACAAAGCGGACCAGTCTAAGCTAAGCTCCTGTGAGCAATTACAAAGGAGAGTGTGATCAGGCAGCCCTGGGGCAAAATGGACTCTTTCAACGAGTCACCTCATGCATCCTGTAAATCTGCGGATATTACATGGCCTCCAGGCAGCCTCCAGCTCACGTTGTGGGGAGAGGACACAGTGATCTCTATGGTAATAGAATAAGGCTCTGATCTACACACAGTGTAAAGTGTCACTGCCCCACGTGCACCAGCGTCTTCCTCTGAACGCAGTCATCGACGGTTTCAGGACGAACAGGATTTTGTCGTTTTTGGGAACGTTCCTGTGCTCGACGCTCTCGGTGTGAAAATGGCCCAATTTTCCGCGAGCAGCAGGGAAGGATAAAAAGGGGAACGTCAACAATATACGCGTTCTGTTTTTGGACTCTTCCCCCCCCCCGCCTTTTTCCCGACTTTTTCTCCGCAATCTGAAAGCGCGTGTGTGCCGTAGCCCCACCCCCCCCCCCCCCCCCCCCCCCCCCCCCCCCCCAGTGGAGCTGAAGCGCGTGCACCTCTACGACGCGCTCCGCGCTGAGCCAGCACCCGTTGCGTCGCCAGAAGAAACGGAACTCAAGCGTAACCCCGGGAAACCCTCCGGCTGACTCCCAAACCGTCCGTTCCCTGCGAGGGGAGGCCGAGCGCATCTTGTCGGCCGCGGGGTTCGTCGCCGAGGCGTTGGTGTGCCCCACCCCGCCCCCCGCGACCCTGCGGCCCGGCTTCTTCTGCTGGCGAAGCTGTTTCGGAGCAAACGGCCTGAATATTCATGCGTTTAACAAGGCCCCGCGGAGGCTCGTCTGAGCACGGCGGCCCCCTGGGTCCGCAGAACGGCTGTGAGAGCACATAAAGCGCTGCGTCGCGGCTGCCATTACCACAGCGATCAGAGCCTTATTCTATTACCATAGAGATCAGAGCCTTATTCTATTACCATAGAGATCAGAGCCTTATTCCATTACCACAGCGATCAGAGCCTTATTCTATTACCATAGAGATCAGAGCCTTATTCTATTACCATAGAGATCAGAGCCTTATTCCATTACCACAGCGATCAGAGCGATACCATAGAGATCAGAGCCTTATTTATACCATAGAGATCAGATCCATTACCATAGCGATCAGAGCCTTATTCCATTACCATAGCGATCAGAGCCTTTATTACCATAGAGATAGCCTTATTCTATTACCATAGAGATCAGAGCCTTATTCCATTACCATAGCGATCAGAGCCTTATTCTATTACCATAGAGATAGCCTTATTCTATTACCATAGAGATCAGATCCTTATTCCATTACCATAGCGATCAGAGCCTTATTCCATTACCATAGCGATCAGAGCCTTATGATAGCCTTCTATTACCATAGCGATCAGAGCCTTATTCCATTACCATAGAGATCAGAGCCTTATGATAGCCTTCTATTACCATAGAGATCAGAGCCTTATTCTATTACCTCAGAGCCTTATTCTATTACCATAGAGATCAGAGCCTTATTCCATTACCATAGCGATCAGAGGCTTATTTCATTACCATAAATATCAGAGCCTTATTCCATTACCATAGCCATCAGAGCCTTATGATAGCCTTCTACTACCATAGAGATCCGAGCCATATAGCATCGATCAGAGGCTTATTTCATTACCATATCAGAGATACCAGCCATCAGAGCCTTATGATAGCCTTTTACCATTCCGTTACCATAAATATCAGAGCCTTATTCCATTACCATAGAGATCCGAGCCTTATTCCCACTAGAATTAACAGCACAAAACACAGTATCAAAGCCTCGGGACACTGGAATAAATGGCCTGGAATGTACAGGATCCGTTTTTATCGGGCCAATTATTTTCATGGATTTTGAACAGTAAAAGTGCAACAGGGCCTAGCCAATGTCACATGCTAAATCATTTAGACAAAGTGTAGCCTAACACAACAGTAGAGATGCGTCTAGTTCCATTTTTATCCTCCAGCTAGTAATCGTTTGTAGGAGTAGATACACAAAGATGTGTTTTACTCAAAGGATAAATGAGCTGGAATGCATTTGAAGCGGGTACTGGGTCTCAGGACATGCAGGCAACCATCTTCCACTGGGAAGGAACTTCCTCTTAGACTTTGTCTAGTTCCTGCTTGCCCCAAAAAACAAAATTAAAGGACATGCGTGTTTAAAGAGTGTGTGAACTAAAGAACAGGGCTCATCTTGCTACATTTTATTTAGTTCTAGTTAATTAAACTTTAATACCACATTTTCAGAACTAGCCATACACAAAAAGCCTCATAACTCAGCTTCTTTCAACATTAAACCACAGATATATTCACCTGCACTATCTTACACATTACATAAATACAAACATGATTTAAAACTGAAAAGTAAAAGCCGACACAGAGTTGATTCATGCTGCACTAAAAACGCAGCTTTCACATTTTCAGTCGCTAAATTCATTCACAGAGTATGAATCACACAAAGAGCTACTCTTCAGAGGAAGTCATTTATCTGACCCCTGGGTTCAATCTGAGCCGCTAATCTCCGTTAGCACCGGCTGGGGCTACAGCGTGATCTTCCACCCGCTCCCTCCCAGGAACGTCTCTCTCTCTCTCTCTCTCTCTCTCTCTCTCTCTCTCTCTCTCTCACTATGCTCTGACAGAAGCTCCCGTTGGGGTTGGGGTGGGGTGGGGGTGGGGTGTGGGGGTTGAGGAGCGGCGGAGCACCGACCGAAACGCGACGCCACAGACAGGCCAGGTGACCCGGCTTCGTGCACAGAGCGGGCTTTCCGTTTCACACCAAATCTAAGATAAGGGGGGAGGGGCAGGTGAACGTCCAATCGCGGGCCGCGCACTGATGACGGACAGGCGCTCGCAGCCGGCGTAGGCAAGTGAAGACCAAGAGAGGGCGGGGCGACTCGTTCACCCTTTCGATTTCTGCTCCGGCTGACTTCTTTTGACTTTTCGGTAAAAGGACGACATGCTTCCTCCGGCCGTCCTCAGCGATTGGTCGATCGTGCCCGCCCGTAAAAGCCGAGCGCGATCGACCAATCGCTGAAAGGTGTAAAAAGGACCCCGTGGCATGGGGTTCACGGTGTGGGGGACCGCCCTCGCGTCCTTGCTGAATCGTGAACCGTGCTCTCTCAATCTGGCCGTCTTATCACCCACCAGGAAAATTGTGTAAATAAATCCTGGCTGGAGTGGCTGTCACGCATCCTTAAGGTGAGATTGGGGGCGGGCAGGGGGTGAGTCACTACCCCGAATCCCCCCCCCCCGCCCGTCCCAATAACACTCACTGTAAAGACCTATGAGATTGATGAATGATGCTGAATGCATTAATGAATCCATTCATTGCATAATTACAAACGCACACATAGCCATCGTCGAAGCAGCATCAGTGCACAGGCAGAATTATTTATATATATTTTTTTAAATGGAAGCAGCACAATAAAAGGTCCAGGACTAATTAGCGCTGTGGGTCCGTAGCGGCGGGCTGCAGGGATGCGGTCGGTTGTGTGGTGTGAGTGACGGCTGGAACCGCCGCCCCGTGCGTCCCCCTCCCGCCGGAGGACAGGGTTGGGTCTGCGGTCATGGTGTGGTCGGGGTCGGGATGCGGTCAGGGTCAGGGTCAGGGTGCGGTCACAGTGTGGTAGCAGAGTGGGTCCACAGTGCGGTCGGGGTGCGGTCTTGGTGCGGTCGGGGTGCGGTCAGGGTCGGGGTGGGGGCCGAGCAGCTCGCCCAGGACATGCGCAGGAGCCCCGGGTGAAGCCTCACTGACGGCACGTTCGTAGGGAACGCTAACGGAATGTCCATGCGGGTCATCGCCAGCGAGACGAACTCGCTCGCTGCATACGGGCGGCAGTGCAGTGTAACGGGTAAGGAGCTGGTCTTGTAACATTACATTACATTACAGGCATTTAGCAGACGCTCTTATCCAGAGTGACTTACACAACTTTTTTACACAGCATTTTACATTGTATCCATTTATACAGCTGGATATATACTGAAGCAATTCCGGTTAAGTACCTTGCTCAAGGGTACAACGGCAGTGTCCTACCCGGGAATCGAACCTGCGACCTTTCGGTTACAAGCCCAGTTCCTTACCCACTGTGCTACACTCCGTCACAGGTCACAGGTTCGATTCCCAGTTTCGAGTAGACACAGCCGTTGTACCCTTGAGCAAGGTACTTACCCTGCATTGCTCCAGTACATATCCAGCTGTATAAATGGATGCAGTGTAAACCCGATGTGAAAAGTTGTGTAAGTCGCTCTGGATAAGAGCGTCTGCTCAAATGCCTAGTGTAGTGCAATGTAACGCATGTAGTGAGAAGTTCTTTGCGTGTCTGAGGTGTACCGATGGCGGCCATCCCGCTGCCCTTGGCGCTAGGGGTCGTGCAGTGAGTTCAGCGGGGCAAGGGCTCTGCCTCCTCTCTGCGATGAGGGGAGGAAGCGGCTCTCAGATTTAAATGTTAAGTGCGGATTTAAGTGCTACAGCTGTTCAGCGTTCCCAAAATAAGGTGAGGGATAAGAGATCCTGACATACGCTGGAAGCAGTCCTGCAGGAAAGAGCGTTTGCAGTGTGCAAGGAGTGAGAACTGAATGACTAACGCACATCTCCTGTATGAAAAAGAGAGACAGAGAGAGAGAGTGAAAGAGTGAGTGAGTCAGTGAGAGAGAAAGAGAGAGAGTGACTCAGTGAGTGTGTGTGTGTGTGTGTGTGTGTGCACGCAAACCAATGAACCAGCTAAGCCTGTGCACAGCAGTGTCCGAAGGCACGCAGCGCAGCCGTGAAGTGTGCCTTTTTATAAAACAGTGCCCCCGATGGAGGAAACGGGCAGTGCGCCTGGCCCCGGTAATCCCCCTGATCCGCGCTGGGGCAGATAATGCTCGCGATCAGCAGGAGCCCCGAGGAGCCGGGGCGGGATTTGCCCTCCCCCCTCCTTCCTGTCCTGCGGTGGAAAGAGTCAGGGAGGAGCCAGCGCGCTAGCAGGGGTTAGCGGGGGGTTAGCGGGGACTCTCTCACTGCACGTTCGATCCCAGGACGAACGGCGCGTCGCGGACGCAGCCCGCGGCTCCCAGCTTTTCAATCGGGGCCCAAGCCGCGCCGAGCGCGCGGCGGATGACGGCGTTCGGCGCTGCTAGCGCCAGAGCGCTAACGCCAGAGCGCTAACGGCAGAGCGCTAACGGCGGAGCGCTAACATCGGAGCGCTAACGCCGGAGCGCTCCGACATTCCAGCGCTGCTGCGGCCGAGCGCGCTCAGTCTGCCGTTGGGGTGAAACCGGGCACGGACACGACCCGTACGTTTTGAGGCAGCGACGTGACTACGAATCAGCAAGCTGGTTCTTTATGATGTCACAGGTGGGTTAGGCTGCGCTCCCCGTTTATCACTAATGGCAAACTGACGCTGATGACCCAAAACTGGCCCCAGACCCCGGGGCCGGGCGCCGTCCTCTCCGCGCACACGTACTGAATGGGTTAGCGGCCCAGCGAGGAGCGCGAGCGTGGAGGCGCGAGCGTGGAGGCGCGAGGAGGCCTCATCTGCTCTGCACAGCTCCGGGGCTCGCAGAGTTCTGAGCCCCACCTGCACACAGAGCCTCGCTCGCCCACCCCACCTGCACACACAGCCTCGCTCGCCCACCCCACCTGCACACAGAGCCTCGCTCGCCCACCCCACCTGCACACAGAGCCTCGCTCGCCCACCCCACCTGCACACAGAGCCCCCCCCCCCCACCTGCACACAGAGCCTCGCTCGCCCACCCCACCTGCACACAGAGCCCCCCCCCCCCCCCCCCCACCTGCACACAGAGCCTCGCTCGCCCACCCCACCTGCACACAGAGCCCCCCCCCCCACCTGCACACAGAGCCTCGCCCCCCCCACCTGCACACAGAGCCTCGCTCGCCCACCCCACCTGCACACAGAGCCCCCCCCCCCCCACCTGCACACAGAGCCTCGCTCGCCCACCCCACC
>CM045901.1:4755796-4885796 GCA_025169545.1 Anguilla japonica | reverse complement strand
CCAGCGCAGTGTGTAAGGAGACCAGCGCAGTGTGTAAGGAGGCCAGCGCAGTGTGTAAGGATGACCAGTGCAGTGTGTAAGGATGACCACCGCAGTGTGTAAGGATGACCAGTGCAGTGTGTAAGGATGACCACCGCAGTGTGTAAGGATGACCAGTGCAGTGCGTAAGGAGGCCAGCGCAGTGTGTAAGGAGGCCAGCGCAGTGTGTAAGGAGGCCAGTGCAGTGCATAAGGAGGCCAGTGCAGTGCATAAGGAGGCCAGCGCAGTGCATAAGGAGGCCAGCGCAGTGCATAAGGAGGCCAGCGCAGTGCGTAAGGAGGCCAGTGCAGTGCATAAGGAGGCCAGCGCAGTGCATAAGGAGGCCAGCGCAGTGTGTAAGGAGGCCAGCGCAGTGCGTAAGGAGGCCAGTGCAGTGCATAAGGAGGCCAGTGCAGTGCATAAGGAGGCCAGCGCAGTGTGTAAGGAGGCCAGCGCAGTGCATAAGGAGGCCAGCGCAGTGCATAAGGAGGCCAGCGCAGTGCGTAAGGAGGCCAGTGCAGTGTGTAAGGTTGGCAGCGGTACTCACTGGGTCGCCATGTTGGTGGGAAGGGAGCGGTTAGCATGACCGCGCCACGCTAGCGCTGACGGCCGCCGCTTCGCCGGCCCGCGCGACCACGCGGGAAAAGCGGGCGAGAGGGCGAGAGCGCCGCCCGGGTCACACAGCACCGCGAGCGTCTCCATGCCCGCTCCGCGCTCACCGTCCGAGGGGCGAGAGATGCGCGCCTGCGGCCGAAGCCGTAGCGCGCGCGGGAGACCGGGCGCAGGGGCGCCGGCTACACCCGACCCCGCGGCCTGTCGCGCCGCAGCGCTACAGACGACCCCGCCCGCTCCCTCTAGCGCCGATTCGGGAGCCCACGTACGATGTCACGGGCGGAGACGAACACTTTAAATAAATGCTCTAAGTGCAGCCTGCATAATGAATCAGCCTGCACAGTTCCAGAGCGTAATGATAGAGCACTCCCACTGTTTTCATGCTGTCTGTCTGTCTGTCTGTCTGTCGACAGATGCCGAGTGGTTTTTTTTAGTACGTGCGCGTGTGAAGCCAAAGCGTGAAGTCAGCGTGAAGCCAAAAGCAAATTCCCCAAGTTTCTACCCTTTTTCCGTTTTAACTTCAGACGTACGCCTAGCCTGAGCTAATCGCTTCTCGGAAGTTAGCATCGGGCGCTCTCAAGAGCGTGAGGGAGTTCCTGAGCATGACCCGAAGGGGAGACCTCTCCAGTCGAGTGCACACTTTCGCCAGCGGGGTTTAATCCCGGTCCCCCGAGGGCCAACGAGAAAAAAAGGAAAAAAGCGAATTCCGTCGCCGCGGCGACAAGAGGGCCCGGCGCGAAGCTGTCCAGGAGAAGCTCGTTTCAGGAGGGTCACGCGGGAGGCCTGCGAAAGCTTAGCGGTCTCCCCGCCGTTTCCGCGCCGACGCTCGCCCCATTGGGCGTCTCCCGGCGACACGGCGGGAGGGTGGGGGGGTGGGGGGGGGGGGTCGAAAGAGCGCCCCTGCAGACGGAGACGGAGATTCGGAGCGGACGAAACAGACGCAGCGTAGCGTGCGCTGCTCCTCTCCTTTAATTAAGCCGATTAGGCCCCTCCCCCTCCGCCAACGCGAAAGCCGCGATGCAATCGCCGCGGAGAGCGACGCGCTCGGTCGTCAGAACGTCGCTACAGCCGCGTTCCGCCTCGCTGCTGCTGCTGCGCGCGCCGTGCTTCCTCTGACCCTTCGAGGCGCGGGGTCGCGAACGCGCGAACGGAACGTTCCGATGTCACGATCGCCGCCGGCGACTGAAAGCGGCGGAGTTCTAGAACGCTGACCGAGAATTCCGAAGGAGGAAAAAAAAAAAAAAAACGCGTTCCACAAAAAAAAACCTGCTCCTCGAAAAGGGTCGGTGCAATCGCGGAGCAGACGTCCTCATCTCCGGAGCGGGTTTGCGCTAAATTACATTACAGGCATTTAGCAGACGCTCTTATCCAGAGCCACTTACATTGTATCCATTTATACAGCTGGATATATACTGGAGCAATTCAGGTTAAGCACCTTGCTCAAGGGTACAACGGCAGTGTCCTTACCCGGGAATCGAACCTGCGACCTTTCGGTTACAAGCCCAGTTCCTTACCCACTGTGCTACACTCCGCTGAACCTTCGGAGCCTTCCCTCGGGGGAGCTGGAGACGAGCCCTCCGGCGTCCGAGGGCGGGAGAGCTCGCGTGCGATACGAGCACGGGGCCCCCCCGCCGGTGCGGGGGGGCTTTCGTTCGGGAGGCCGTACTTCGATATCACCTTCACTAGCGGCCGGGGCGCGGCGGGGCGGTGGCGCGCTTTTTCGGGCGGATCGAGTCGCGGGTGAAATATTTATGAGCGCCGATGGCCGTTGCGGCAGCAGCTGCTCCTCCAGGCAACGGCTGCCAAGACCAAGTACCCAGACCGCAACAAAGAGGCGTTTTCAAGAAGCTAAATGCATTCTATATTTTATTCATTTATATCGCTAGACATTATAGCTAAGTGGGCGTGGCTATGGTTCAGGGCACAACAGTGGGGCCCCCTCATGTATTATGTATTTAACCTTTTGTAGGTGTGTGTGTATTGTACGTGCAACCTTTCGGTTACAAGTCAGCTACACTACGTCCTTTTGTGTGTTGTAGATCCCAAGGACAGCCATACAGGCAAGATATTAGAAAAACCTAATTAGCTAGCCGATTCACTCAGTCCTCGCCAAGGGTTCTTTGGTGCAAATTAAATACAAAAACCAGAGGAGCTGTTGCAGCCCCTTCATAAATGTTGACGTAAAACATATATTTCAGAGTAAATATATACTATATACTGTGAAGATGGATACTTCAGTTGCCGCCACCATCACAGTATAAATGCACAGTAACTCGTCTGGTGTTAATCCAACTCTGACAGAGTTGAATAGGGACCGTATGTACTCTGTACGGACCGTATGTACTCTGTAAAGAGTCGGTTTAACACAGAGCCTTAACTGTGAGGATAACTTGAAGCATTAGGCACTCCGGGCATCTAAACATTTGAAGCACGTATTCAGGTTTTACCCTCGCGCATATGCAGCTGGTGCAACGGTGGAAAGCAGGCAAATTAAGAAGTGAATGTACGTGTCTGGTGCCGGAAGAAAAATGGGGTCCAAAGTTACCTTCATTCACGGTGATGAACTACAAGTGGACCTTAATAGGACCCCTGGCGTTCGGCTTCACAGACAGGCAGTACATCTTCCAGCGATCACGGACGGATCAGCTGATGGATTGATCGTGGCGGAACTGCGAGGGATAAGGCTGACATCAGTTTGAGCGTACTCGCCACTGTTCATTATGTTTTCACTCGGTGGAGTACACAGTGCTATTTAAATACGTGTCAAAGGTGCCTGAGATAGTCGCAGATAAAAGAGAACTCTGGGTATTAGGTACAACATTACACTTCAAAACATTACACTTGGGGCGACATAGCTCAGGAGGTAAGCTCAGGAGGTAAGAGCGATTGTCTGGCAGTCGGAGGGTTGCCGGTTCAAACCCCACCCTGGGCGTGTCGAAGTGTCCTTGAGCAAGACACCTAATCCCTAACTGCTCTGGCGAATGAGAGGCATCAATTGTAAAGCACTTTGGATAAAAGCGCTATATAAATGCAGTCCATTTACTTCTATTGATACGGAAGAGAGGCATTGGTTGGGTGTGTGTGCTTGTGGCTGAACATACTGAAGGAGCACCCCTTCCTTGGTTTTAACAGATTAAAAAAAGTCACTTTCCACAAACAGCTCCAACTAATTTCAAGCGTAAGGCAGATATGTAGTATTTCTTAAATGGAAGCCGCAAGCTGACTTCCTGATCAAAAAAACAGCCCTCGATGCCATTTTACAATTTAATGAACCAAATACGCTACACTGCCAACTGCCAGGAAATTATGTCACTTTGTTTTCAAACAGTAAAAGACTTTGCTACCCAAACCTGGGGTTTTCAAATTCAAATTTGGGGAGGACCCACGGTGCCCGCAGGTTTGTCACAGCCAATATCTTCATCAATTAAGACCGTTTGAAAGAGTTCCAACAAAATTTTGTGCAATCACTTATTCCAACAAAACGCAGGTTTGGCCCGTTGCCAGTTTCTACGGCACTGAACTCATTTTCACAAACAGTTTAGTTTCAATGACCAGCTGACTCTCAGTGATTGGGATGCCCCTGACTTCGCCCATCAATCAATAACTGAAACTAAATCAACATCTTCTTAAATGAATCATCTTTCGCACGGCGCATTACAAGCAAATTAAAGCCTGAGCTGATCTGATTAAAAGTCCAAGAATGTGAACGTGGAATATTTATTCTCCACGACATAAATAGCCGATTTCTGATGTCATGTGACCTTAACAGGCTAAATCATCCTTCACCAGACATGGTGCGTCTAATTAAGAACAATTAACAGCTTGTTAATATTCAGAAGCTGGAATGAGGGTAGAAACAAAAACCAGCATACACAGCGAGCCCCCAGCACCTGGTTTGCCCTAAACCATACGTTACACATTAGATACTGTACATTTGAATCAATTCGACTTTTGAAATATATATTCTATATTTCTCTTTCACTGCATTCTGAAAATGAGGAATACGTATTTCCCGCCAAAAACAGACTGGCATAGCAATCTGCGGTTATGTTCCGCTGCCCCCTCTTTGCTGCACAGGCCGTATATTCTCCAACATTACTGCTGTACATGACAGATTTATGCTCACCATAACCTTCGTGTTATGAAAGCCCCACAGCTGGCCCAGCGAGTTTAAAACCCAGAACTGTAAGGAGCGAAGGAGAAGCTGCACGCATGGACACACTCGCGGCTAGGCTAAACTACGAGGCGGCTAGGCTAAGCTACGAGACGGCTAGGCTACGCTAAGATGGCTAGGTCTACGAGGCGGCTAGGCTAGGTTACGAGATGGCTAGGCTACGCAATGAGGCGGCTAGTCTACCCTATGAGGCGGCAAGGCTACGCTACGAGGTGGCTAGGCGGCTAGGCTACGCTACGAGGCGGCTAGGCTATGCTACAAGGTGGCTAGGCTACGAGGTGGCGAGGCAGCTAGGCTAAGCTATGAAGCGGCTAGACTAAACTAAGAGGCGGCTAGGCTAAGCTACGAGGCGGCTATGCTAAGCTGCGAGGCGGCTAGGCTACGCTACGAGGTGGCGAGGCGGAGCCTAAATTTGCGCCCAGGCCGCGTCCGTCCCGTAATTTACGCTGTCCATTATAGCTCAGGCCGGAGACCACGGTAAGAATTAAAGTCCATAAAAAAACGGAGTTCCGCCATTTTGTCACGTCGGCTACAAAAGGGTGACAAGGAGTTTTACGGCAGAGGATTTACTGGTGATTTCCACCGACTGGGAAGAATGAGGTCGTATTGATCGGGGGAAGGGGGGACGAAAGCCACAGGCAGGTGACTGCACTGACGGAAACGGCGATCCCATGAGTCAAAAGGATACTCGGCCCAGATCGACTGTTCATAGGTTTTTAAAAATGTTTTTTTATGAATTGCTTACCTCGTATCTCTGGTGGATGTGTTCCAGAATGTTCTTCCAAAAAATGAACGGGTACAGATGTGCTTGTGCTTTGAACCCAGAATGTATTCTGGTGACTTGCTGGTGTTTCACATGACCTATCCTGGATTCCTGGCATAATTCAGACCTGGGAAACCGTGCCAAAATTTTAACCGCTTCACAGGAGCAGGGCAAGACCTGTGGACAGAAAATCTCTCACGGCAGCGAAATCTCTGAGATCTCAGCCGTAAACACTCTCCTTCCTCTTCCTCTGCAGCACCCTGGACATCCATGCTGCCGTTCACCAGAAGTTAGCATCAGTTGTCACTACTTTGTGAGCCAGCCTAACATTAAATCACATTCATTTAGCAGAGACATGTATAAACTTGGTCCCAGGGCACTCCTGTGTGTGCTGGCTTTCATTCCAACGACAACTGTAATCCCTGAATTGTAAAAGATGTGTTCATCCAACATTTTATATATCTATTAAGGGATAATTTACCCAAGGCCAATAACACTGATATTATGATTTTTCATAAATGTTTCATATTCTAATTTTAAACAATCAACTAATGATCTGGTTTCCTGTAATTTCCCACAGTATATTGTGCTTGATAAAGAAATTACATTTTTAAGAGAGTAATAAAAGTCTTACATTACAGGTAAGATTTGTGTAGCTGTAATCGATGAGTGTGGAAACCTGATAACAGTCAATCAATCAAATCAAATTTTATTTGTATGGCGTATTTTACAGCAGTTGTCACAATATGCTTTACAGATAACCCTGGCCTAAACCCCCACAAGAGAAAGACTAAGGCAACAGTGGCAAGGAAAAACTCCCTGTGGCAGATGGGAAGAAACCTCGGAAGGAACCAGACTCAAGGGGGAAACCCATCCTCCTCTGGTCGGCTCAGGGTGCGACTGGTGTCATGTCAGTCAGTTAACAGGAACTGAACAGTTTGTGCAAAGTGAATAGCTCAAAAAAAGCAAACAGGAACAAGCCAAGCCTGCGTTGTGTTAAGGAATAAAAGACAAAAATGAAAAATTATTTTCTGTGAACGGCCTTCATATAGATACTGGCAGTACTGTAACAAACATGCTACACGTATGCAGGGCTCCAACTTGAGCCAGAAATTCCACCACCATAACACTAGCTGAGACTTGACCAGACCAATCAGATTCAAGGAAAATGGTCCTTTCCAGATGTTCTAGAAAAAGAGAACCTGTGCTGTAAAGACTGTCCAGAACATGACAATGAACTCGATCAGTGTTTTCTTCATGAGCGCACTCCTCAGTGGCATCTCAATTTATCCAGAAACAAGCCGCTGAGATCATTACTTGTCTAAATTGCTTTAGATTAAAGAGAAGCACCTGGCTGTTGCAGACAGTGTAGTAACCACCCCTTGCCTATAACTTGAGTTCACCTCTCTGTTTTTGTATTGCGTTATTCAATTCCATAGCAGCTGGCTGTGTTTTTTGAATGCCCTGCATCACACTGTTATCCAGGCTTAAATTACAACGGTCAGACGGTTAGTTGCAAAGCATGACAGAGTTTGGGGAGAAAGTGCCTGCTTTTTACCTTACTGGCAAAATGTTGTGGGGCTGTTTTATGGTGTCGTTTTCTTCTCCACAGGGGCGGCTGCAGCTGAGCCTAATTATCGAGGATTATCCTTCCTCCCAGGCGCCCGGAGCCACGCGCCACCTTATCTTCAGTTCCCCAACCCCGCCTGTCTGTTACCTGTCTGGCTATCGCCTCTCCCCTCCTACTGGAGGTAATGCTGAGTAAACAGCTCTCCGAACTCATTGCAATGCAGAGGCAGTGCTGAATCGCGCTAAGAAACTACGAATTTGCCAGAAAACCTCACAAATTCGGGACCTTTATCTGCGTTCGGCTGTCAGAATCGTGCTTTTTGTGTAAAACGCAGCCGACCGAGGGCTTTTCAAGTAACGCGCAGCAAACAGCTTCCGCGTGTTTCCCGGAGCTTTAAGGAGGCGGCTAACCTGAAACACTTCTCCCGGCGAAACGAGCCCACGGAGCTCGTTTTTTTTTTCTCCAGCGGGCTTTCACCGCTGACGGACTCGCCGCGCTCCGTCGACTGACGACCATCAACACCTAGTCACACGAAGACGTAAGCGGCCCCGCTCGGCGAGTCGTGAGCGCTGGGCGAGGGGGAGATGTCACGCGCTCCCCGGCTGGCGTTGAGTCACAACGCGCTCTGGCATCACGCGCTCAGTGCCTCGCTGTTTGCTCACTGATCATAAACCTGGGATGAAAGACTGCACAATGGGAATGATAATTTCACCACGACTTTAATATTAACCAGAGCTCGGTCAACGCATAAATGTGGATTCTGGTTAAATGTGGCACGAAGTGCAAGAGCAACTGCTGCAGCTAGAAGCTGATTCAAGACTCATCACTGCACTTCTGTTTAAAACATCTAATAATAAATGTATTTATTATGACATTAATAACATTCAACAATAAAAAACAGCAAAATAGTTTAAAAGCAACTTTGTAATGTTTAATATTACTGATATTGAATGGATAACCGTGTGTTTATATTGTTAATTCCAATGTTTTAGGATATCGTTGTGCCAAAAGCCTACATACTTAACTCTTTATTTAAAGCCAAAACAAAGTAAGTCCTAAGAGTAAAGTAGCATATTTTGTCAACTCCAAACTCCTCAAAACATTAGTGGAAATTTAATTTCAACTTCATCAGAAAAACTACACATTACCCCTGTAAGAAAACATTCTAGTGCTTTGGTTTTCATAACAAAAGCGGAAACAGCCACTACATCACAGTGCAGTAGTAGAATGTCTCAGTTCAGCAGCAAAATGAGTGCTTCTAGCATCTGGTGCCTGGGTGCTTCAGAGTCCACGGCTGAAATCTCATCACAGTTTTATAGCGAGGAAACCGGTCTTTTCCCATTTAATGGCTGAATGGTCAGTGACCTTCAAATGCGAGGCCAGGGTAATGACGCCATAATCGTCCTGGCTCCTGAGTCGCTCTGAGAAAGGCGAGCCGAGCTGCCGTGCCATATAGCCATGAGAGGTGTGTTACCTGTACAGCACACATGGGGAGCAATGTGTTCACTGTAAAAACAATTTGTGCTTCTGCGCCTGATTGACTCCTTAATTCAACTCAAACGGCGCTGCGGCGCCTCCGCCGTGCACTGGGATTTCCGTTCCACGCTCAACACTCGCAGGCTCTGTCTGTTACGCGCAATGCAGCGCTGAAAAAGCGGGACCAATGGGAGGGCCTCGCTCCTAGAAAGCCACGCCCCCCCACCCCCACCCCCCGCTGTTTTGGTCGCTGATGCAGAAGGCCTCTACTGTGAATGGCTATTACAGAGAGCAGCAAAGCAGCTTGCAGTAACAGCGCCGTGGAAACGCATACAAAGATCATATAATTAGTGAGAGATGGCTGTCCGTGTGCTGCGGAGGGAGGAGGGATTTCTCCTTTACCTGGGGGGCTGGAGAAGAGGGTCCAGTTCCTGATCCAGGATGCAGGATTCTCAGGTACAGGGAGGGGGTGGGAGGGTTTAGGAGGACAGGGCGAAGGTATACAGTAGGCTACACAACCATGGCTTTCAAATTTGTTCGTTACAGAAAATAATCCATGACCAGCACTGTCAAGCTTGACATTTTCAGTAACAAGAAACAAGAAGAGGGGGAAAAAAAAAAACTGACAAAATAAATACAAGATCATGTACACAAAAACGTTTATTTGGGAGGGGGGCGGGGGGTAACCCTGTGGTAACAGATTAAACTTAAAGAAAACTGGATTCCAACGGTAAGAACGTCCCGCGGAGTTAAAATTCGGCGAGTATGAACGTCGCGTGACCTTTTTACGGATGTGCGTCAGCTCGTCCCGCGGGGACAGGCGCCCAGGCCCGGGCCTCCCGCGCTGACGAACGCTGCCGTGTGATTGGTGGCGGGCTCCGGCAGGCCGCGTTACCTGCTGCCCCCCCCCCCGCCCTTAGGTGGCCGACGGGGACGGCGGAAACGGCGGGATTGAGGGTCGGCGGCAGGAGGAAGTCCAGGACGGCCGCTCGCAGGTGAGCTCTGAGGTTGTGCATTGAACAGCAATGCAGTCGTCAAGGGTTACGAAGGCGGATCAAATAATCACCGTAGTAGTACACGTTAAAAAAAAAAAACACCCTTCAGCTCTAGGGGTCCACTCCAACAGTTCCTTTGGGAGCCTGAGCAGCCAATGGGGTAAATGTAGCAGCTTGTGTCGTACAGACCTGCAGCTGTGTGTGTGTGTGTGTGTGTGTGTGTGTGTGTGTGTGTGTGTGTCTGTGTCTCTATGTAGCCGCTTGCTTCTTTTTGAATACCACTCACCGCCCATGCAGGTTCGGGCCATGTCTAATCACGCTGTTCAAAATAGCACAGTCGCATTCGTTCTCAGGCTTTTCTGACACTTTCAAAGTTATCGTCGTGCATCGCTAAGCAACGCCTCACTCCAGTCTTCATTCATTAATATTAAAACAAGTTAGAAGGTGTTAAACTGCCTCAGTTAATCAGGGTGTATCTAGGGGCTGAGAATGCAAAGATTCGGCTGCTTAAAATGACAAAATGTAAGAAACAGATTATAATAAAATGGCGCACACACACACACACACAAGCACATACACACCCTCACACACGCACACAATAGCATGTCCAATTTAGTTAATGAAAGCACAGCTGAACCACCATGCCATTTGTGTCATTCACGTACTATAATAACTTATAAGCACTACAAGTACTTGAAACTTTAAGTAAAAAGACCATTCATGCTAAAAACTAGTTTTTAACCTACTCAGTGGTTTTGGACATAGTCAGATTACATTTACTGCCCCCCCCCCCCCCCCTTTAACTGTGTTTCCTTTGGAGTCTGGACTGTACAAAGAATCGGACCCCGTAATGACTGCTTCCATCCGCCCGGTCAGCGAGACGAAAGGGTAAAGATGGCGATTCTGCCGGGTAAAGGTGGCGGTTCTCCCGGGTAAAGATGGCGGTTCTGCCGGGTAAAGATGGCGGTTCTCCCGGGTAAAGATGGCGGTTCTGCCGGGTAAAGATGGCGGTTCTCCCGGGTAAAGATGGCGGTTCTGCCGGGTAAAGATGGTGGTTCTCCCGGGTAAAGATGGCGGTTCTGCCGGGTAAAGATGGCGGTTCTCCCGGGTAAAGATGGCGGTTCTGCCAGGTAAAGATGGCGGTTCTCCCGGGTAAAGATGGCGGTTCTGCCGGGGCAGACTCCCACCCCCTCAGACGTCCAGGGCGTGCGGGGGAACGGCGGGGCGCGTCTGGGCTTGTCTGGGCGCGCGCTGGCGGTCCCCTCGCGACGCCCCCCTCTCCTTGTGGGGGGGCGGTTTCCACTTGGGCGGCGGGCTCTTCAGCTTCTTGCGCCCCCGGCCGGGGCACCACACCCGCTCGCAGTACTGCTCCACCCCGCGGAAGTCGCCGTCGCCGACCAGCCGGAGGAAGTCCTTGTACCACAGCTTGGGGGCGGAGCCCCGGGGGAGGGAGCAGGGGGGAGGGGCCTTGCGCTGGGCCCCGCCCCCCGCCGCCTCGTCCCCGGGCTCGGCCCCGCGGAGCAGCCGGTCCAGGCGCCGCTCCTCCAGCACCTCCAGCGCCACGCGGGCCAGCGGCCGGACGAAGCCGCGCTCCGCCGACTGGCACAGGTAGGCGCCCGCGTCCGCCCGCCGCAGGCCGAGGAAGAGGAGGCCGTGCGGGGTCTTCGCCACCCGGTCGCCCGCCCGCACCTGGGGGCACGGCAGATCATTCGCATTAGTCATGAGCTCGGACGCCACCTGGCCACTCAGCGAGCTCCACCACCTGGCCACTGAGGGAGGTCCACCACCTGGGAGAGCTCCACCACCTGGCCACTCAGCGAGCTCCACCACCTGGCCACTCAGCGAGCTCCACCACCTGGCCACTCAGCGAGCTCCGCCACCTGGCCACTGAGCGAGCTCCACCACCTGGCCACTGAGCGAGCTCCACCACCTGGCCACTCAGCGAGCTCCACCACCTGGCCACTCAGCGAGCTCCACCACCTGGCCACTCAGCGAGCTCCGCCACCTGGCCACTCAGCGAGCTCCGCCACCTGGCCACTCAGCGAGCTCCGCCACCTGGCCACTCAGCGAGCTCCGTATCTCTCTAAGGGCCTGAGGTTTAGTTCCCTCAAAGTGTTATTAACACAGGAATGCCTTTATAGTGTCGCTGTGCTACACAATAAAATATTAAACACCTGAAATTACCTTTCAAAACGTATGTGATCTGACATTAGCGTATACAAAACGACAAACTGGGAATTCAAGGGCTTCATCTCATGAATACGCTGTGTGCAAGTTGAGCAGGTTAAGCCCTCTAACTCTAAGCTCTCAGACAGGCTCTGTGATGACAGTGTACCAGCCTGGGCACAGAACCTTCTGCCTTCTGGGTGCAGCCATGGTTACCCACATCGCCATAGAAACGGCTGCCCTAACCGAGCGGCTTCCATCCAGATCAGTTTCTCTGGCTCATTTACAGGCAGAAAACTTTCATTCCAAAGTTTCTATTTTCAAAACACTCCTCCCTCCATCTTAATAACTTCTTCAAGACAACTATCTCACATTACATTTCAGAGTGGTTACATTGTTTTTTTGTTTTCAAATTCTTTAAATTATTGTTACTCTTAATGAAAATTAATTTTTGTTCATGCTACAACTTCATGCTGTTTCACAGAATTAACAACCTTAATGGAATTATTTGCTGCCGCAGAACACATGTTTTTATAGCTTTCTTGTATCTTAGCAACAGCATCAACAGCAGAGATGGTGCTTTCTGATTACTGTACATCGGAGATTTGACTTTCAAAGTTACGCATTGCATTTTCTGGAAAATACACCAAATTTCACTTTAACAGCTGGGCAGTTAAGATGTTATCACGAAACCATCCCGAGTAACGGAACAGTTCGCGGGTTGCTCTGAATTTCTTTCACAGGCAAACAAAAAAAAAGAAACAATGAAAGGTTAGCCGGGGCTCAGGGGCGGTCTGACCTCTTCCTTGTCGGAGCGGCGCAGTCTGAACCAGAGGACCTGGGCCTGCGGGGACCGGGGCCTGCACTCCAGCAGGACGCTGCTGTTCTCCACCCCGATCACCAGCCTCTCCTCGGGCTCCCGCGCCTGCTCTCCTGCACGGGCCGGGCGGAGTTCGTTAGGGGGGGGGGGGCGCGCACGCGGCACGCCGGGGGGGAACGCGCGGACCGCTCCGAACCCCACTCGCCAAATGCCTGGACCTGTCCCACACCGCCATTTCACTTACCGAAAATTCACCTGCAGTCTTGTTTTTTCATCTTCGTAATTCCACACATTAGAATACATTTTTATATTGACTTTTTTTAATTTTTTTTTTTTAAAGTGGATAAAATGCACTGAGGACCCAAAACACAGCCAGTAGGGACCATACAGGACCATACAATAAATAAATAAATAAAATCCCCCTTTCGCAATGCAGGCAGGGATACAGCAGTAAATTTGTTTAAATGTAAAAGCCAAAATCAAAGGAGTATACTTGCATTTCATTCCGTGCAAATGTTATTTTATCTGAAAATACGCTGCTGAACATTATGCATGGTACCGTATTGTGGACTGCGTACGTGAACAGGCAGCGCATACGCTGCATAAGACACGGATGGAAGAAGATTGGCCCACTTCATGGTAAATGGTAAATGGACAGCATTTATATAGCGCCTTTATCCAAAGCGCTTTACAATTGATGCCTCGCATTCACCAGAGCAGTTAGGGGTTAGGTGTCTTGCTCAGGGACACTTCGACACGCCCAGGGCGGGGATCGAACCGGCAACCCTCCGACTGCCAGACAACCACTCTTATCTCCTGAGCTATGTCGCCCCAGAACGCAGGCGAGCAGCTGAAGGCTTTGCCTGTGACTGTGAGAGCAGGACCCGAACCTCCCAGCATGCACAGCGTGTCACTCAACCGCCCGGAGGATACGGGCTCTCTGGCGGGGTGGGGGTGGGGGGTGGTGCTGATGGAGAAGCTGGAGTTCGCCCTCCTCATACACCACTGCCCTGCAGCTGAATCAGGGGGAGTGGCATTAGGGGGGGCGGGGGGGGGGGGGGGGGGTTAAAGCACGCGTGCGAGCGACGGCGGAGTCCACGCGCTCTCGAGCCTGCGCTCCGTCATCGCCCCGAATCGAGCCGGGCCCCCCCCCCCCGTGCGACCCCGCCCTCTCTCTCTAACGGGATGCGCTCCCACTGAGTCCGTGTGCGGGCACGCCCCCGCCCGTTTCACAAAATGAACGCTTTTCAACGCAGACGGGAAAGAGAGGAAACGCAGCGCGGAGAAGCCGCCGTTCCGAAGCCATTCGCTGCGCCTTTCAGGCCGAAACGGGGAAATTGTCTCGTTTGCGCGTTCAGCTGACGTTCCATTACATTACATTACATTACAGGCATTTAGCAGACGCTCTTATCCAGAGCAACTTACACAACTTTTACACAGCATTTACATTGCATCCATTTATACAGCTGGATATATACTGAAGCAATTTCGGTTAAGTACCTTGCTCAAGGGTACAATGGCAGTGTCCTACCCGGGAATCGAACCTGCGACCTTTCGGTTACAAGCCCAGTTCCTTACTCACTGTGCTACACTCCGTCCCGGTCCGAAGCGACTGACGCACAGGAGCGGACTGTCGTGATGACGGCTCCCCCCCCCCCCCCCCCCGCCTTTGGGGAAGAGGGCGCTTTTTTTGGACGCGCTGCCACAACCTTCCAGAATGTTGCCGGCGAAGCCTGCAGCTCCTCCCCCCCCCAGCTTACAGCAGGAAGCGCTGCTCGCTGCCAGGGCCATATGTTCTGCCCCAGCCCTCTCAAACTGTAAAGGGTAACGGAGCAGGAAGTGGGCGGGTCTGTGCCTGCGTCCGCCAGCCAATAGCGTGGCCGCGCCCTGTCCTCGTGTTTCCAGCCAGCCTGTCTCAATCCAACCCATTTCCGTCGCAAATAACGCGCCTTTAACCATTTGCGAGGTCACAAATACGCGATTAGAATGTTCTCAACTGAACATTCTGATGCTGATGTCACAATCGCTGCCGGTGACTGAAAGCAGTGGAGCTCTAGAACACACTGCCTGAGAATCTAGAAAAAAACATTCCAATAAACCTGCACTTCAAAGGGTTGTTGCCTGCGCCAGCTTTCCGGTTACAATGCTACTGTTAAACTCCCTTATCGAGTCAGCTGTGAACCTGAAGCTCATTACTAAGATGCCCCCCACCCCCCCCCCCCCCCCCACTGCCAGACCTGGCAATTATCTCAACAGAACACTTCTTCCAGGGCGACGTGAAACTCTGCCAAAGGATTCTGCATTCGAACGCGACACTGAAAGGGATACTGATGGCAAACGCAATCTGAGAGGGCCCATTTCATCCAAACTCAAACTCCTAATGAACGCAGACGTGGTTCCCCGTTAATGCGGTCGTAGAAGCAGTCTGATGCGGACAAAGTGGCTCTTCTGAAGCGTGCCAGCGAGCGGATCGCTTTGCATTAGGAAATGATTCGGCTCGCCTCGCGGCGAGCCAACGCGATGTCAGAAAAACGCATCGAACGCCGGAAGGCCTGCGATACGGCGCTGTATCTGAAACGAGGCTACAGAACAAACCGAGAGCCGGTCGATAACGTGATGCAGCAGAGAGCAGCAGAGAACCTGACTACCTTCAAACGCAGACTAAAGACCCATCTCTTCAGGCTGCACCTCTCCCCACCCCTCCCTAGCCTCTAGTTTAGCTCAATGTACCTAGTTAGGCTAATGCGATCACGTTAGTTTTTATTTGGCAGGATTGTTTTTGTCTGATTCTGATTAGGCAAATGTGACTTCAGTGCTAGTTTTGTACTTGGCAGGATTGTTTGTTTGTTTGCTGAACAGGTTACCCTACAGGGTTGGAGTCCTGATCTATGTGGTCACTTCTGGCACTACGATCTTTACTTCACTCTAGTGTGTTTCTTTTGCGCCTCTGCACCTTGAACTGATGCACTTGTTGTACGTCGCTCTGGATAAGAGCGTCTGCTAAATGCCTGTAATGTAATGTAACGTGATGGAGAAATGGCACCGCGGTTCAATGAGAAGCCATGTCTCTCCACAGAGCCGTGGGCCATTACCCACAAGCCATCTCTTCCCATGCCGAGTGGCTCCCATTGGTCTGCGGAGCGACTTCGCCGGTGACCAAACCTACGGCGTTTCGGGGAGCTCTCTAAGAGCACAAGCCTCCAAAAATCCAAAAAAGTCCAAAATGGGCACCGTGACAAAATCACACGACCCCGAAAACACATCCGTACATTGCCGTAAGGAATCTGATATAAAATATTCATATTTGAAATGTGGCACTTGCGATATTCATTTTATCACACATTTTTTTGTAACTACCATCGGTTTCACTTTGGCGAATTAAAGAAATATTCAGTTTTCTTGGAACAGGTATCTGAAAATAATGTTTCTGAAACCTAGCCGGCTCTGATTACTAAACGCCCTAAAATGGCTGAGGCATGTAAGCTTGTTACTGCCAACGTAAAGCACTTCCTGTCATGCTATTTCCATGGGAACGAGCGAAGGCGCTCCTGAGCATGATCTCCATCCGTTTCTCAGATGAACTCCTTAGTCTCGGAAGCATACCATTGGCTGGCGCCCCTTCGCACTGCTGGACGGCGTTTCCGTGACGAACGTCCTGTCTCCTGAAGCGCCTGGAAAACAGAAAGGGGAGGGTCACGGCCCCCCGAAGAGCGTCGTCAGAACGCGAGCTTCCGGTTTCGGACGCCGCCCGGACCCCCGAGCGCGGAGGAGGGGGGGTTTCGAAGCCGTCGCGAGGAAAGGAAATCGAATCGGCCCGACCTCCTCCGCCGCCGCTCTCCGAGAGAGATCGACGTGCCGGGCGCTCGGATGGCGATCACCCGCCATCGGGGTTCCGCCCGGCTCGTGAACTCGGGGGGGGGGGTCTGTTTAGAACGCTCGCGGGAACACGTCACCAGTGCGGGGGGGGGGGGGGGGGGGGGGGGGGGGGGGGGGTCGAGCGCCCCTCTCTCGCGGCACGTCGGACAAACACCGGCGACGGAAACGGGGAAGGGAAAAAGCACCGAGCCCCCCCCGCTACTCAAATCGCTGTCCTCGGGAACTGCCGGATTTCCATCCTCCCTTCACCTGGGAGCCAGGTGTGACGACCAATCGGTAAGCGCTAACCGTTCGGTTAGTTACCTGCGCTCGGCCCCTCGCCCCCCCCTGTACTTCGCCGCGCCAAACCTTCACGGAACGTCAAAACGGACTCCAGTGGTGGGCGGAGCTTGCGACGTTATGAACTCTGCTCTGAGTCGGTCTGGAAAGCAGAGTTCATTACGTGGCGAGCTCTCCCTTTCTTTTACCATTCAGCAGGGATTCAGCACCCCTGAACAGACAAAGCACTAAAACAACCCCCCCCCGCCCTCCACCCAAAGCAAGCTCATTCTATATCGGCTCCACTGCTGTTACTCTTTCAAGGATGTGATATGGGGATCTAGTTCATGAGCGCTCGCATTTCACCCTCAAATCCAAACCCGGCCCAAGTTTTCCTTCCTCCCAGGTACTTAACCGAACAGTTTACTGATTGGTCGTCACACCTGACTCCCAGGGAGGATGGAAATCTGGCAGTTCCCGAGGACCGTGATTTTAGGAACGTTATGAACTCTGCTCTGAGTCAGTCTGGAGAGGGTGAAAGTGAGTGGCGCTGCCCTGTCTGGCCTCTGTGCTCTGGAGGAGGGGAAAGGCGAGACTCTTAAAGTGGTACAGGGCGGAGTGTTGGTCTGGCCTAGTACAGCCCGTTCCCCTGCTCGCTCTAACCAGCCTGTTCCCCCGCTCGCTCTAACCAGCCTGTTCCCCGCTCTCTATAACCAGCCTGTTCCCCCACTCACCCTAACCAGCCTGTTCCCCCGCTCGCTCTAACCAGCCTGTTCCCCGCTCTCTATAACCAGCCTGTTCCCCCACTCACCCTAACCAGCCTGTTCCCCCGCTCTCTATAAACCAGCCTGTGTTCCCCCCGCTCGCTCTAACCAGCCTGTTCCCCCGCTCGCTCTAACCAGCCTGTTCCCCCACTCACCCTAACCAGCCTGTTCCCCGCTCTCTATAACCAGCCTGTTCCCCCACTCACCCTAACCAGCCTGTTCCCCCGCTCGCTCTAACCAGCCTGTTCCCCGCTCTCTATAACCAGCCCGTTCCCCGCTCTCTATAACCAGCCTGTTCCCCCACTCACCCTAACCAGCCTGTTCCCCCGCTTGCTCTAACCAGCCTGTTCCCCCGCTCGCTCTAACCAGCCTGTTCCCCGCTCGCTCTAACCAGCCCGTTCCCCGCTCTCTATAACCAGCCCGTTCCCCGCTCTCTATAACCAGCCTGTTCCCCCACTCACCCTAACCAGCCTGTTCCCCGCTCTCTATAACCAGCCTGTTCCCCCACTCACCCTAACCAGCCTGTTCCCCCGCTCGCTCTAACCAGCCCGTTCCCCGCTCTCTATAACCAGCCTGTTCCCCCACTCACCCTAACCAGCCTGTTCCCCCGCTCGCTCTAACCAGCCTGTTCCCCGCTCTCTATAACCAGCCTGTTCCCCCACTCACCCTAACCAGCCCGTTCCCCGCTCTCTATAACCAGCCTGTTCCCCCCACTCACCCTAACCAGCCTGTTCCCCCGCTCGCTCTAACCAGCCTGTTCCCCGCTCTCTATAACCAGCCTGTTCCCCCCACTCACCCTAACCAGCCTGTTCCCCCACTCACCCTAACCAGCCTGTTCCCCCGCTCGCTCTAACCAGCCTGTTCCCCCACTCTCACCCTAACCAGCCTGTTCCCCGCTCTCTATAACCAGCCTGTTCCCCCACTCACCCTAACCAGCCTGTTCCCCCGCTTGCTCTAACCAGCCTGTTCCCCGCTCTCTATAACCAGCCCGTTCCCCCCGCTCTCTATAACCAGCCTGTTCCCCACTCACCCTAACCAGCCTGTTCCCCCGCTCGCTCTAACCAGCCTGTTCCCCCCCTCCCCCGCTCGCTCTAACCAGCCTGTTCCCCGCTCTCTATAACCAGCCTGTTCCCCCACTCACCCTAACCAGCCTGTTCCCCGCCTCTCGCTCTAACCAGCCTGTTCCCCCCACTCACCCTAACCAGCCTGTTCCCCCGCTCGCTCTAACCAGCCCTCGTTCCCCGCTCTCTATAACCAGCCTGTTCCCCCACTCTCCCCCTAACCAGCCTGTTTCCCCCGCTTCGCTCTAACCAGCCTGTTCACCCTCCCCGCTCTCTATAACCAGCCTGTTTCCCCCGCTCTCTATAACCAGCTGTTCCCCCTGTAAACAGCCCCCCGCTCACCCTAACCAGCCTGTTCGCCCCCGCTCTCTATAACCAGCCTGTTCCCCCACTCACCCTAACCAGCCTGTTCCCCCGCTCTCTATAACCAGCCTGTTCCCCGCTCTCTATAACCAGCCTGTTTCCCCGCTCGCTCTAACCAGCCTGTTCCCCCGCTCGCTCTAACCAGCCTGTTCCCCGCTCTCTATAACCAGCCTGTTCCCCCGCTCTCCTAACCAGCCTGTTCCCCGCTCGCCTAAACCAGCCTGTTCCCCCGCTCGCTCTAACCAGCTGTTACCCCGCTCGCTCTAACCAGCCTGTTCCCCGCTCTCTCTAACCAGCCTGTTCCCCGCTCGCTCTAACCAGCCTGTTCCCCCCCACTCGGCTCTAACCAGCCTGTTCCCCCGCTCGTCTCCTAACCAGCCTGTTTCCCCCCGCTCGCTCTAACCAGTTCCCCCCTGTTCCCGCTCGCTCTCCCCCGCTCACCTCTAACCAGCCTGTTCCCCCCTCGCTCTCTATAACCAATCCTGTTCCCCGGCCCAGACTGTTTCACCCCCGCCTTTGCAGTCACCAGTCGCTCGAACCAGGCCGGTTCCCCTCCCGTCGGCTCTCTAACCACCTGTTCACCTGCCGCTCTCCCCCACTCACCCTAAACCCAGCCTGTTCCCCCGCTCGCCTCTAACCAGGCATGTTACCGTGCAACGCTCTCCCCGCTCACTCTAACCCAGCCTGTTCCCCCGCTCGCTCTAACCAGCATGTCCCCCGCTCAGCCTGCTTCCCGCGCGCCTCGAAGTCTAGCTAACCAGCCTGTTTCCCCGCTCGCTCTATAACATCCCTGTTCCCCGCGCGCTCTAACCAGCCTGTTTGCCCACCAACGTCACCTAACCAGCCTGTTTCCCCGCTCGCTCTCCCCCGCTCTCTAACCAGCCTGTTCCCCCGCTCGCTCTCCCCCACCCTAAAGACCAGCCTGTTCCCCCGCTCCGCTCTAACCAGCCTGTGTTCCCCTGCTCACCTCTAACCAGCCTGTTCCCACGCTCACTCTAACCAGCCTGTTTCCCCCACTCGCTATAACCAGCCTGTTCCCCCACTCGCTCTCCCACGCTAGCTTATAACCCAGCCTGTTCCCACTCGCTCTAACCAGCCCTGTTCCCCCACAATCGCTATAACCAGCCTGTTCCCCGCTAACTACTAACCAGCCTGTTTCCCCCCACTCGCCTCTAACCAGCCAGTTCAACCCACTCGCTCTAACCAGCCGGTTCCCCCACTGGACCTCATAGTCCCAAAGCCAGGTGTGCAGTCCGCGTACATGGGGGCGGGCCTAGGGTGGGGGGTGGGGGGGGGGGAAGGCGTCTGCGAAAGCGGTGGGGATAGAGGGGGGTCGGGGGTTGGGGCTTTGATCCTCTACGGCGACGGCAGCGGGAACACTCTATTAACCTCGTGGCGGACAGTCCGGGGAGGGGATGTTCCATGGAGCAGTCTGCCCCCCACGTCCCTGCACGCAAGTAGGGTTCCAGGGGCCAGGCACGCAGTCGGCGCAGCGCCGCTACAGAAGAGCCCCTTCTTCTGGTTTTTCATAGTTAGCAAAACCTTTTAGCATGTGCAAAACCAATAACATGAGCAATGATGGGTCATAGTATTTGTTTTGCACATTGTTTTGCATTTGTATTAGGGATACTTCAGATATTTAGAGAAGTTTCTGAGAACTCGGCATTGGAATGGCTAGTACAGGGCAGACAAGGGTTCACTATTTGGGGGGGTTTCACTCACAATTTCACCGGTATAGTTTGCTGTTTTTTTAGTGAGCACAGCAGTCTCAGGTTGAATGAGCCATAGGTAATAGTTCTAGTACAAAAAACAACATTAAATGTAACTTTCCGAAAAATAAATGTGTAAGTATCCTTGATCGCACACAAACACTGTGAGGACCAATGGAAAACACACACTTTCTAAGACTGAAATAACAAAAAACAAACAAAAAAAACAGAAAGCGAACCACTCCCTTGTAGTAGCTCAGCATTTACAATAATTTCAAGCAACCTACCCTTTTAGTTGAGATAAGAATTTCAGTTATTGGCACAGGAACCTGGAAAAGAGGAACAGGACACAGTGTGAATGGAAACACTGAAAAATGAGCATGAACTAAAGGTACTGTGTAACACGGAGACGACTGTGATAGGCCTGCAGGCGGGAGGCGCACCTTAAAAACGTGCAGCTCCTCCAGGAGGACCTCCTCCACGGTGTCGCTGTCCTTGTTGTAGATGGTGATCACCTTCAGCACCACAGCATCGTCTGAAGGGCCCAGAAGAGAGAAAAAAGCGACAGATTACAGCGCTGCGAAAAAAGAGTGAATCTTAACAAGTATCTTAGTCTTGTATTTACGCTTAAAATCTTATTTTAGACTTGGTCAAAATAAGAAAGAGGAAAAAAAACTATAAAAAAGCTAAATAAGAAAAAAGGATCCCCAGTAAGGTGAGAAAATATGGCTCATTTCGAGATTTGTCAACGGGGTAAGACAAATTCACTCGTCAAGCAAAAAAGCAACTTAAAGCTAACATTTGCCGCAAAATTTGCTAATATTTAGTCTCTTTACAAGAGTAAAACTCTTGTTCACTTGCAGTGAAATTCTGTGAGTGGACCACAGCCTGTCTGTGTGAATCTCTGTGACTCGCATCATTCAAGCTAAGCCTCGCACCTCGGCCTGCGCGTTACCTACTGAGAGCTAGCGCTGTGACCTCGTGTGACCTAGCAAGCACAAGGCCCTCTCCACTTAGGGCTGCGCGGTCGCCATCGCAACCAAGACGGCTGTTCCTTTGATTCGAACCCCGGCCAGCCATTCACTCCTACCGGCGAGCGCAAACGCAAACGCAGAGACGGCGATGACACAAGCTGTGCGTTCGCTCCGTCGGCACCGTAGAGCTAGACGCGGTAGCCATAGTAACCGCTCCGGAGGAGGGACGAAGCCGCCGCGACTCTCTCTCTCCCTCTCTCTCTCGGGCCGACCGAAAGTGAACTCTTAGAATACGAAAGCCGCCATGTCGGTCAGCAACGTGGATTAAACATTCGATAATTCTGCAAATGTTAAAAAGCCCATATGGAAATGCTGAAACCCAGCGGGAAGTCTGAACAGAGCGATCGCCCTTCCTCTCCCTCTTCCTCTCCCCTCCTCTCCCTCCCTCTGCTCTCGGGCCGACCTGCGGAGGGGCCGGGTCGCCAGCGCCCAGCTGGTGTCCCGCGGCGCGCCGTCAAGCAAAGGCCGACCCCAATATTTACCATCGCGGGACAGAGGCCACCCAGCGGGAGGACCAGCCGGCCGGCAGGGGCCGCGAGACGGAAGACTGACTCCCGAAATTCGGTCTAACGGTTCAAAACACGGCAAAAGAAACGTCCGGAAGATTTTGGCTCCTCCTCATCATTCCGTCGCTCTGGCGACGCCGAGCCATCGCTGTTGAGGCGCTTTGCCACTTCAATTTAAAAAGTAGGCAAAAACGCATTTCAACTCGAGCTTTATTGACAACCCCTTCCCGTCCACGGCGCGAGCATCTTCGATAAGGCGCTTTCTAATTAATTAGAGAACATTAATTATTAATTTGATGGCTCCTGGAAACGTTGCTTGCGCACGGGCGCCGAGTCAACTGGCACGCCTGAGTAGCAGTTTGATATAATGCCGGGGTGTGTTGGTCTTGCTATAGCTCCTTTGTTCCTAGCGCGCCTGGCCTAGTCTGATACGGGCATGGAGAGCGAGCGCGCGGCTGAGCCGGTGGGACGAGACGCACGCAGTCCCGCCAGCCTGCATTAACAACACCGGTGTTCCTTTATGGAGCTAAAATGGAGGGGGGACGGTGTGCTGGCTCCAGGCGGTGGAGCCCGTTAGCGGCGGTGTAGCCCATTAGCGGCGGCGTAGCCCGTTAGCGGCGGCGGAGCCCGTTAGCGGCGGCGGAGCCCGTTAGCGGCGGCGGAGCCATTAGCGGCGGCGGAGCCGTTAGCGGCGGCGGAGCCATTAGCGGCGGCGGAGCCCGTTAGCGGCGGCGGAGCCCGTTAGCGGCGGTGTAGCCCGTTAGCGCCGGTGGAGCCCGTTAGTGGCGGCGGAGCTCGTTAGCGGTCGCTCGCCTGTCCCGATGAAGAGCACGTCGTAGTGGCCGTCCCGGGCCTCCACGCGGTCCGCGGCCAGCTGGGTGAGCCTCCGGCCCCCCTCGCCCCGCAGCAGGACGGGCCGGCGGTGCAGGGGGCGCACGGGCCGCAGCATGGCGGGGTGGTCCCGCGCGAAACGCAGCGCCTCGTCCGGGTACTCCTTAGAGCTGGAGTACTGCCCCCCGTTCACCTGGCTGGCACACTGCGGTCAGAGAGACAGGGAGGGAGAGGAGGGGAGAGGGGGAGGGAGGGGAAGAGAGGGAGAGGGAGGGAGAGGAGGGGAGAGGAAGAGGGAGAGGGAGAGGGAGGGAGAGGAGGGGAGAGGAGGGAGAGAAGAGGAAGAGGGACAGGGAGGGAGGGAGAGGGAGAGAGAGAGGAAGGGAGGGAGAGGGAGAGGAGGGGAGAGGAGGGAGAGGAGAGAGAGGGGGAGGGAGATGAGGGGAGAGGAAGAGGGAGAGGGAGGGAGAGGAGGGGAGAGGAAGAGGGAGAGGGAGGGAGAGGAAGGGAGGGAGAGGGAGAGAGAGGGGGAAGGATAGAGAGGAGGGGAGAGGAAGAGGGATAGGAAAGGAGGGAGAGAGAGAGGGAGGGAGAGAGAGGGGGAGGGAGGGAGAGGGAGAGGAAGGAAGGGAGGGAGAGGGAGGTAGAGGAAGAGGGAGAGGGAGGGAGGATGAGAGGGAGAAAAGGAGAGGGATAGGAAGAGGAACGAGGAGGCAGAGGAAGAGGGAGTGGGGGAGAGAGACACAAATTAGCAACAAACAGCGGCTAAAGTCCAGTGTCATCTAGATTTTCAACTGTTCAAGCATTTTCAAAACTCTGAAACAAACGGCTTGGGCCCAGACTCGGCTCAGCGACGAATCGAACGCAGACGGAAAGCGGCACAGAAAAGGAGGCGTTCGCGAAGTGATGACGTCGTACGCAGCGGAGACAAAAATGACAAATTAAACCACAGGACAGAAGGATAGGTACCGTGTTCGGGCAAAGCCCCACCACTCTGGTAATGGAAAGGCAATGGGAAACGGATGGGGTGCTGGGTATTGTGAACACTGACTGGCTTCTCTTGCCACTTTGCTTGAGGTTCTCAGAGGGGGGGGGGGGGAGGGGAGGGGGGCGGGTGTTGAATGCTGACTGAACATCTGAAACAGCAAGAAATGGATAGACTCCCATTCGCTGCGCGCTGGCCAATCGATCAAAGCGAAAGCCGACCTGGGGCAAAGAAAGCAGGAAAAGCAGGAGGGGCGGGGGAGATGGGACGGGGGGAGGGGGCATTGCAGCCCATCCGTCTCTGACAGCCCCCCGGGGCAGCCCCCCCCCCCCCCCCCCCCCCCCCCCCCCCCCCCCCCCCCCCGTCGTTCCTCTTCCTCCATCAGCCGAGCGAAAGAGTGCCTTAAAGGGGAATTTCACTTTACAACGCTCCTGGGGTCATTTTCACACCTACCCCGGAGTTCACGAAGCGACATTCCCCTTTAACCCTTCGAAGAGCAGGTTTTCACGGAATGCTTTTCAGAATTCTAGAACAGTCAGAGTTCTAGAACTCCGCCGCTTTCAGTCGCCGGCGGCGATTGCGACACCGGCGTTAGAAATGTTCAGTTCTGAACCATTCCAATCGCACATTTGAGACCTCACACCTTAAAAGGGTTAAGGAGGACCAAACGCCATTCTCGCTTGACGCAGAGAGATTTTTTTATTTATTTTTTTTACCTTTACTTAACCAGGTTAGTCTCATTAAGATTAGGAATCTATTTTTCAAGAGAGACCCTGGCCAAGAAAGCAGCAGTCGATTACAGACACAACAAAATTTCAACATTTAACAGACTATAACAGCAGACAAACAGCGACGTTCAAAGATTCACAATCTGGTTAACGTGAGCGATCTGTAGTGCGACTAAGGGTCAAAACAATTACAAGTTTCAAAACGATTACAAGTTTCAAAACGATTACAAGTTTCAAAACAATTACAAGTTTCAAAACGATTACAAGTTTCAAAACAATTACAAGTTTCAAAACAATTACAAGTTTCAAAACAATTACAAGTTTCAAAACGATTACAAGTTTCAAAACGATTACAAGTTTCAAAACAATTACAAGTTTCAAAACGATTACAAGTTAATCCCCTGTGCGGGTGAGGCGGGGCTGGCGTGCCGACGGTGTGTCGTGTTCGCGGCGCGCTTCCTGCTCTGGTGTGTCAGAGAGGGGGGTGGGGGTTTTGGGGGGGGGGGGGGGGGGACTCACCGATCCGGGTCTCGGGAAGGGGACCCTGCCCTGGAACGCCGCCCAGTGGCGGTCGGGGCCCTCCCTGTGCGCGAAGGGCCCGTTGAACGCCGCCCGGACGTCGTCCATGCGGTACGCGCACACGCCGTAGCCCTCGAACACCTCGCTGTTTCGGCGGGGAAAAAAAAATTACAGGATTACAGGCGGGAGAGGGAAGGAGAGAATAAGTGCGGGAGTGTGAGGGAACACTGGAAAATAAGATCCGGGCGTCAAAGAGATTCGAATCGCGGCGCCGACGCCTACAGGAAACGCGCTGCGCTCGGCTGTCCGCGTCGTGCCGCGCATTCGTCTGAATCACGGAGAGAGAGTTTAAAAAAGGATCGCGAGCTCCTTGCGGGTACTACATCCGCCGCTTTCTGAGTCACCCGATCGTCTGAATCGGTCTGAGCGACTCCACAGAGATCACGAGCAGGGGCTGAGGAGAGCCCCGGTCCGCATCGAGCCGAGTTTCAGAGCTCAGACTCGGCTGAGGACGGGAAAGCTGAGTCACCCGCGGAGAGAACGATTCACGGAGAGAACGATTTGGGGAGGGAATGATTCGGGGAGGGAACGATTTGGGGAGGGAACGATTTGGGGAGGGAACGATTTGGGGAGGGAACGATTTGGGGAGGGAACGATTTGGGGAGGGAATGATTCGGGGAGAGAACGATTCAGGGAGAGAATGATTCAGGGAGAGAATGATTCGGGGAGAGAACGATTCGGGGAGAGAACGATTCGCGGAGAGAATGATTCGGGGAGAGAACGATTCAGGGAGAGAATGATTCAGGGAGAGAACGATTTGCGGAGAGAACGATTTGCGGGGGTTTGCGCCCGTGCTTTCGTGGGGGTGCACGCCGCTTCGCCGACCCCCCCTGCGCAGCCCGCCCCCCCCTCCGGCGCGGTGGCGGCGGCGGCGGACGGACCGAGCTCGCGCGTGAGATCGACAAGGCCGCCCGCGTGCGCTCTCGGATCCGCTGCCACGGAAACGCTGCCTCTCCCAACTCGTAAGCAGACTCATCCGATCCGTGCGGGGGAGGGAGGACGTAGGAGCAACGGATAAACGCGTGACCTGTAACCGGGGGGGGATTGATACGACGGTGGCGTGACTCAAACTCCACCCCCCCCCCCCCCACCCTCAGAGGTCTGACACGATGTGTGTAATGCGCCAATGTGCTGCTACTGTTTGGAGGGGGGGGGGCTGCGTGGGCCGAGAGCAGGAGTGTGAGGGTGGTGGGGGAGGGGGAGGGGTTGGGGGAGGGATAAGGGGCGGGGCCGCTGACCTGGTCGTGCGGAACAGCCCGAAAATCTCCGGGTTCCTCTCGTCCCTCTTCTTCAGCACGAACACGTCCACTGCAAGACAGGATTAAAAATGCTCAGTGCACGTCCCATCAAAAGAGAGAAAGAGGGAGAGAGAGAGAGAGTGAGGGAGGGAGAGAAAATGTGAGAGAGGGGAGAGGGAGAGAGAGAGAGAGAGAGAGAGAGAGAGGAAGTATGAGAGCAAGAGAGAGAGAGAGAGGGATAGAGGGAGAGTGAGAGAGAGAGGGAGGTAGAGAGGAAGAATGAGAGCAAGAGAGAGAGAGAGGGAGGAAGAGAGAGAAAGAGGGAGGGAGAGAGAGAGGGAGGGAGAGAGAGAGAGAGGGAGAGAGAGGGAGAGAGAGAGAGAAAGAGGGAGGGAGAGAGAGAGAGGGAGAGAGAGAGAAGGGGATCTGCATTCACGTTTCCAAGTGCATTTCCAGTCTGAAAGGAGCAGGTGTGTTTAATATCTCCCATGGGGGGTGTGGTGGGGGGGGTTAATTCTGTGAAGCCCTCCCCAAATCCAGCGGAACTTACGGCCCGCTGCCACAGCGCTCCTGAAAAGGACCCCTCACCCACACGCAGAGGAAGAGCAGGCCGCTGTGAGCCACAGGCACATCTTAAACGCATTTACGCGCACACGTGCGTTTCTGATTAGGCGCTGCGCCGTACTTACGGGATTAATAAACGACCCAGCCTACGCGCCAACGGAAGCTTACGACCTGAATGCGTCAGCGACGACGACGGAGGACTGGTCTGTTCGAACGGGAAACATCTGTAATTGGGCTGTGCTGCGTCTCCTCGTTTCTGGAAGGTTCCGGGCGTGTGCTTGTTACCCAGGGTGGGGGGGGGGGGTCAGCGGAGTGGGGGGGAGGGGGGGGGGGAGGGGGGGGGGGGGGGGGGGGGGGGGGGGGGGGGGGGGGTTGCTCACCCAGCTGGTCCAGGTGCGTGTCTATCCCACGCGGGCCGGGGACGGAGCAGACGAGTCGGGTCTTCACCAGAGAGCTCCACCTGTTCACCAGCATCCTCCGGCCCCCTTGGTCATTCTGAAACAGGGCCGAGGGGGGGGGGCGGAGGGGGGGCGGGACGGGACGGGGGGGGGGGGGGGGGTACGGGACAGCTCTGATTACAGGCGTGTCTCTCTGGAAGCACGGGGCCTGATACTGTATAGAATCAGCAATATGAACTGCCCAACTGTGGGGATGGGGGTTGACACTCTTCTTCTTGAGAAGTAGGGGGAAACTCCTTGTTGAAGTTCAGGTGGTTTCACTGCATTGGCTGTTTCCTGACTGCAGATACAGCACACATAACCAATGCGACTTGAAGCGGTAATAAAACAGGCTCTTAAGATTCTTCTTAAATTTTTTTGCATTGTTGTTGTTTAAGTGAATTCTGTAATCTCGGCACCATTGTACATGAGGGCTCGATCCCTCAATGTGTCTTCCCGGAATTAAATAAAGGTGTCTCCTCCTCCTCCTCCTCCAGTACTCCTCCTCCTACTCCTCCTCCTATAATACTCCTCCTCTTCCTCCTCCTCCTACAGTACTCCTTCTCCTACTTTTCCTCCTTCTACAGTACTCCTCCTCCTTCTCTTCCCACTCCTCCTACAGTACTCCTCCTCCTACACCTCCAACTTCTACAGGAATCCTCCTCCTCCTACAGTACTCCTCCTCTTCCTCCTCCTCCTCCTCCTTCTACAGTACTCCTCCTCTTCCTCCTCATACTCATCCTCCTTCTACAGTACTTCTCCTCCTGCTCCTCCTCCTCCTCCTACTCATACTCCTCTAAGCAGATGCCATTACCCAAGGCAAACTGCATTCTTCATGGAAATCTCCCCGCGCACGGAGCCTGATTAGGTTCCATCCCCCCGGGGCCCCCCAGCTCAAGGGTGGGGCCTTTTTCATAGGAAACATACTAAGAGTTCATCTGCGATGTGGAGCAAAATAACTTTTTAGCATGAAATGGGGTGTGATAAATGAACAGGGCAGGGGGGTTGTTTCTGTGGAAATTAATACGATGCCAAGAGTTCATCATGCTGAAGCTGTACAAAGAAATAAAATAAATGACGAGCCAAGTTGGGCTGATCGGCCTGTTCTCATCGTGGCTTTCCTTATGTTCTTAAATGTTACGTTTCACGCTTTATTTCCATTTTATGACAGCATAATGTAATATCTCTAGCCAAGAGATTACCAATGGAAACTATGAAGCTATAAAAGTGCATGGGGATTACCCTACATCGTGTAATGTTCAGCAAACTCTAACGGGCACATTAATCAAAGCATTGTCACGGGCGTGAAACGTTCTTACTTTAAACCTTACCCCGGCGCAGACTTGCGCGCGATCCTGGTGTGAACAGCGTTGTTTGCCACTTTCGACATCGACGGCCTTTTTCGGTGAAGAAGAAGTACACTGGTTATCGTCGTCTGGGTCATCGTTGTCAGGGAACTACCCACGGACCCGACAAACTTCGGCTCTGCAAGAGCAGCACAAAGTCTCAGCACCATGAACAACAGTACTAGTCTGAGCACATTTGAACAGTTCTACTAATCTAAGCACCCTGAATAGGAGTACTAATCTAAGCACCCTGAACAGTACTACTAATCTGAGCACCCTGAATAGGAGTACTAATCTGAGCACCTTGAATAGGAGTACTAATCTGAGCACCCTGAATAGGAGTACTGATCTGAGCACCCTGAATAGGAGTACTGATCTGAGCACCCTGAATAGGAGTACTAATCTGAGCACAAGCTACCCACTCATGTCTTAAAGGTTATCAGAGGTCCTATAAGAAGGTCATTCTGAAGGTGAATGCTGGACTTTCATCTTCATTGATTTTTTTAGTAGTAGTAGTAGTAGGCGAATTGGAGAGTATCATTTGCCCCTAGGTATGAGTGAGTCAGATCTGGGACTCAGAATCAGGACTCAGACCTGGGACTCAGAATCAGGACACAGAATCAGGACTCTGATCTGGGACTCAGAATCAGGACACAGAATCAGAACTCAGATCTGGGACTCAGAATCAGGACTCAGATCTGGGACTCAGAATCAGGACTCAGATCTGGGACGCCAGGTGCGCAGAATATCTGGCCTCCAGGCAGGCGAAAAATCTGAACTCAAGGGCCAGACGTGAATTTCCCCGGAAGAGCGCAAAATGAGTCGTGGTGGAGCAGTGCACCTGATTCCTGAGTTCTGTTTGTCTAACATGAGTTATTACTCAACGTTCATGTCACCACCATAAAAAGGCGATGGTAGAAATAAACCGCACGTCCACACGCGCAAAAAAAAAACCACCAAAGTCCTCCCAGCGGTCATAAGGATGTGATTAAAGGCACTGCGCTTCATTACCAGTGATTAAACGGTGGGGAATGAACGCACCCCTTCTCTCTGCGGGAGGGCTAGCCCCGGTCGCTGTGAAGGCACGGACCTGAGAGAACACGCTTCCATCTTTCGACGCGTCTCCGGCGCGAAACGGCAGGACGGCGCTATGGCAACGGCCACGCGACGAATGGGGCTCTTTCATTAGTCGGTACGGATTTGGGGGGGGGGGGGGGGGGGGGCGACTCACCGTTAAGCAGCCGCTTGTCGTCCCCCTCCGTCCGGGTGTAGCTGCGGTTGCCCAGGCGACAGAGGGCGGCGTCGTTCTCCCAGTAATCTGTGTACAGCCCGACGAACAGCTCCCCTCCTAACAGGAAGACAACATAGGAGCGTGACATCACGGAATCCCGTTTCCATGACGCACCGAACGCGTCATCCACGGCCCACGCCGAAGCTCATTCGCTCTACGTCGCGTACTGCGGACCAACGACCATTACAAAGCTCATTTCAAAAAGGACGTTCTTTCAGATCCAACCGGAGTGTTCTTCGTTCAAATCGTCCACAAGGGGGCAGACCTGGAGCTGGGAATAACATCGAAACATTCTTGCCGTCAAATAAAATAGAAAAAAATACTGGTGTAATATGAAGACGGTGAAGCTGAACATTTCCACGGTAATTTTTCTTCCTTGTGCCTGGCTCAGACAGAAACTCAAATATTAGCTGAAGACTGACACCCCTGCCGCAGTTTAATGCCACCCAGACAGAAGCTGGCTGAAAGGTTGCAGCTAGATCCTCCCTCTTTGTTATGCGTGTTAAAGAGATTAAAATCGGATTTGGATCGACTAACATTTAAAAAAAAAACATAGGACATCCCTGGCGTGTGGGGCAATGAGGGACTTCGGTCACGAGTGTGCGTGAGTCTGTCCTGACTGAGAGCTTCAAGACGCTGGGGCTAGCTGATCGATTTTAAAAAGCGCGGAACGGCAGAAGCCTTCCTGTTAGGAAGGAGCCTGGGGCCCAGGGCGTTTCCAAAGGAGGCACATGCGCAGTCTCCACACTGTCTGCAACGCAGCAGACATTACATTACATCACATTACAGGCATTTAGCAGACGCTCTCATCCACAGCGACTTACACAACTTTTACATAGCATTTTTACATTGTTATCCATTTTATTATAACAGCTGGATGTGCTATTTCAGCTGCACGACGACCATAAAATAACCTCCTCTTAAGTTTTTTCGGTAGCCTCTAACCAAAAACTTCAGAGCGCGAACGCTTGCTATATTTGGTAGGTCAGTAGGCCTATGCTAAAACAGTCGCACCGGCCCAACCCATTTGACAGCTAGCTAACCTTAACCGCAAACATTCAATCGACGGTTTGCGGCGTCGTCGGGTACTCCGTAAAGTCCCTGGGCCATGCTACGAGGACAAAGCCTAAATCGCGATTTTGGGATATACACTATTTTTCAGTTTCACGAGCGAATTAGAGTCTCAAGGTCATTTGCTGCATAACATCAACCACGATGAAATCACACAACAGAATTTAACAAATTAACCACTTGGCATTTAGAAAGGAACATGTTTTTAGCATTTAAGAGACCGACAAGCTAGGCATTAAGACAGGGTCTCAGAATCGCCTGGGGGCTCCTCGATATGGCTTTCTCCATTGGTTTTGATGATTTACAAGAAAAAATAATAGCCTAATAATAAAGAAATTCAAGTAGCTGGATATATACTGAAGCAATTTCGGTTTAAGTACCCCTTGCTCAAGGGTACAACGGCAGTGTCCTACCCGGGAATCGAACCTGCGACCTTTCGGTTACAAACCCAGTTCCTTACCCACTGTGCTACACTCCGTCCTAAACGCAGAGTCACATGAAACCAGAAGCCAGCGGCAGAATGGATCGTTTCCGTCCTGCTTCGGACGGCTTGGTGAATCTCCCTCTCCGCAGTCCCTCTGAAACGTAATCTGCTGACGTGTTTTTTAACGCCCTCCTCGTGGGCTGCATCAGCACAGGGAGGGGTCTGGTTTCATGCGCTTTATTACTCCAGTTGTGCCTTACGCATATGCAGCCGGTACAATGTAAGACGAGGAAAGTTATTTGAATAACTTAAATAAATTATTACATAAAGGAAATGACCAAAGTAAAACATGCACAGCCCGTTGTACAGTAGCAGAGGCTGAAAGAGAGAGAGAGAGTGAGAGATTTATTTTTTTTATTCATTTATTTATTTTTTCTTTAAATGCTTGTGCCGATTAACATTAATATTGCTATTGTTCTGTTTTTTGTTTATAGAATGTTCACTGTTATTAGTTTTCCACTGTAAATATGTATTTTGAATTGATTTATGATGCTTTGGCAATATGTACGTATGTATTTCCTGCCAATAAAGCAATCTGAATTTGAATTTGAATGAGAGAGAGAGCGAAAGGGAGGTAGAGTGATAGAGAGAGAGAGGGGGGAGAGAGAGAGTGAGAAAGGGAGGGGGAGAGAGTGAGAGAGAGAGCGAGAAAGGGAGGGGGGGAGAGAGAGTGAGAGAGAGAGAAAGGGAGGGGGAGAGAGTGAGAGAGGGAGGGGGAGAGAGTGAGAGAGAGAGGCTAACCCTTCGGTAGGGGGAGATGTAAGGTTTAAGACTCACTGGAGACGGTGGACACACAGGAGCTCTGGGGGTCGTAGGGGCATCTCCCTCTCCCGCTCTCAGTCAGCTCCGCCTCCAGCTTAAACAGGGTCTCCTGGAGAGGCGGGCGGGGCACAGTTAGACACAACAACTCTGACACAACACACTACAATATGCCACAATGCAATGCACTTGCAGCACGTACAACACGTAGCACACGCAAAGCTAATAACACAGCCAACGATTGGTCACAGTACTTACTTTTAACCAATCACTGGTTGTGTTAATAGTTTTGTGTGTGCTAAAAGCTTTTGCTCATGCTAAAGGTCTTTGTAAATCAGACCCTTAATACATACACTTCATTGAAATGGCAGTGGATACATACTGCAAATGCTAAACACACGATACTACTACTGAAGATAAACATGTCTTTTTTCAGTTCTTACGTTAGAATGTAAAATGGACGCGTAACTAGCAGGTTTAAAACAGCAATGCTACATTAGGAGAGAAACAGAGCCCCCAGACTGGTTAATCGCACACTGAACAGTGGCATGCGGGGACACGTCTGCACTCCATTGATTCTGACGGGGCTGCAGAGAGCTGGAATGCTGGGTGAATATCTTCCTCCTGCTGGCCTGGCAGAGCACCTGAGCTTCCTCAAAAGCCTGGAGAGAAGGGCTCTCCTTATTGCAAGGCTGTGGAAAACACGCGCTCCCCATTTCCTTCCCTCCCCGTGACCCCCCCCGTTACCCTCCGTTACCCCCCTGTGACCCCCCCGTGATCCCCCCGTGACCCCCCCCGTCCCTGCTTCAGACGCAGCCCGTCCGCGCTGCAGTCCTTCTGTCCTGCCCCACGTCCGCTGTCCCCTCGTCAGCTCTCAGGCCCTCGTTTCCCAGCCTGCCCTGGGGCAGGGCAGGATGTCAGAAGGTCAAGCAGAGCAAGGCCGCACGCAAACAGCCCCAATATGCACCGTCACTCCCGCACTCCAGAAATGTACACACATTAAAGCACTACGGTCATTAATATAGCTACCTCTGTACTAAACTTATTCAGGCAACTATTCAAGAGCACAGGTTAGACCGCATAGCACAAGGGTCAGTGTGCTGTGTGATGTCATTCATTTAAATTTACGTTTAAATGACTGTCACCAGTATCGTTAATTAGTATAATTTTAACAGAGAGCTCTCTCAGCGCTAAAACACAACAAAGCTATAAGGTCATTTTAAACGGGACCCCAATTAAACAGTCTCTTACACACTCCAGTCATTACATGTAAATCGAACAAAGCAATTATTGTTCTGGATTTACAGATTCCGACCATTATGAATACTTATCGCACGCTTTACTGACGAATTATGAGTAGGTGCACGTTCTATGAGGTGGAAACATTTAGGAAAGTTGTGTCACAGAAGCCTTTTACGGTATGACAGCATTGAAACAATCCTAAAATACAGCTGCAGGCCAGCAATGGACCGGGTTCCACTGAATGACAAGGAATGGACAAAACGGATCCTGAAGGCTAAATTGTCTGATTAGTCCAGATATACATCACTTCTCTAGGACAAGCGGGACACCAGGCTGAGCCTCAGACTTTCAGTGCTTATTATAGCGCCCCCTATGGGCCAATCAGTGGCACTTTTGGTGTCAAAGACAGGTGTGGCCTGGACTATCTGTGGGCCAATTTGGACAAAAAGTTAATGTATGGACGAGTTATTGGACAAAATACAGGGGAATAATAATAATAATAATCATCATAATAATAATGATAGGAATTCCAGCAATTACAACAGGGTTCCTTGCGTCACAGTGGAAGCCTAATTATGCTAGCTCTTCCAGCGCGGCTCAAAGCCCTTTCTCAGATGCGGTAGTGCAGGCCGAAGCCTGACGGAGCAGTAAATGAACTAGCGCTGAGCTAGCGCGCCGCGGCAGGCCCAGATAAAGAACCTCCTGCGGTGGGGGGGGGGGGGGGGGGGGGGGGGGGGGGGGGCTGCATCGCGCGGAGACGCGGCGGGAATGCTCTTGACTTTCGGGGGCAGCGCGGCGTGCTGTGGGGGGAGCCGGAGGAAGCTCCCTGCTCCTTTGCGCACGCTTTTCAATTAGACCAGGGGGCCTCTGGGACACCCCCGTATGTTCGTTTCACCTCCCCCCTCCGCCGCACCCCCGATGGAGATCCTCTCCACGGATGATTTAAAAAAAGCACCAAAAGCAAACCCTGTCCTCTCTCTCCATCTTTCTCCCCCTTCTCTCCCTCTACAAATCTCTCTCCCATCTGTGCCTCTCTCCATCTCCTTCTCCCTTCTCGCCCTCTCCCTTTCTCTACATCTCTCCCTTCTCTCTCTCTCTCTCTCCCTCTCTCTACCTCTCCATCTCTCCCTCACCCTCGGGGGGGGTGAGAATGTTCCGGCAGGAGTGAGGAGCCGGGTGAGGAACTGAAAGACAGAATTTTATAAAGCACGAGGGAAACGCTCCTTGAAACCGCTTTAAAAACGACACGCGCTCTTTCTCGCTGACCGACTGAAAGCGAGCGCTCGCGCGGCGGAAGCCACCGCGTTCTCCATCTCTCTCAAATTCAAATTCAAATGCTTTATTGGCATGACATATTTAAAAAGTAAATATTGCCAAAGCGTAGTGACGACAGTAATCAACCACATCCCACATCCCTCTCTCTCCCTGCGATGCGCTGCGCCGTGGAGCTGCCTAAAATGCCAGGCTGCGGAGTGGCGCCGCTGCTGATCGAAGGCAATTGTGATGTCACGGGTAGCTGTGGGTTCCCTGGGGACCCGATGGAAGGTCATTGTGATGTCACGGGTAGCTGTGGGTTCCCTGGGGACCCGATGGAAGGTCATTGTGATGTCACGGGTAGCTGTGGGTTCCCTGGGGACCCAATGAAAGGCAATTGTGATGTCACGGGTAGCTGTGGGTTCCCTGGGGACCCGATGGAAGGCAATTGTGATGTCACGGGTAGCTGTGGGTTCCCTGGGGACCCGATGGAAGACAATTGTGATGTCACGGGTAGCTGTGGGTTCCCTGGGGACCCGATGGAAGGTCATTGTGATGTCACGGGTAGCTGTGGGTTCCCTGGGGACCCAATGGAAGGTCATTGTGATGTCACGGGTAGCTGTGGGTTCCCTGGGGACCCGATGGAAGGCAATTGTGATGTCACGGGTAGCTGTGGGTTCCCTGGGGACCCGATGGAAGGGGGAATCAAATTACACAAAAGTCAGTTCTTTTCTCGAATGGCCTGCTCTCATCATTCTGCGTTCGTACGTTCTTAAATCATTTCAAACACAAATGGGCTCATAAAGGCACTTCAGTATGAACCCTGGCTGAGGGACATCAGTAGGACCCGACTGCAGACAGCAGGTTCAGCGAAGGACATCAGTACACTCTGCATGTTAGAGGCACCAGGTGAGGGCCCGAATGCAAAATATTTCACAACATCAGTTTTCACAAACATTCATGACAAGATTTCATGGGTGGAAAGCCCAGGGGTCAAAGTGTAAAAGTACTGCCATGTGGTTCTTTCACCCATGAGCTCAGCCCAGCTGACTTCACTGATTAGTACTACCTCCTGAGGAATAGCGCTAATTAGCAAATCCAGATGACAGGAACAAAATACTGGGGAGGACTTTTACCCTCTGAACCTGGATTTTCCACCTCCGTGTATGACAGAAGGGTATTGTACAGTAATGCATCCCATTGAGAAACTGGCAGGATGTGTGCAGGAGCATTTCGAGTGCACGTTTGACCCGGGGCTGCTGGGGCAGACAGGCTGGATGTTTGGACGAACGGTCCCGACCTACCGGGCGCACGGGCGGGGCTCGACGGCGAGCCCGGAGCCAACGCGGCGTTCTTCGCTTCGGATGAGCAAGCCGCTCTTTTCCCGGGCGCGTCCGACAACCAATCGGGAGAGCGCGGCGGCGCGCCCCGGCCAATCCGGCGGCGGCTTCCCAACGACAGGGTCACGCTCGTTTTAAATTTACCGTTGCTATGACAACAACCGGGTCGTCTCCTACCTCTGCCTGGCGTCCCGCGCGGACGTAGGCGCAGACGGGGTCGAACGCGCCCGTGCCACACGCCAGCAGGTGGGTCCGGTTGTGCTGGTGCAGGACCTTGATGTAATTGGCGCATTCCGACTGGAGGGCAAGAACAGGGGTAGGACGTTCACTTTCGGTCCCCTCCACAAAGTTCCCCTCCCACCACCAAACATACAGCCCAGAGTTCCCCTCCCACCACCAAATATACAGCCCAGAGTTACCCTCACCTCCCCTCCCACCACCAAATATACAGCCCAGAGTTCCCCTCCCCTCCCACCACCAAACATACAGCCCAGAGTTTCCCTCCCACCACCAAACATAAAGCCCAGAGTTCCCCTCCCACCACCAAACATACAGCCCAGAGTTCCCCTCCCACCACCAAACATACAGCCCAGAGTTACCCTCACCTCCCCTCCCACCACCAAATATACAGCCCAGAGTTCCCCTCCCCTCCCACCACCAAACATACAGCCCAGAGTTCCCCTCCCACCACCAAACATAAAGCCCAGAGTTCCCCTCCCACCACCAAACATACAGCCCAGAGTTCCCCTCCCACCACCAAACATACAGCCCAGAGTTCCCCTCCCACCACCAAACATAAAGCCCAGAGTTCCCCTCCCACCACCAAACATACAGCCCAGAGTTCCCCTCCCACCACCAAACATACAGCCCAGAGTTCCCCTCCCACCACCAAACATACAGCCCAGAGTTCCCCTCCCCTCCCACCACCAAACATAAAGCCCAGAGTTCCCCTCCCACCACCAAATATACAGCCCAGAGTTCCCCTCCCACCACCAAACATACAGCCCAGAGTTCCCCTCCCACCACCAAACATACAGCCCAGAGTTCCCCTCCTCCCACCACCAAATATACAGCCCAGAGTTCCCCTCCCCTCCCACCACCAAATATACAGCCCAGAGTTCCCCTCCCACCACCAAACATACAGCCCAGAGTTCCCCTCCCACCACCAAACATACAGCCCAGAGTTCCCCTTTCCAGCTGTGCCCTGGGCGGGGTCGCCACCAGGCCTGAATCGTACACTTGCATGCAAGAAAAATCTCTTTCTGGACACTGGTGAATATATCTAATATCTAAAGGGCTGCGTGTTCCAATAAATCATTTAACCCAGGTCCCTCATCAACACATACTGTGTTATATGTGCCTGAAACCGCCAATAACATGCCTGGGCACCTAGCCTGTGACTACCAGCTCATCTGCAATGGTTATAAGCATTTCAGAGGGGGCTTAGTCCGCCTGAGGAGCCATTTCCATTTCTGACGAGCACCAGTGTGGCATTTGTTTTTAACACATCTCCTGAGCAGGTGGACGGCAGATCTTGGAGGATTGCCCGCCCCCCCACCCGCCATCTGCTCCATACCCGCTGCGCCACACTGTCGCACTCAAATATGCGCTTAGGTTTCGGAGCTGCAAGTCTGGCGATGCGAGCTGGTTGCGTGTGCGCCAATGGGCTGGTAGCCCATGCACTAACGCGCTGGTACCGCGTGCGCTAATGGGCTGGTAGCACATGCACTAATGCGCTGGTACCGCGTGCGCTAACGGGCTGGTAGCGCGTGCGCTAACGTGCTGGTACCGCGTGCACTAACGGGCTGGTAGCGCGTGCGCTAACGTGCTGGTACCGCCTGCGCTAACGAGCTGGTAGCGCGTGCGCTAATGAGCTGGTACCGCATGCGCTAACGGGCTGGTAGAGTGTGCGCTAACAGGCTGGTACCGCGTGCGTTAACGGGCTGGTAGAGCGTGCGCTAACAGGCTAGTACCGCGTGTGCTAACGGGCTGGTAGCGCGTGTGCTAACGGACTGGTAGCGTGTGCACTAACGGGCTAGTAGCGTGTGTGCTAACGGGCTGGTAGCGCATGCGCTAACGGGCTAGTAGCGTGTGCACTAATGGGCTGCGCTGAAGAGCCTTACCTTCTCTCTGCCCTTCATCAGGCATTCGTTGACTTGCGTGGCCGTGCTGGGCCAGCGTACCTGTGAAGAGACCGCAAACGGAGCCATGAGAATACGCACTGAGGAAGAACACAATCAATCAGTGCCACGCAGGGTTCATTTTCATTCTCCTTTTCTTTAACCTGCCAGGTCAAATGAGAACTCAGTTCTCTTATCACAGTGACCACCTGGGGAACCGATGTGAGTAGGGAATGCAAGAGCTTGGGTATCAGACAGAGGGGACCGCTGAGCTGGCCAGTGTTCGTGTGAATTTGGTTCGGGACACTGGGGATCACACCCCTATGATTTTGCAAAGGTGCCGTGGGATCGTGCATGACCATGGAGTTCAAGATGCTTGGTTTGTCTTATACATGGCACCTTCTACAGCACACGATAGAAGGTGAAAAATGTACAGGGTGGCATGGCTGCTTAGCTTCAGCAGTTTGACATGAGAAGGGCACAGGGTGGTATGGCTGCTTAGCTTCAGCAGTTAGCCATGAGAAGGGTACAGGGTGGTATAGCTGCTTAGCTTCAGCAGTTAGCCATGAGAAGGGTACAGGGTTGTATGGCTGATTAGCTTCAGCAGTTAGCCATGAGAAGGGTGCAGGGTGGTATAGCTGCTTAGCTTCAGCAGTTAGCCATGAGAAGGGTACAGGGTGGTATGGCTGCTTAGCTTCAGCAGTTTGACGTGAGAAGGGTACAGGGTGGAATGGCTGCTGAGCTTCAGCAGTTTGACATGAGAAGGGTACAGGGTGGTATAGCTGCTTAGCTTCAGCAGTTAGTCATGAGAAGGGTACAGGGTGGTATGGCTGCTTAGCTTCAGCAGTTAGCCATGAGAAGGGTACAGGGTGGTGTGGCTACTTAGCTTCAGCAGTTAGCCATGAGAAGGGTACAGGGTGGTATGGCTGCTTAGCTTCAGCAGTTAGCCATGAGAAGGGTACAGGGTGGTATGGCTGCTTAGCTTCAGCAGTTATCCATGAGAAGGGTACAGGGCGGCATGGCTGCTAGCATGACAGGAGAGCTGCCTCCTCGTAAAACAAGCAAATATAGAGTTGGCATTTACAAGAATTCAGTTTCCTTTATCCCCTGGATGCAAAAACATCCGTTGGTTTAACGACCATTTGCTTTTGAGCCGCAAACAAATCTGCTTTGTGACCACGGATGCCTTTTTGATCCCCCCGCACCTACTTCCTGGGGATGTTTTAAAATATATATAGAGAGCTTGTTAAATGCCTGCTCTTAGCGGAGCACTAAAGCCCTATCTGATCAACAATCCACACAGAGGACTACAACGGGACATAACTGCTGTACCATCCAGACATTGCTCATTTTATTCTCTCTGTTTTGCTGCAGGGCATGCTTAATGTTTACAGCGAAAGCACATTCAGCTGAGCAGCTCTGGCCAGGGGATTCGGGGGGGGGGGGGGGGGGGGGGGGGGGGGGGGGCATTTGGCTCACTGCCGCGATGTAATGAAATGCAGGAACTGTGGACAGCAGCCCATCGCAGCGGAGAGATAAGCAGTCAAATACACTTCCATGATGATGAAAAGCACTTCCCTTATGAAGGGAGGGGCCTGCTTTATCTGAGGGGAAGCTGATCAGCACTGATATCCAGTGGGAGGCATTTCTGCTGAGCATCAAAGAGAGGAGACAGAGAAACACCACAGAGCCAGATCCCTACAAGCCTACAGGCCTGCACTTTGCTGCTACAGTCACACAGACACACTCACACACATACACACACACACACCCTCACACACACACACACACGCACACACACACACGCACACATACACACACACACACACACGCACACACACACACTCACACGCACACACACACACACACACCCTCACACACACACACACACGCACACACACACACACACCCTCACACACACACACGCACACATACACACACCCTCACACACACACACACGCACACACACACACACACCCTCACACACACACACACACGCACACACACACACCCTCACACACACCCTCACACACACACGCACGCAGGTAAGCGGGCGCTCGTACCTCTCTGGGCTGCTTGCTGATGCTCTCCAGGCTCAGAGAGTACAGGCCGTCCCGCGCGCCGACGAACAGCCTCTCCTGGGACTCGTCCAGCAGCGTGGCGCTCAGGTCCAGCCGGCCCGGGGGCCCGTGGAACACCCTGGTCCTGTTCAGGTCCCACAGCTCTGCGGGAGGCAGCCGTCAGCCACGCTCACACAGTCAAAGAACCTGGCCGGAGTCCCCCCATGGGGACTGCAGCCTTCCACATTTAACCTGTTCATTCCGTCATCGTGCTAGCCTCGTGTCACGCTATCCCTGTGACTGGCGTTCCTGGTAATTGGGCGTGCGGAGCTACTGGCGGAACGATAATGGCCACTTCAGCGCCGTCTCTAAATGGCCTCCCTTGTTCCCACAGCCTGGCCGTCGCCAGGGGACACCGTTAGGCCCGTGACTGACAGCTGCTGAGAGCGAGCGACAGCTACTCAAGGCCTCCCGCTAGGCTAAGGCTAGGCTAGCCCCGCTCACGCACTGGGGCTTGCAGCTCTGCTCAGACACACACACACACACACACACACACACACATATGCACACGCACACACACACACACACACACACACACACACACACACACACATATGCACACACACACACACACACACACACACACACACACACATATGCACACGCACTCTCACACGGGCGTGCACACACACAAACACACACACGCACACACACACACACACTCACACACACACACTCACACACGCGTGCACACACACACACACACACACACTCACACACGCACACGCACACACACACACACTCACACTCACACACACACACACACTCACACTCACACTCACACACACACACGCACACGCACACGCACACACCCACACACTCACACACTCACACGCACACGCACACACACACACACACACTCACACACCCGAACGCACACAGATGGGGGAGACGGGGGGCGGTGGAAGGGGTCCCCTCAGACAGGAGACAGACCCCAGGCCTGGCGTCGGCGCAGAGCTCACGGGACTCCCTCCTTCCCGCTCCCCCCGCCGGCCCTCTGGGCCACGGAGAGCGCTTGCGAAACCTGCTTGCCAGCCTTCTGAGAGAAGAGCGAGGGCTGCATTCTCTCATGTCCCTGTTCGGAGCTTCAGGGGAGCGCGCTGATCACATTTAAAACACGTCACACGAGCGGGAGGAGCAGCAGAGCACGCTGATCACACGTCACACGAGTGGGAGGAGCAGCGGAGCACGCTGATCACACGTCACACGAGCGGGAGGAGCAGCGGAGCACACTGATCACACATCACACGAGCGGGAGGAGCAGCGGAGCACACTGATCACACGTCACACGAGCGGGAGGAGCAGCGGAGCACACTGATCACACGTCACACGAGCGGGAGGAGCAGCGGAGCACACTGATCACACGTCACACGAGCGGGAGGAGCAGCGGAGCACACTGATCACACGTCACACGAGTGGGGGGAGCAGTGGAGCACACTGATCACATGTCACACAAGCGGGAGGAGCAGCGGAGCACACTGATCACATGTCACACAAGCGGGAGGAGCAGCAGAACACGCTGATCACACGACACACGAGCGGGAGGAGCAGCAGAGCGCGCTGATCACATGTCACACGAGCAGGAGGAGCAGCAGAACACGCTGATCACATGTCACACGAGCGGGAGGAGCAGCAGAACACGCTGATCACATGTCACAGGAGTGGGAGGAGCAGCAGAGCATGCTGATCACATTTAAAGCATGTCACACGAGCGGGAGGAGCCGCGGAAGACAAGCGCTTCGGCTACACTGCAGTCCCACTGATTAAATCTTATTCGCCGCAGGGCACAGCAGCACTGGTGATCACTGTGACGCATAAAAATCCGAGACTGCTTTCATCTGTGCCCGCGAAACTGCCAGAACCAGAACAGAAAATCAGAACTAATCAGGGGCTCCTCTGTGGACCAGCGTCTGACCGACGAGCTGGTTCGCAATACACATTTCACATGAAAATTTGTTCAAAAAAGATCAATAAAGAGATAAAACACAATAACAAAAGATGCGTGAATAATAGGAACAGCAATAGAAAATTAACTAAATAAAACTACGTTTAATAAAAGTTCAGTGTGCAATGTAGGCTTTAGAATAATATGTTAAATGCATTGCAGTTTTGGCGTGGATAATGCACGGTAATCCAAAGCTGAGAAAGGAGAATGCTTTTGTCCTCCTTCGCATTGCATACATTAGCGTGAGGTATTGTGTTCCATTGATCCGGTAGAAATGTGCACGCCATCATAGTGCATGCAGAACTCATCAGGCCTTCCAGCGAAGGTTTGAAATGAAGACATTCCCTCCAATCCCCCGAACGCAGCGAATTAAACGCACTCTGCACACCACATCTGTCTCTGCGACCCCCTCCCAATCACAGAGCCCCCCCCCGCCACTCCCATCCCCCCCACCCAGCAGGCCCTAGGCAGAGGAAATTGATGATGTCACTGTAATCTCTAAGCTCGGTGGGATCGGGGTTGGGGGGGGGGGGTCAGAGGAGACTTAGCATTGTACAGTCTCATTTCCAGCTGGATCCCCTTTGAAGAGCAGTTTTTTTTCCCAAATGTTTTTGGAATGTTTTTTTTCTTCATAATTCTAAATCAGTGTTCTAGAACTCCACTGCACTGCCTTCAGTCACCAGCAGCGATTGTGACATCAGCATTAGAATGTTCAGTTAAGAACATTCTACTCACACCTTTGTGACATCACACCTTAAAGGACTTTAATCAATGGTTCCGCAGGGTCACCCGGTGTTGCTTTTCCTTCACAGGCTCATTCTGACGGGCGCGCCCTGGCCTGTCCCGTGCCCACCAGCGGGTACGATGTGAGTCTCCTGACCTCACAGACGGCTGGGCAGGGACAGGGCAGCCTGGGGCTGGGGCAGAGCAGGGGGCAGCAGCAGCAGACACTGTGCCATTTGTCAGTGGGGGGCTGGGTGGGGGAGACATGCGATCTGACAACTGTTATGAGAGAAATGGGAAATTCAGGCTGATTACAGGGTGGATTTATGCTCTTTGCAGTGAGGCTATTGGCAGCTGCTTCTGGAGCCCAAATGGAGGGGGCTTTCTGTCAAGACACATTCACGAAGGTTCCAACAGGATCAACATGAATGTGACCTTACAGGAAAAATATTCACAAGCCACTCAATGGTGTGCATGTGTGAACCCTACATATTCTCTCTCTCTCTGTCACACACACACATGCAAACCTATAGACACACGTACACACAGACACACAAACACACGCAGGCTCGCACGCACTCACGCACACACACACACACATATGCAGACACGTACACACACACACACACATACACAAACACACACACATGCATGTACACATAAACACACACATACACAGGCACTCACACACACACACACACACACACACAGTAAACAGGTGTGCCTTGGCCTCATGTTCTCCCTCCCTACCCATCATGCACTGCGGCCGGGCCTGTCCGGCAGACGCGTCCGGCCCGCATTAAAAACGCCCTCTTTGCGCGCGGGGTTAATGTGCGCTCACGCGACTTCCTGCCTTCCTCTGAGCGCGACTTCCTGCCTTCCTCTGACCGCGACTTCCTGCCTTCCTCTGACCGCGACTTCCTGTCTTCCTCTGACCGCAGCTTCCTGCCTTCCTCTGACCGCAGCTTCCTGCCCTCTGACCGCGACTTCCTGCCTTCCTCTGACCGCAGCTTCCTGCCTTCCTCTGACCGCAGCTTCCTGCCTTCCTCTGACCGCAGCTTCCTGCCCTCTGACCGCGACTTCCTGCCTTCCTCTGACCGCGACTTCCTGCCTTCCTCTGACCGCGACTTCCTGCCTTCCTCTGACCGCAGCTTCCTGCCTTCCTCTGACCGCAGCTTCCTGCCTTCCTCTGACTGCAGCTTCCTGCCTTCCTCTGACCGCGACTTCCTGCCTTCCTCTGACCGCAGCTTCCTGCCTTCCTCTGACTGCAGCTTCCTGCCTTCCTCTGACCGCGACTTCCTGCCTTCCTCTGCAGTCTCCAGTCTTATCCAGAAAGGGCCAGTGTGGGTGCACACACCTGATTCTGATTCCACTAATCGAGGTGCTTAGCAACGACTCCAGTGATTGATTAGTAGAATCAGGTGTGTGCACCCACACTGGCCCTTTCTGGAACCCCAGCTCTAAAACATGAAAAGCACCTAAATTAAGAAAAATTAACGGCTTGTTCAAATTCTGGGACTGCTGTTGAGGTTGGAATGAAAACCAGCGCACGCAGGGGTCCCCCAGGGCGATGATGTATCCACCGATCGCATGCCTGGTAATTAGCTGTTTTTTTTCTTCTTCTACCCTTCTGCTCAGTTCTCCAAGTGGCTTCAAAGAGGCCGTATCTGTCTTCCTGACAAAAACGACTTCAGAAGGAAGGAAGAAGACCGACAGGAAGCCTGGATTTGGACTGGCCTGCCGCTCACGTCGCATTTAACCGCGTTTGACGGCTCTGATAAAATCGGCCCGTCGAGCTAACGTCGCAGCAGGGTACGACCTTGGAGAGGAGGAGACAGAGTGCGCACGCGGAGTTCAGGCCTGATCACGCACAGGTGAGGTCTATTAAACCTGTGTGCATATAAAACTAGCATATATCACAAGCGACACGCATCGCGTCATTAAAACTTGCACAAGCCAGCAGCAATGCAGTATCGTCCTGCAGGAAACGGCTGGCTGAGGCCTTCGGACGGGCCGAAAAGTCAAAGGGCGAAAATATGTACGGGGGGCAAATGAAGGGTCCGCCCGCGTTGCCCACAGAGAGGAGCCCCGGGACCCCAGGAGCGGGGCAAGCGCAGCCGAAAAACGGGCCAGTCCCTGGCTGCCATCGAGACGACCCCCACAGGGCCCCTACGCTTGCGTTCACAACCTCCCCGTCGGGAAAGGGGGGGTTCCAGGAACTTTGATACACAACTCCTCGGAAGAGCGCCATTTTCACGCATGTTGCATTGTATGAAAAGCACTTTTTGGGGGGATTTTCACACTATCCCGGGGTGGGGGTTAGGGTTGCGGTGAAGAATCAGGCAGAGGGTTGTGGGTAAAGGGCTCTTGGCTTCAGTGTCGGAGGTTGCCATAGCCACCCAGGCTCGTCCACTGAGTCCTACCTGAAAACCTCCCTCGGACAGAGGGCATTCTGGGAAACCTGGGTCACCTCCCAGTGGAAACTACTTACAGTTACACAAACCTTTACAGAAAACACTGTGCAATGAGCGTTATTAATATAATGAAAGTTTAGGTTAGATACGTTTCTAGTAAATAATGGGATTACTCGGTAAAACTAGATTCTGTTGCTTATGTCTCGAGTTATCCTATTCTTGTTAAATTGTTAAATATTATATGTATTATTTCAAATACTGTAAATTATACGTCATAAATTCAGTTTCTTCTGAAATGGTGATACACTCAATCATCTCAGTGTAATATACCAGTGCAGAAACATTCTTCCTTTCATGCCACGTTTTAAAATCATCCTATGGAAGTGGTTGCGGTTGCAATAATCACAAATTAATAACTAGTCGCATACCCTTTCGCTGTCTCAATAAAAATGCACAATTCAAGCAGAAATTTCAAGAGGGAGTGATGATATGTTCTGCCTCGTTAAGCTGGATCATAGCCCGTAAACGCTGTCGTAAATTTAACGATGCAAACTTTCGAAAGGCGCACACGTGTGAAAACATGCCAGTCTCCGCAGGCAGCTGTCTCTGGAGGGGGGGGGGGATTTCCATGTACTTTTCTCCCTTTCGGTTACAGCAGCTGGGGAAGTTTATGCCCGACGCACAAATTTATAGACCGTCTGCTCGGCTTTATTCGAAATAAAAGTGCCGCATAGCTGCGCTGAGACTTCAAATAAAAAAGCGATGCTTATCAAACGTCCCGTCTCAGCGCCAGCCGTTAATGTGGCGAATGATGTCGAGGGGAATTCGGTCGTTGGAAATAAAAGCGCTTTAATCTCGTCTCGTGTGTCAGGAAGACCGCGAAAATAAAATGAGTGAACTTTTTAATATCGTTCACTCAGCGGAGACTCTCTAGACACCAAAAATTAACGTTCGACAGCAGCTCATAAACACGCACTGAAAGCAAATATCAATCACGTCCCATCAGGAGAACAAAAAAAAGAAAAGAAATTTATGTGTACGTTTAACCCTTCTACAGCAAACTGCAAATGTTGTATTTCGACAGAATAACCTGTGAAGCCTCACGGGATGGACGCTAAACTTCATAACACGTAACAAAGTGAGATAGGATGGAATCCCCCCCCCCACCAGAGTGCAGTTCTTCAGAAGGCTCCGCAGACCTCAACAGCCAATCGGTTAAAAAATACTTTACTTTCCGAAGATATTTTGCCTATACTTCCGCAGTTCACCAATGACACGTCTAAACATTCAGACAGCATAGTGAGATCATATGTAAGATCTCCAGGGGAAATGCTGAGGGAGATGTCTTTTCATCGTCCTGAAGGTGCCCCAAGTGTGAGCGCTGACTTGGTGTGTTTGAATTGTCCAATTAAAAACGAACGAGATCATATTGCCCAGAGAATACTGATAATCCATTGATTGAGAAATTAAATCCAGGCTTTTTTTTTTTTTTTTTTAACAATACATTACAGGCATTTAGCAGACGCTCTCATCCAGAGTGACTTACATTGTATCCATTTATGCAGCTGGATATATACTGGAGCATGTTAATGCAAGTTAAGTGCCTTGCTCAGGGCTACAACGGCAGTGTCCTACCGGGGAATCGAACCTGCGACCTTTCGGATACAAGACCAACTCCTTAGCCATTACGCTACACTGCCGAACCATGCGGCGTGTACTCGATGGAAGAGCTTTTCCAGGAGAAGACCTCTCGGAGGGGTCTGCCGTTACCCGCCCGTCTCCATTGAGCCAGCAGATAGGATTGTGATTCCCGAATCGGTCTCCATGGGTGGGCCCTTCACACCGTGGAGAATGACACTTCAGAACCGAAGGGAAATGCAAAGACTCCGATTCGTCCAATAACCCGGAGCGGGGGGAAACGGGCTGGGCGGGCCTGTTTGTTCTGCGGAGTCAAGAGGGTTGGTGTTTGCGGTGCAAGGGGTGTCCCGTGACTGGGGGGGGGGCGGGGGTTCAGGCTAACGGGGGGGCAGGTTTGTCGGCATGGAAACAAGAGGGAGCAGACCTCGATTGCTGGATGCGCCATTAATTAGTTAACGGGGCGGTTCGAGCAGATGGAAAACACGGGCCACAAAGAGAGCGCCCACGAAATGCAAGAAAGGAAAATAAAGCACTTTCCAAAATCTGGGTTAGGCGATGGTATTTTAGTACCGAGTCCTCCTCTTTCGCTTCGACGGAACACAAGGGCTGTTTGTGCGCGAAGCCTGATTTCATGGCAGCCGACGGCAACTCTGAGTATTCCGACCGCAACTTCGAAAGTTAAGACTTCTGGGTTTTTTTTTTTTTAAACACACAGGATAAAAATATATCTTCTTCAACAGGAAAAAAACATATGCCTACCAGATGAACCTGGATTACACACTGCCCCTCCTCCCCAATTTAAAAAAAGAAAAAACAGAAGAAACATTCCCACCGACAAAATAGTTTAAACAGTCAGAGAGAATCTGTCGGAGGGACTGTTTAAAATCACAGCCCTCTCTGAGGGGAGTGCACAGCGCCCGATTCGTACCTGAGCCACGTGTAATTCCCGCCTGACAGGTCGGTTGTAACGGCATCCGATCTAACTGAACACCGAGAATCCGATCAAATGGCTCAGGGGCTTCCGCACAGCCCGCTGGGGGTTTTTTCAAATTAGAGTTCCGGAACATTCTGCGGAACAAAGCTTCCGTTTGAGTTTTAGGGCAGGTTCCCTTAAGGAAGGGTAAATTCATTCCCCTCTATATTTAAACAGCGTTCACGCCCTCCACTGCAGGGTTAATGAGATACTCGAGCCAGCCACCTTAAGTGGGGACAAAAATGCCATTCACAATTTTCTGAAACTGATTACTGACAGTCAGGGATTACACACTGTGTTAAATGAAACTGAGTTTTCCCAGCATGCAGCTGTCAAGGCACATTTAGATCTCCTTAAACAGGAAAGCCAATGACAAAAAATTAAAAAAATAATAATTCCGCAAACTCAAGGCAGAACATTTAAAAAGAGTTTAGCTGCTTTGCACCGAATCTGCCAGAAGTTGAAGTTGCGGCGCGCACGCAAACGGCCTGCAGCTCGTTCCAGAAGGCGCGGTTCGCCGAGCGGTCCGGGACGCTGCACGCAGTCGCGCGGGTCACGTGACCGCGGCGGCAACCTCATCACTTCGCGCGGTCCTTCGCGCGTCTCCTGAGCAGGGATTCGAACCGTCAGACTTTCGCTCCGGCTGCTCGTGAATTGCCGAAAGGAAGACCCATCCGCTCGCAGTTTTTGAAAAGACACGCTATCCACACAGAGGGAACGTGCTCTTCTTATTTAGTCTGGACTGCGCGGGGTGACATCACAGTCCGTGGTGATGTCTACATGCGCATCCCGACCCCAGTCCCCACCAAAAGCCAAACTACGGTGGCCTGGGAGGCAGACTGTGCGCTACACTAGCATAAGCGTAGCTAAGCTAGCCTTATTTTTTTTTGCTCTCATTGACTCCCATGATGAAATTCCAATATTTACCCCAGTCAGGCACATAACAGACTTTACAGGTGAAACGTATGCGTGTGCGCGTGTGTGTGTGTGTGTGTTCACTAGCAGTGCCTTGCAGCGAAACAAGAATGATAATTTGCTCCAAATAAAAAAAATGGATTATCTAATCAGCACAGAGGTAAAAACACGCCAGTTCCATCTGCGATATTTTATCCGCCATCTGCGTCCAGCTGCTCTCCTTGCCTGTTATTACGTTTTGGGAACGATGCTGCATAATTTTTGTGCTTTCTGCAGAATGACCTATTCCCGCTGGCCGGACAATTTCCCCTTCTCCCAGAAAGAAGGCCGGGGGGCCGTCGAGCCCCAGCTCAGAGACCACACCCGTTTCCCGGGGGGGGTTTGATCTCGCCAAAATAAAAGCGCGCGGTTCCGTTCGAGGGCTCCGTAAGCGGAAGAAGCGATTAAGACGTCGCAGTAATCGCCCGCTCCTCCAGGAAGTAACCGCGAGTGAATGGACTGCATTTGGTAAATGGAACTGCATTTATATAGCGCTTTTATCCAAAGCGCTTTTACAATTGATGCCTCTCGTTCGCCAGAGCAGTTAGGGGTTAGGTGTCTTGCTCGGGGACACTTCGACACGCCCCGGGGCAGGGGGATCGAACCGGCAACCCTCCGACTGCCAGACAACCGCTCTTACCTCCTGAGCCATGTCGCCCCCAAGTGTTCACGTCCTCCGCTGCGGTGCTTTTGGTGAGGCCGAAATGGGCGTTTTTCCCGATGGTCGTCCTGCAGTAGCCGTTAGCTTAGCTACCTACCGCCGGGACACAGATACGGCAGACATGACGCGCGTTTAGAGTCAACCAAAAATCGACTGCTGCACTGCTGCAGCTGTAGGACGGAGTGTAGCATAGTGGGTAAGGAACTGGGCTTGTAACCGAAAGGTCGCAGGTTCGATTCCCGGGTAGGACACTGCCGTTGTACCCTTGAGCGAGGTGCTTAACCGAAATTGCTTCAGTATGTATCCAGCTGTATAAATGGATACAATGTAAAATGCTATGTAAAAAAAATGCTATGTAAGTCGCTCTGGATAAGAGCGTCTGCTAAATGCCTGTAATGTAATGTAATGTAATGCGGCCGTGCTGTCCCCGTGGAGGGAAAGGGCTTTCGCAAAACAAATTCTCTCCGTGAACCTCTCAGGTTTCCTCGGCTGGTAAGCCCTTAACGTCAGGGAAAACAGACCGGACCTGGCCGTGCGCCTCGGGAAAATAAACAACCTTTGCGGCAATGACAGAGCAGAGCTTCTGGGCCTGTAATGAATTCCCATCGTTAGTTAGGGCACCGTGCATAATTCCTTCCTGAAGATGAGAGGTTTTTTTTGTCATTTGTGCGATTAAGATTAATCTTAATTTAAAGCGTTTTGTTTTGAATCAAATTCTGTTTTCAAATAAATGCAATTGTAAATGTAAATGTATTTCTAAAACTGCCCGCATAACTCCCTACCCTAACCCGAACCCTAACCGCAACCCCAACCCTAACCCCAACCCTAACCCTAACCGTTTCAGTGTTAAACAGTGAATCACTTGGATGCAGCATTACTGCACATCATTTTGCACATTTTGGAATGCATGACTCAGCTGAGCAATGCCGGAAAGGCTTTGATACACTAGCCGCACCGAACAGAGGCAGGCTCTCAAAAACTTTGAGCGTCAGATATAACGTTTCGCTTCACATTCAGATCATACAAAGCCTAATACTGCTCTGTATTGCTTTCTGAGAATCGGTGAAATGGCCAATGCCGTGAAAAAAGGGACTGTTAAAATTGTAAAAACGAAAACTTTGGCCGATCCCCCCCCCCCCAAACTGTTTTGAAATGAACAGGGTAAGCGGTGTGAAAGACTCAGAAGTGGCCACACTGCTCCTGCATGCCTTCCCTACAGCTCCCAAATCTTCTTTTTATTATCACTGAACTCGAGTCAAAAAATGAAGTACAGGAACCACCGTGGGCCCCCCAAACACGCATCTTCAAAGACACAGTTCCCAGAGAGAGCCCCAAAGAGGCACATCGCTACATCTAAAGCACTGAAGAATCTCTCTCTTTTTAAAAAAAAAAAAAAAAAAACCTCACTGTAATGAAAAACACTGAACTTTCAACCAGCACGTTGAAAACAGGCAAGAGAACACAAAACACTAGCAATTTAGTGAAACCTTTTTAAAGTTGCAGTAGGCTATTACAGACATTACAGGCATTTAGCAGACGCTCTTATCCAGAGCGACTTACACAACTTTTACATAGCATTTTACATTGTATCCATTTATACAGCTGGATATATACTGAAGCAATTTCGGTTAAGTACCTTGCTCAAGGGTACAACGGCAGTGTCCTACCCGGGAATCGAACCTGCGACCTTTCGGTTACAAGCCCAGTTCCTTACCCACTGTGCTACACTCCGTCCTATTCATTTTTTATATTCAAAATACATCCTTCCATATTATGACACTTTGTAAATCACCACTTAGGTGAAAATGTTTATTAGAAATTCGCCATGTATTTGAACAACAGACTGCGCACCCCTGCTCCCCGTTTCGACAAGACTTTACAGGGCGACTGTTGTGATACGCCCAATGCACCTGTCTGAATCCTAACTGGTCCTGACACACGAGAACAGGAGTGTTTGCTCGCAGTCAGCCCAACAGACACGCGCTGACATGTTCAGCAGGCAGGGGAAGCTACCGTCGGGTACACCCAATAATTATTCAGCAAATTTACGCTTCGCACTCCACCCGAAACTAAACCCAGAATGCTCATTGTGATAATGAACAACAAAAAAAAGCAATTTTCTAATGAAATGTTAATAGAAAATTTTACAAAGATGGCTCAACCAGAGGAAACACTTTCAGAATTAGACAGATTATTCACTTTGCCTCTTGAATCTTCATTTTGCAAACTGAATTTTCACTTTGCACTCCGCTAATTCTCACTAACAAAACCTTCTCCACAGTGGGGCTCTGCTCAGACACGCAGCTCAGCACAGTCTGTGGCTCCACAGTGGGGCTCTGCTCAGACACGCAGCTCAGGACAGTCTGTGGCTCCACAGTGGGGCTCAGCTCACACACGCAGCTCAGTAGTCTGTGGCTCCACAGTGGGGCTCAGCTCAGACACGCAGCTCAGCACAGTCTGTGGCTCCACGGTGGGGCTCTGCTCAGACATGCAGCTCAGCACAGTCTGTGGCTCCACAGTGGGGCTCTGCTCAGACACGCAGCTCAGCACAGTCTGTGGCTCCACGGTGGGGCTCAGCTCAGACACGCAGCTCAGCACAGTCTGTGGCTCCACGGTGGGGCCCTGCTCAGACACGCAGCTCAGCACAGTGTGTGTGGGGAGGGTGCGGCGAGGCTCACCTTTGTGGGAGAGGCGCAGCCTGGGCTGGCCGTGCCGGGCCGAGTCCGCCGACCCCGACGCCGCCGTCCAGAACGCCAGCAGAACCAGAGCCGCGAACGGCCCCTTCCTCGCCCCCCCGCTCCTCCTCCTCCTCCACCTCCTCCTCTCGCGGGCGGATCCGTCCATCCCCGCTCGGACCGCTCGCCCTCTCGCGCTCCCCACGCCGGCCACAGGGAGGCGCCCTCAGTCCCGCCGGCCCCCGCGGGCGCGACTACAGTCCATCCGAGGGAGCGTGCGCGTGGGACACCAGGGAGGGAGAGCGGGAGGGGGGGGGGGGGGAGGGAAGACAGCCCTTCTTGGAGTTTGGCGACGGGCAGCCCGCCGCGCGTGAGTCAGCCTGCCCGAGGCGTCCGCTTCCCTCTCGCTGGCTCGCTCCGGAATCGCCCGCCGAATCGGATTCCTCGCCGGCCGTTCGCGGGTCGTTCCCCCCCGGCGCTTCGCCTCTCACCCCTGGAGACCGCGAGCGGGCCCTCCGCGCGCTGCCTGGCCTCCCGGCTGTGCTGTCTGTGCTGGCTCTGGTGTCTGTGCTGTCTGTGCTGGCTCTGGTGTCTGTGCCGGCTCTGCTGTCTGTGCTGCAGCCTGCTCCGTCGGCTCTGCCTCAGCGAGAGACCCCGCCCCGCCACGCTCCCGCTAACGCTGCCCCTCCACGTGCCGCCCAGCCCGCCTGCTCTCCGCCCGCTCCCTCCCTCCCTCCCTCGCTCCAGCCGCTCCCAGCCCTGGGCTGCAGCCAAGATTCCCTCTGTCTCTCTCTCTGCCGCTGTCCCTGTAGTCCTCTCGCTGTCTTTCTCCGTTTCTGTCTGTGTCTCTGTCTCTCTCTGGTAATAATAACAGTGGCTCTCCTCTCTCTCTCTGTCCCCCTCTCTCTCCCTCCCTCCCTCCCTCTCTTCCTCTCTACCCCCCTCACTCTCTCTCTCTCCGTCTCTCTGGTAATAATAACAGTGGCCCTCTCTCTCTCGTTCCCTCTCTATCTCTCCGTCTCTCTCGCTCTCTCTCTGGTAATAAAAACAGGGGCCCTCCCTCCCTCCTTCTGTCCCCCCCCCTCGCTCCCTCGCTCTCTGGTGATAATAAGCGGCCCTGCAGTGCTCCCTAACACGCGCTGTTGGGGCGTGCTCAGGGGCATCTGTCCGCAGCTGTTACACGTCCAGTAGTCACACCACAGCCATTAATCATTTCACTTTGTTTCATATCTGTATACAAATATTCTTTGCTAATGTGTTGGTATCTTGAAAAGTTAAGAATTAAGCATTTGTGTGTGTGTGTGTGTGTGTTCTTTTTTCAAATGACCAACACAGCATTATGGTGTAGTCGTGTAGGGTTTTGACCCAGTGTCTATGGTATAATAAAGTGGGGAAAATACAAAATGGACCAATAAGGCTTTCATTAGGCTATGCGTGCGTTTCCTTAAAAACCGCGGCGCACGCCGGTTCCTCAGAAGTCCGACACTGACTCATCCGCTGCTTTCGGTCCTTCCCTGAAGAGACGATGTGTGAGAAACGCCACGGACGGCTCCAACGAACCTGCTGCGGAGCAGCGGCCGTTCTGAAGCTCAAGGCAGTCACAGCTCGTTAAACGCGGTGCCGCGTGAATTATTTTAAGTGCTTTCAGATGACTATCATGCGCATGACTAATGCATTTCCGACCATGAACAGAACAACATAAAATATATTATATCTGCTGATCGATGATATTTTTTTACGCAAAAAAACCCTGCCTTTAAAAAAGAGAAAAAAGAAAACTGATGCAACACATGAATTAAATTAACCAAACGCCCTGTGCTACAAAGAAATATGTGAGCCAAATGATTGGACGTTTTTTAAGTGTGGCCAGTTACAATCAGCATTAGGTTTCCGGCACACTGCCGGCTGGCTGGCGTGTGGCGGATTCATCTGACATCTGAATTTTACGTTTTAAATTCAAAAGAAATTACTTTTAAATAAAGTTTTATTTCCTATAAAACATGTATGGATGCTTTAGAACAGTATGTGACGGCTCTCAAACCTGTACTCTGTTGAGGTAGCAGAGAAATCTTAACTACAGCACCTTAAAAAAAATATCAAACCATATGCTGCCCGTATATATCAAAAGGATTGAAATGTGACTGTTGGTGATAGAGTTATGAGAAAGAGCACGAGTTGTGCATTAAAGCTACATACAAACTACATCCCATTAAAATGAGCACATCCGAACGAAGTGTGGAGGCTTGCACAAACAAAACAATCAAGGAGTTAATTAATCGGTCACTTTCATGACAATAATCTGAAGCGCACGCCGGCGCAAATCACAAATGCGCCGATTCCTGTTCTGCTTGTTCCCGTTCCTCACTGGAAACGCACAGCTGCCGAACGAAACAAAGAACCCTTAAGGGGACTCGGCACGCCTCTAAAAGCTCCCGCTTCTGCTCGAACGGCTCGTTTGAAATGCGGGTCATTCGAGTCGTTTCTCCTTTTTCCAAACGGACCGATTACAGGAATCTCTGGGGCTTTTGTGCTTCTCACGCAGGTGACAGCAGGTTCACACGCTCGCCTCCTCCGTCTCAGCGGCAGAACTTACTGGCTGGATGCCCTGTTTTGCAGTGTGTCCGTTAAGACAATGCAAATTCACCAAGCAAAATAAACAAAAACACTTCAGAGCCCAACTTTAAAATTCAGACTAACACATTCAGATAATTCAGGCCACTGTGGGTTGTTTTGCGCCAAATAATCTACAATAACAAACTAATGATGTGACAACTCACATAAATTCAATTTTATCCCCCCCCCTAAAATAAACCCACAATTTCTACTACATCCTAACATATTTGACACAAATACCAACACTAAGAGCTTAAGATGGCCAGGCATTTACGGGAAATCTGGGCTGAGTTTAGTCTTACATGACTCACCAAAAAATGCAGGGAAATACACTCCATGTGCAGAGAGATACTTCCTAGCTTCAGTGAAATGCATACCGTTGAGGAAGTTCTACCTTTGCCCTTTCGTTCTGTGGACAGAACTTGGTTCTAAATAACCAGGTTCCACTTTATTAATCTCGTTTATGATTTCAGAAACACAGCACAACCGAGTCCCCCCCCGAGTCTCATTTTGCTGCAAGTGCAGATATTAAGAGCGTTAGGATTGAGCCTCTCTTCATAAGTCATCTGGTTAAGGTCCGTATCCAGCCACGCCGCTCCTGCATGCCTTCCCTACAGCTCCTAAATCTTCTTTTTATTATCACTGAACCGTCGAGTCAAAAAATGAACTCAATATCGTAGCACTGTTTGCTTTGCCCTTGAGGTGGACAGGAAGTTGCCCTTTGCTGCATCTGAAACTCTCTCTCTCTCTTCCAGACACGCTCACTCACTCGCTCACAGCACTACATACAGCCATTCATTTCAAACCGGGTAGACTACTGCAGAGGTGTGGTGAGCGTTCTGGTGCAAATTGGCTGCCGTGCATCACCCAGGTGGGTGCTACACATTGGTGGTGGGTGAGGTGAGTTCCCCTTCACTGTAAAGCACTTTGAGCATATGGAAAAGTGCTATATAAATGTAATTAATAATAATAATAATAATAGTAGAGGTGGAAAGTCCAGGGGTCAGGGAGTAAAAGTCTTGCCGTGTGTTTCTTCCAACCATGAACTCAGCCGGCTGATTCCACTGATTAGCTCTACCACCTGGCTGAAGAATTGTGCTAAGTAGCCAAGTCAGGTGATTGGAGCAGAATAGCTTTGGAGGACTTTTACTGTCTGGACCCGGGTTTTCCACCCTCTGGCCTGTACAGAGAGGAGCCCAGGCTGGCCCAGTCCAGCGCCACCCCTGCTGGGAGGAGGCTGTGGACTCTCAGTTCTTCCCTGACTGAGCCACACAGAAGCGCAGCCTTCCCTGAGCTTTGCAATGCGCTCGGACTGCCAGCTGAGCATCGCGATTATACTGTAAGCAGGCACCGCGTTGTCCCCAGTTACTTTGCTAAAAATCTGGTCCCGGTGTTCACTGATACTCCCTCATCTCATTAAACTGGCCCTCCTACAGTACAATCAAAATGCCTACAGAAGCAGCAATCACCTCAGGAGGACATAGCTCAGGAGGTAAGAGCGTTTGTCTGGCAGTCGGAGGGTCGCCGGTTCGATCCCCCGCCCTGGGCGTGTCGAAGCGTCCCTGAGCAGGACACCTGACCCCTAATTGCTCTGGTGAATGCGAGGCATCAATTGTAAAGCGCTTTGGATAAAAGCGCCATATAAATGCAGACCATTTACCTGTTTTTCCAAAATACCCCAAGCCCACACTGGTAACTGAAACCCAGTGGCTCATATGTATGTCCTGCCAATTGAAAAAAATCTATATATTTAATTAAATTCAGATGCCAGACAATAGTTCCCAGTTTGTTGTTCTACTTACTGCAAAAAACAATAACTGCAACATGTAATAGATCTTGCCCTAGTTTTCTTGATGCATTATCCCGGTTCACAGAGGTATAATTAGTTACACATAATTAAATGTCTCCCATTCAGTACACGGTTTCTGATGTTTCAGTGGAGCTTATTGATAATGATACAGTCTGATCCAGGAGGCCTTGTGCAAATCTCTGCCTTAAGTCTATCGTCCTTATCCCCTGAGTAACTTCACTCAAATGTAAATCCTCACTGGGTACTACAGGGCTGATTGCTTTAAGCTTCTGCACGTTTAGCTTCCAATGAACGCAAAATGGCTTCTGCCGCTCACCGCCTGCTCTGTGCTGACTGCACGGCTCCCGCCGGCCGCTGCGGCCTGTCTCCGCCCCCGTCACAGAGCCCCGCCCCTCTCGCAGAGCTCCGCCCTTCTCACAGAGCGGGTATGTAGAAATCCCCCTCTTCTGGAAGGACACTACACTTATCTTCTGTGCTTCTGGCATTAAAGACACTTCAAAGTACTGCCTAGAGCGCACTTTTTTCTACCAACCCCCCCCCTCCCTCCCCGGCTAACCCGCAACAGTCTGTGGTATAGGGTTGTCCAATCCTGTTCCTGGATATCTAACATTGTGTGGGTTTTCACTCCAACTCTAGCAAAGCGCACCTCATTCAACAGCTAGAACAGGGCTGTCCAACCATGTTCCTGGAGATCTACCATCCTGTAGGCTTTCACTCCAATGCTAAGGATGCACACCTCATTCAACAGCTAGAGATCTCAGTGACCTGCTAATTAGTAGAATCAGGTGTATCAAATTGTGGTTGAAATGAAAACCTACAGGACGGTAGATCTCCAGGAGCAAGGTTAGGCGGCCCTGCTGTAGTATAAATGCTTCTCACTCTTACCCTGGGCCCTTGTGTACAGGCTGCTCTGACTTTAACTTCTGTGTCTCCCTGTTCCAAAAGGAGCTTCAGAGTCCCTTTAACCTAAAATCCCTCTGTCTGCTAGTTATTCAGCCACTTATCTCTATCTGAAAGCTTGCATTGTTGGCACAGAAAATAACCACCTCAGGAGGTTTTTCTCTTTAACTTGTTTTATGAAATGTGGCCAAAAAAAAAGTCAGACCTTCCCTGCCTCCACCCGGGGTTCTGGTCTGAGCCGACTGAGTCACCCCCTCACTGTCCTCTGACTTGGAGCCTGCAACCCCCCCCCCCCCATCGATCAGCAGGGGCTTGCTACCTGCGCACCAGATGGCAATCACACCGTACACGTGCGCACAACGCTGTCTCCGCCATAGCCGACCCAAAATTGTCACCGGAAGATGCGGCCTCCTGGCACCCCCCCCCCCCCCCCCCCCGCTCATCAATCTCCCAACACCCCCCGCTCCCCACCCCCCCCAAAAAAAAGAAAAGAAGTACCAGCTTCTCTCTCTGTGATGGCTCACGAAACCGAACTTTAACTTGGCGCGCGCGCCAAACGCATTCAATTCGCAGACGCAACGCGGCGGCGAGTTTAGACGAAGACGGCACTAGGACCCAGCCAAGACCAGCAGAGAAGCACGACGTGATGACATCATTCACAACACAGCCACGCGTGGCACAGAGCTACTGGCAGCGCAGACTTTATTAATGGAACCTGTCCAGCTATTACCAGTCTATGACCTCTGTGCGGTTACACCCACACTCAATCACACTGTGCTGCACAACCACAGAAACAAAAGAACACATAGGATTATATGCTACATGGTAATAATTACTGTTTGGACAGAACTACACATAATATACTTACAGCTGCAAAGGACCAAGTTATACAGATATAAAACGTTCACATTGGCCCCAGAAACAAAGCTCCAGGAGAGGTCTTCCCCAAAGATGCTTGCGGGGAAGACTGAGCTCACCTGCTTACGGTTACGATGTATCGTCTTTCATTAAAACAACTTTATTGAATTTCCTTCAATAAAATGGAAAAATAAATATGGGTAATCCATACCACCTGAACGTACCGGCGCAGCGAGTGACCGAAACGCTCCCAAAACATTCTCGGTCACGGTAACGCCTGACTGTTTCCACGATGCGGAGATACGGGTGCGAGGCACGTGACCGTCTCTAATCGGGCTTAAGCCTGGGGCTGCGGAATTTAAAGCCTGTGAGGTCACCGTGCGGTGGGGCGGAGTTTCGGAGGTTTTGGAGCGCGTGTGGGAAATGACCTGGGACGCCGCACAGCGGGTGACGACCTTTGACCTTTGACCTTTGACTTTGGCACGCGGCAGCCCTGTCCTAGCTGCTGGGACCCCGACCCATGGTCCCCAGCCTCCCTCATTAGCGGCGGCGATGGCAGCGATGGTGCTAATGGTGCTAACAGCGCTGATGGTGCTAACGGTGCTAACTGTGCTGATGGTGCTAATGGGCTAACAGCGCTGATGGTGCTAACGGGCTAACAGCGCTGATGGTGCTAACAGCGCTGATGGTGCTAACGGTGCAAACAGCGCTGGTGGTGCTAACGGCGCTAATGGCGCTAAGGGTGCTAACAGGGCTCGCAGTCCCCTTCCCTTGCAGCTGTAATTACTGCGATCGGTGTCCACAGTCACCAGCAGCCATAGTGGAGTGTTACAATATTAAAATAACGCTAAATGCATAGCTGTAATTTGCAATGGGCAAAAGAGTGTTTGTGCTGTGAATGTATCTGCACATGATGGTAACACTTTACAATAGGGTCACATGAACTGACATTAACTAATGTAGTGCTTAACCGCTAACTACTGAAAGGTTTGTTAATGTATATGTATGTCATTAATTCATGTTGACAACTGCATTAATCAATGCCAGTTCATACTGGAATTTAAAAAAAAAAACAGTTCATGTATTTGTCAATGGTTACCTAATTATAAATTTATTCTAGGTTTTGCTAATGTATAATAATAATAATCATGTAAGCACTGCCCGCACCCTCACCATTATGATCACTGCCTGCACCCAGACCATTATGATCACTGCCTGCACCCACACCACTATGATCACTGCCTGTACCCACACCATTATGATCACTGCCTGCACCCACACCATTATGAGCACTGCCTGCACCCTCACCATTATGATCACTGCCTGCACCCAGACCATTATGATCACTGCCTGCACCCACACCATTATGATCACTGCCTGCACCTATACCATTATGATCACTGCCTGCACCCACACCATTATGATCACTGCCTGCACCCACACCATTATGATCACTGCCTGCACCCACACCATTATGATCACTGCCTGCACCCACACCATTATGATCACTGCCTGCACCCTCACCATTATGATCACTGCCTGCACCCACACCATTATGATCACTGCCTGCACCCACACCATTATGATCACTGCCTGCACCCTCACCATTATGATCACTGCCTGCACCCACACCATTATGATCACTGCCTGCACCCTTCACCATTATGATCACTGTCTGCACCCAGACCATTATGATCACTGCCTGCACCCACACCATTATGATCACTGCCTGCACCCTTCACCATTATGATCACTGTCTGCACCCAGACCATTATGAGCACTGCCTGCACCCACACCATTATGAGCACTGCCTGCACCCTCACCATTATGATCACTGCCTGCACCTTCAGCTCTGTTACATACACACTGCGCAAAACAGCAATAGAAATATGGGCTACTTTCACACCATTTATGCATAGGGAAAATGTCACAGGGGTTCGAAATAAATTTCATTTTCAGCGAGGTCAGAATTTTGCAACACTGTCTACCCACACTTGGGATATTGTTGGCCATGAGCGATATTAAAATACACATACAGTAAGGACCCCACCGTGGCTTCATCATTAAAACCAGCTGCACTTCCCTTCAAACGCAGGGCGGAGACGTTGCGTAGGAATGAAAAGGGACTGAACGTGCTCAGACTGAAGCGCAGCAGGTGCAGTAATAACAGCGATCGAGTTTAAAAGTGCAGCCCTGGAGCCGGCGCCCGGGGCGCGTGAGCTGTAATCTGCTCCCAGGCGCATCTGGGTGAGGATCCCTCCCTCCTCTTCCTCTTCACTCTCTTTCGCACGTCCTCCGGGGACAGGGTGCTGGCGACGGTGGGCGATGGGGTCGGCTACGGCGGAGACAGCGTTGTGCGCACGTGTGTACGGTGTGATTGCCATCTGGTGCGCAGGTAGCAGCCCCCTCCCCCCCAGCACTGGAGGGGAGGGAGGGGGGGTTGCAGGCTCTGAGTCAGAGGACAGTGAGGGGGTGACACAGTCAGCTCAGATCAGAACCCCGGGTGGAGGCAGGGAAGGTCTGACATTTTTTAGGCCACATTTCATAAAAACAAGTTAAAGAGAAAAACCTCCTTATTTTCTGTGCCAACAATGCAAGCTTTCAGATAGAGATAAGTGGCTGAATAACTAGCAGACAGAGGGATTTTAGGTTAAAGGGACTCTGAAGCTCCTTTTGGAACAGGGAGACACAGAAGTTGAAGTCAGAGCAGCCTGTACACAAGGGCCCAGGGTAAGAGTGAGAAGCATTTATACTACAACAGGGCCGCCTGACCCTGCTCCTGTAGATCTACCGTCCTGTAGGCTTTCATTTCAAGCACAATTTGACACGCCTGATTCTACTAATTAGCAGGTCACTGAGATCTCTAGCTGTTGAATGAGGTGTGCATCCTTAGCATTGGAGTGAAAGCCTACAGGATGGTAGATCTCCAGGAACAGTGGTTGGGCAGCCCTGTTCTAGCTGCTGAATGAGGTGTGCTTTGTTAGCAGTGGGTAGCGCCATCGCCTCACAGCAAGAAGGTCCCGGTTCGAGCCCCGCCTGGACCATCCGCTGCACTGTGGCTGCCCACAGCTCCTAATTAATTAGGATGGGAGGACGCATTTCACTGTATGTACACATATATGGACATGACAGATAAAGCCTTCTTCCTTCTTCTTCTAATCAATCAGAGTCGTTGATAAGCACCTTGATTAGTAGAATCAGGCGTGTTGCTACTTGGTTGGAACAGAAGCCTGCACCCCCACCGGCCCTTCGGCACAGAGTTCCACTTCTTTATTCCCCTCTTAATAAAAACACAGCAGGAGCCTGATGCAGGCAATCCAGTGACTGAATTGGACAGCACACTGAAATGCCTAGTCAATCAGATCTGGGGTTTTACAAGCACCCAAAGCGTTTCTGTGGCTGTCGAAGCAAGGGGATTCGTTCTGTACGTAAAAGGAGGACCTTTACATGCCTGTGGAACATACGCGTGCATGAGCCTGTGCACACTGTGTGCACATCCAACACAGACTCTGTACAGTGTGTGCACATCCAACACAGACTATGCACACTGTGTGCACATCCAACACAGACTCTGTACACTGTGCGCACATCCAACACAGACTCTGCAGTGTGCACATCCAACACAGACTCTGCAGTGTGTGCACATCCAACACAGACTATGCACAGTGTGCACATCCAACACAGACTCTGCACACTGTGCACACATCCAACACAGACTCTGCAGTGTGCACATCCAACACAGACTCTGCAGTGTGTGCACATCCAACACAGACTATGCACAGTGTGCACATCCAACAGACTCTGCAGTGTGTGCACACCCAACACAGACTCTGCAGTGTGCGCACATCCAACACAGACTATGCACACTGTGTGCACATCCAACACAGACTCTGCAGTGTGTGCACACCCAACACAGACTCTGCAGTGTGCGCATATCCAACACAGACTATGCACACTGTGTGCACATCCAACACAGACTCTGCAGTGTGTGTGCACATCCAACACAGACTCTGCAGTGTGTGTGCACATCCAACACAGACTCTGCAGTGTGTGTGCACATCCAACACAGACTCTGCAGTGTGTGTGCACATCCAACACAGACTCTGCAGTGTGTGTGCACATCCAACACAGACTATGCACAGTGTGCACATCCAACACAGACTCTGCAGTGTGTGCACATCCAACACAGACTATGCACAGTGTGTGCACATCCAACACAGACTACGCACAGTGTGTGCACATCCAACACAGACTCTGCACAGTGTGTGCACATCCAACACAGACTCTGCACACTGTGTGCACATCCAACACAGACTCTGCAGTGTGTGCACATCCAACACAGACTCTGCAGTGTGTGTACATCCAACACAGACTATGCACACTGTGTGCACATCCAACACAGACTCTGCAGTGTGTGCACATCCAACACAGACTCTGCACAGTATGTGCACATCCAACACAGACTCTGTACACTGCGTGCACATCCAACACAGACTCTGCACACTGTGTGCACATCCAACACAGACTCTGTGGATGGAAATATACAGTGAGCCAACCTCCTATCGAACCTCGGGCCCGGAGAGGAGTGTTAACGTCCATTACAGCTGTACGGTGCACACGGTACGGTGGGGAAGGAACTGCGGACGATCACGAGACCGGACGGCGGGAGCGTACCCGTTTGTGCCACGCTCTCAGTCTGAACTGCGTCGGTTTCGCGCCCCGCCGCGCGCCGAGGGGAACGTGTGGAAAAGCTACGCACCCTTAATCGCGCCGCGCAGCGGCCTCTCCCGAGCCGATAATAACAGCGTTCAAGAGACATCTCGCGTTTCCGGCCCCCCCTCGTCCCCCGCAGCTGTGCAGCTAGAGGACTGCGCGAGCCGCCCGGAGCTAAAAGGCTTCCCCTGTGCATTTGTTATGGTTCCCTGCCCTTGTGCCCTAGTGGCTGCTTGTGGTGTTGCAACATTGGTTTTGATTGTCTTTCTAATAGGAAACTAGTGTCACCTGGAAGGGGTCCTACTTAAGGGGCCCTCTGGCTGATCTCTCTCTCTCTCTCTCTCTCTCTCTCTCTCTCTCTCTCTCTCTCTCTCTCTCTCCTCTCTCTCTCTCTCTCTCTCTACTCTCTCTCTCTCTCTCTCTCTCTCTCTCTCTCTCTCTCTCTCTCTCTATCTCTCTCCTCTCTCTCTCTCTCTCTCTCTCTCTCTCTCTCTCTATCTCTCTCTCTCTCTCTCTCTCTCTCCCTCTCCCTCTCCCTCTCCCTCTCCCTCCCTCCCTCCCTCCCTCTCCCCATCGACCGGAAGCGCAGCCCTCGCGCTCCTCCGTTTGAGAACGGGAACAGAAGGCCCGTTACGGGGGGGGGGGGGGGGGGGGGGGGCGTTTCGTTTAAAATCCTCTCCGCCGCGAGTGAGGTTCACACAGGGGTTCGTCACGTGGGGACGTCTGCGGTGTGAATCCAGACCTTTCCAGATAAAGTACAGGTTGAAACAGCGCCGGTCGAATCCTGAAATTTTTCAGGCGCTCGTTTCGCGTTTAAAAATAACTGCCGTACTTTAAAAGGTTTTTAAAAGGTTTTTGTTAATCGGCTATTTTGCGGTTGTAATAAAGCTAAATTAAACAGCGACGGAGAAGAGAGATGTCACAAGTCGGCAGAAGGCCTATAAAAGTTCCAGAAGGTTCCTTTTCCTGAGAACCTGATGAAAATTGACGCACTCAGATAAATTACAGGTTTTCCAGAAGCCATTTTCACGATGGTGGGTATAATTAAATGGAGATTTCTTCAGACACACATTTGCAATGAAACCTGAAATTATATATAAAAATACCTTTTCATACAAATTCTCATATGCACACACACTTATATATTACAGCACATTATTATTAAATTCTTACCACCTGTGATAAGACTCGTTTGATGTTTCCTGCCTCCACAAGTTCTTCCATTTCAATGTTGTGCTTGGCTGCAACATTTATATTCTCCCTGGATACAACACTCGCTCACTACACTTCACACAGAGCATTACTTTTCACATATAACCCTACTTTACACTTATAATCACAACAATCACACCAATACAATGGAGTTACTGTATATTTTGTATAATTGTGTATTTAATAGCTTTACATTTTATGAATATGCATTAAAGTAGCCTGAAGTCAATCAACATTTGTCATTTGATTAATAATGAAATACCACCTTTGTTCTACATGAACACAATCCACAGCAATCATCGAAATGAACTTGCCAAACTGTGATGGTGAAGAACTGCACTTATTTATTTTTTACATAAAATTTAAAGGAAAATGTTGAATGAACTCAGGACACTATATTTATTGCGGCCAAGTCCAGGTCAAAACATGAACATATTGCAAAAATGGCAATAATATATAATATAAATTAAAAATGAATACACACAGGATATATCATTTGAATTTCAGTATCACTTAAGGCAAACTTTGAAATATGACTTTGAAATATAAACAGACTTACAGTATAACAGTAAACTTTCATTTCATGAATTTCAGTGAGCATCATACCCAGTCAAATCTGACAAGCCAAGGGTGTGTAAGGACAAAGGAGCCCGATACTTGTTTCTGAACACACACACACACACACACACACACACACTGCTCAGAAACAGAACTTCAAGCTTCATTAGCTCAAGAAAGCCCGCATTGATATATGACCTATTTGGAATGTTCCCTCACAGCACTGAGCCAAGCCAACACCAAAACGCATCAGAAGAGTGTTTGCTTTCATAATCTGCTACGATTTAGCAAACGGATTTCGTTTAGATGGAGTTAGACTGGAGTTTAGATGGAGATGCAGTGCGAACGTTAATATGGGAAAATTTAAAAAGTCGTTCCCCAAAAGAGACGTGACAGCTGTTGTTATATATGGAGACAGCCTTGTTTCAAGTAATAAAAAGATGTGACTTATTTTATGTAAACTACTGTTTCCAGTGTTGGATGCTGAACGGGGCCTTCTGTGGGAGGGTACCAGGTGTTTTCGTCACGTGCTCTTCTGTGAAAACGAAACCGTAAGGCGCCCTGTTTGCATTCCGGAAGAAATCCTCGATCGCCTCCATCACGTATTTCTCTAACTTGCAGCGTGGATTCCCGCTTCTTTTTATTTGTCTGGGAAATCGCCCTGAAATACAGGCCTTTGCTTTCCAGCTGTTCTCAAAAGCAAGCGTAAGCACATTTGGACTGCACATTCACACACACACTACACCTACGCTTACGGGATACCTCGGGTGCAGAAGGACTGAATGGCTCATTTTTACACGCCCCGGAGGGGAAAATAAAGCGTGGCTTACTGACGCTCTGCGTCTCTGCGGATAACCATCTGGGTGTCGGGCACAAACATGGCCTTTAAGCCCGGGGTCACGGCCAGAGAGAGTGTGACTGCGGGGGTGATGAGGGCCAGCCAGGGGGAGGCACACCAGCGCACCCTGTGCATCGATCAGGCCACTGATCATACTCTCACTGACTCACTCTAACTCTCACTAACTCACTCTAACTCTCACTAACTCACTCTAACTCTCACTGACTCACTCTAACTCTCACGAACTCACTCTAACTCTCACTGACTCACTCTAACTCTCACTAGCTCTCACTAACTCACTGCAACTCTCACTAACTCTCTCTAACTCTCACTGACTCACTCTAACTCTCACGAACTCACTCTAACTCTCACTGACTCACTCTAACTCTCACTAACTCTCACTAACTCACTGCAACTCTCACTAACTCACTGCAACTCTCACTAACTCACTCTAACTCTCACTAACTCTTACTAACTCACTCTAACTCTCACTAACTCTCACTAACTCACTCTAACTCTCACTAACTCACTCTAACTCTCACTAACTCAGGGCAGCTCATACTGAATGGGACTCACTCTAACTCTCACTGACTCACTCTAACTCTCACTAACTCACTGCAACTCTCACTAACTCACTGCAACTCTCACTAACTCACTCTAACTCTCACTAACTCTCACTCACTCTTACTAACTCTCTCTAACTCTCACTAACTCAGGGCAGCTCATACTGAACAAAACTCCAAACGAAACTTGTGTTTCCAGTTCAGGACCTCCCTTCTTTCTAGTCTAGAGACTTTCTTATAACCTTCACTTACTGAGGGTAAAATCCTCAAAGTCTTATTCTCAGCAAAACTAATCAATGGCCTATACCTTAAGTTATACATTCCGACATGTTATACATGAACTATTCCTCATATTGCATGCAATGTACCTATACAATATGCATACACACTGTATATATACTACATATACTATATTACTGTATGCTACGTTATTATCACAAGAGGGATGCATGTACAGAAATGTCTCTGACACTTTTGTACATGCATGCACTGACACCACTTCATTTGAAACGTTTTTTCAAGTTTTATTTTACAGTGTGTTTTATATATATATATATATATATATATATATATATATATATCTTTACTTTTATTCCAAAGCAAAATTCAATACAATAATTCTGTGGCATTTCAAAATGACACCTAAATATATCTCACATGCATGAACAAACCGAAAACTTTGATGGTTGAAAAATGGTTGATTGTCGAAGCTCAGCGAGAACCCTCAATGCCCACCGAGCCCACGATCCTCTCAGGTAAAGGAGGCCACACGGTCGTCACGCCGACCGCGCACTTACAAGAAGGCAGGTTCCAGACAGAGGAAGGTGCCTTCGCCCCGCGAACAGCCCGAGGCGCTTGCTTACGGAACGGAGACGGCCTTGTGATGTCACAGTGGCTGAGAGGTGCCGGACGGATTTGCTTTGACAGACGCGCGGTTTAAAAGTGCAAACATCAATTCTGATAGGTTAAGGGAGCTGCCACTCAACCTTTAGTAATATTCAGACCTTGTGAAGACTGGCAGGAAGGCTGTCTGTTTGGCTGTACTTGTGGGGGCTGGCAGGAAGGCCATCTGTTTGGCTGTACAATTCCTCTGCAACCACTACACACATTGATTTCCTATGCAATCACTGCAAGAGAGTGCGGTGCATTCATTTACCTGGAATAATAAAGCCAAAATAAAATCCACTGAATGCATTAAACAAGCTTCAGAGAAGCATCCCATACAGGTGTAAGTGTACTGGAATGGTAGATACAGGTAAAGTGCACCCCATACCTACAGTATGTATACATCACAGCAGAGAGGGAAATGAAATAAGGTTCCCACAAATCCTTTACAGGCAAGACCAGAGCACCCTAAAAGCACAGGAAATTAAAATATGTTCATTCTTATCTGACCTTTGGGAATAGTTCTGTAAAATAGTGGTTTATAAACCCACCAACAGCACTGCTTTATTTTTCATTTTTAAAAGAGCTTCATTTTATTACTTAATTTCTGCTCTTGTTTGTTCCAGGAACGGGGCCTTCCAGAATATGTTGTGCGTAAGTATTCCGAGTACCAAAAAACATGAAAGATGTTCATTTCGAGCTCCAAAAATATGAAGTCAACTGTTTGGCCAGTACTGTTGCCAAGCAGCTGAGAAGCATTCTACCGGGCAGGGCTGGACTTACTAACAATGAACGGCTGTACTCTGCTTCTCCACTCTATTCAATCGCTTCATTATCAAAGATACCAGTTAGAGGGCATATCGCCTTCCATTAAATTTAATTAAATTCAATAAAGCTCTGTGGCACACTGTGATCGTAGCCTTTCTTAATTGGTTAAATGTTTCTTACGTTACCAAGACACATTAAACGGCATCCGACAGAAGTGCGTTTGACCGAAGTCAAACAACTTCTCGTGACAAAATTTTTAAAAGTGTGTGAGAGTGTAAGAGTGTGAGAGTGTGAGATTGTAAGAGTCTGAGAGTGTACGAGTATAAGAGTGTAAGAGTGTGAGCGTGTGTGAGAGTGTAAGAGTGTGAGAGTGTGAGAGTGTAAGAGTATACAAGTGTGAGAGTGTACGAGTATAAGAGTGTGAGTGTGTGCGAGAGTGTGAGAGTATGAGAGTGTACAAGTGTAAGAGTGTAACAGTCTGAGAGTGTAAGAGTGAGAGCGTACGAGTGTGAGAGTGTAAGAGTGTAACAGTCTGAGAGTGTGAGAGTGTGAGAGTGTAAGAGTGTGAGAATGTGAGAGTGTGAGAGTGTAAGAGTGTGAGAGGCTGCAGTTGTCCCCTAATGCAGAGGCCAGGAGGAGGCTGCCTTAGTAAACACAAGGCTTGGCAAAGAACAATCCAGGGACTCCTGTGTGTGAGCACCACGCAAGCGCAGCAAACAGCTTCCCCAGGGCTCATTCCAACCACTTCACTTATCCATCCTCATTTCCTCAGTCCTGGGAACTGACTGAAGCCCGCCATCTTTGAAGACATTCCAGCCTGTCAAATGCTCCTCGGAGGGAGGAGGGCTGCCAGAGGTGGCTTTCGTGAGGACGCACGAGTGCAGCCTTTCTGGACGTCTGTTTTTGGAACACGCGGCATGCAAACGATACACCTGTGGATCCACCCCTCCCCATCCGCCTCGTCCGTGATCCGGGCGGCTTCAAGCGGACGCCGGAATGAACGAGGACGTTGAGCTTGCCTGACGTCGCCCGTTACTGTGTCCCGTTTGACCTCCATTTGGAAAGGAAAGGACGCGAGGAAGAGACGCAAGGAGTGAAAATAAGCGACCGGGGAAAAAACCCCTCGTGAAACGCAAAGCCTTTCTGTCGAAGCCTGGGTTCTATCAACACTTGTCCTCAACGTTTTACTGACAATCCAATGCAAGTGTTAGCACTTACCGTTCACCGAAATGCACCGAAATGAACCTGCCAGAATGCATTTGTGCATAAAAAATTAACCCTTTGCTGTAAGTCAACGTTAAGGACAAATGTTGATTGAAAACAGCGAGTTTCACAGAGTACATAGAGATATCTATGCCCTGGAGAGTAGATGACATTGACCGTGATGTCTAATGAAAAACAGCTTGCTTGCATCCTTAAAGTACACATGATGATGTGCAGAGCCTGTGTTTTGTGGCTTATCAGAGCAGCATGAGGAACCCGCCCTACTGCCGTTTCTTATGGTCTGTCAGAAACATTCCCTCACGCTCTCTGTATGCACAGCACCACATACATTTCAGCCAACGGACCTGGGCCAAGACCTAAGCAATGAGCAGACCAAAGCAAACGATCTGATATGACCAGTAATATGGTCCTCGTAAACAGCCTCACAAAATACTGCACTTCCACATTTACTGCCTCTTATTAAAGCGTGGTATTGAGCACCATTGTAAGAAATATTTTTGAAATTATACAAATGGCTCTTCAAAAAATCATAATTTTTCCATCCACTAGCTTATTAAATGGGTATATTTCAAGCATTCTGCACATTCTTCCAATGCCACAGTACTTATTCGTCCTGTTTTGAGCACTGGATCTAAAGCCACAGCCATGCACAGAAACATCCTACTCTAATAAAAGCTCTGGCTCGAGTCTCTTTCACAAGGCTGGAAAAATGGCTGTAGTAATGTTAGCCTCGTTACAATAGTCCACCGTTCTTCCTACGCTTTCCCCATCCCAGCGGTTCTTTAACTCTTCCATGAGCTAATGGCTGAAACCTGACACCGACAGGACAGACACACCCGGCAAGATGTTTACGCCGCAAAATAATCTGCTGAAGAAATATTTTGTTTGGGCTTTCGGCCACTTCAGTGTCGTGAGTGGAAGAAACGAAGGAATGCCTGCCAACAATGCTCAGCTCTGAATGGGCCCCAGCCTGCAGAGTGCTCAGTGCTCTGAATGGGTTCCAGCCTGCAGAGTGCTCAGCGCTCAGCGCTCAGAATGGGCTCCAGCCTGCAGAGTGCTCAACGCTCAGCTCTGAATGGGCTCCAGCCTGCAGAGTGCTCAGCGCTCAGCTCTGAATGGGCTCCAGCCTGCAGAGTGCTCAGCGCTCAGCGCTCAGAATGGGCTCCAGCCTGCAGAGTGCTCAACGCTCAGCTCTGAATGGGCTCCAGCCTGCAGAGTGCTCAGCGCTCAGCTCTGAATGGGCTCCAGCCTGCAGAGTGCTCAGCGCTCTGAATGGGCTCCAGCCTGCAGAGTGCTCAACGCTCAGCTCTGAATGGGCTCCAGCCTGCAGAGTGCTCAGCGCTCTGAATGGGCTCCAGCCTGCAGAGTGCTCAGTGCTCTGAATGGGCTCCAGCCTGCAGAGTGCTCAGTGCTCAGCTTTGAATGGGCTCCAGCCTGCAGAGTGCTCAGTGCTCTGAATGGGCTCCAGCCTGCAGAGTGCTCAGTGCTCAGTGCTCTGAATGGGCTCCAGCCTGCAGAGTGCTCAGTGCTCAGCTTTGAATGGGCTCCAGCCTGCAGAGTGCTCAGCGCTCAGCTCTGAATGGGCTCCAGCCTGCAGAGTGCTCAGCACTCAGCTCTGAATGGGCTCCAGCCTGCAGAGTGCTCAGCGCTCTGAATGGGCTCCAGCCTGCAGAGTGCTCAGCGCTCAGCTCTGAATGGGCTCCAGCCTGCAGAGTGCTCAGCGCTCTGAATGGGCTCCAGCCTGCAGAGTGCTCAGCGCTCTGAATGGGCTCCAGTCTGCAGAGTGCTCAGCGCTCTGAATGGGCCCCAGCCTGCAGAGTGCTCAGCTCTGAATGGTGACCAGGCGGTCACTGACCCGCGGACGCGGGCGCTCCGAAGGCCCTTTCCTGCGGAGCCAGGACTGCCGTGCGGCCTGATTTACGCGCGGCCCAGTCCCGGTTCACAGAGCCTTCTCACAACCGCCCGGGGAACCGGCCCGGGGAGTTTAACCCCTTTCTCCCCGGCCCTGGACCGTGTGTGAGCCCATTAGAGGTAGCCAGCCGGTCGGAGGACTCCTGCAGGTGCAGCAGCTTCAGAGCAAACCTAAAAGAAACGGTTCCCGACTTTCCACTTCCATGCACAACATCCCGAACGGTTAGATTTAAAGTGGATCGGAAGGACCACCCTGAACACGAGAAATGTTATGGCGTTTCCGCTGGACACAAACCCCTGGAAAATGTCATAACACGAGCGGAGCAACGTTAGAAACAAGGAGGCCACAGATAAAGCAGCAGGCGCTCGACAGCTCTGCTGTTCTGCTCTGCAGAAATCTCAAAAAATGTAAAAACAAAAAAAAATAGTCACAACCATAAATCTAATATGCTCAAAATGTACAACAAAGAATGTAAGCAGCCAGTTAAATGGCTCTGGGGGGGGGGGTTTGGAGCTCTCTGTTGACTGAGAAGGGAAGGGAATCCAAATTTTTGGGATGGGCATTGGCGTGGAACATGGGAAGCCCCACGGGCGAGTCGGGGTGTAAGTGGGTTACTCATGCGCTAAGTTTGGGTGAAGCCCTCTGGACGAGTCGGGGTGTAATTGGGTTACTCATACACTGAGTTTGGGGCATTTTGGCTACTGAACTTTTTCATGGCGAGGGGAGGATGAAGCTTTGAGACTAAATAAAATAAGACTGAGAACACTTTTTTTTGCACCATTGCCATTTCATTTTTCACCTTCAGTATTCATGTATTACAGCGTACCCCACTCACTCTTTCTGTCTCTCACATACACACTCACACACACACACACACTCTCTCTCTCACACACACACACACACACACACACACACATGCACACACACACTCACACTCTCTCTCACATACACACTCACACACACACACACACACACTCTCTCTCTCTCTCACACACACACACACACACACTCACACTCTCTCTCACATACACACTCACACACTCTCTCTCTCACACACACACACACACACACTCTCTCTCACATACACACTCACTCACTCACACACTCACACACTCACTCTCTCACACACACACACGCACACACACACACACACACACACACACACACAGCTAATCCACTGCTATAACTGTCTGAATATTTTCTTGCCTGACGTGTTAGACTGAATGTGTGCTGTTGTCAGCACACCCAGCTGGAGCTCCCATGCAGTACACAAGGGCAATTGCAGTTCCATCACTCAAACATTAAATCCTGGAGCCACACAATATTTGGACACCCTGTTAAAGGAGACGCCTGGTCCCTGGTATGCAGTGACAGAGGCCTCTGCGTGCAGTTCACATCTCCTCCTCCACGTCTTGCCCATACGAACTCTATGTGGACTCATCAGCGAGAGCCGTCAAAGGGGATCACATCTAATCCACTCAGCTCGAGCGGCTTGGGCCTCCTGTAGAAGGGAAGGGGGGCGCTTCGGAGGCGAGGACTTCAAAGACGCCTTGGGCCCGCCGCTGTCCGTGACCCCCCCCTGTCCGAGCCTCGCCCGAGTTCGCAAAGAGGCCGCCGTCCGAATTCGCCACCTTGACGCGCTGCCGGCAACTTCTGGCGACCGCGGTGGCTCGGTCAAACCTCGAGATGCATAACTTAATGGAAATCTATATTTATTTTACAGCGCATCGCGGTCAGACGCGCAGCCCTCCCGCCAATTTGTCGATCGAAGTCCCTGCTCGCGGTCTTCGGGTCAGCGTCGATTCATTTGCGATTCGAAACAACGCCGTCGCTCGCGATGAATCGCAGAGGGGCGAAACGAATCCGACGGCGAAGCCCCGTAAGGAAGACGGACTCCGACATTCCCGCTGTAATTAAAACATTCCGCGTTCGTCTTCAGCGTTCAGTTACGGACCGCCGCAATCGGGCCGTCTGGAGAGACGAAGTTAAACTTCGGTCTTCTTCGCAGTCTGAGCTTGCGATGCATTTCTGCGGCTTCCAGGGTTCTGTTGAACCCTCGCAGATAACGTTTACAGATAGTTAATCTCGGCTTTCAATTTCAAAAAGCGCTATGGAATTGAAATGGGGGGGGGTAGGCTTGCCACAGTGAATGTCCTATGTTAGCGATCCGGTACTTGTTTTTCCTGTCAAATAGAAGGAAAAGATGAAAGCCAGCCTACTCCGTTTCCATTTAAATGCTGGGTACGACAGTACCTCCATAAACAAATGTTGGCCGCTGTGTTTAAAGCATAACCGTTATGCCAATGCGCCCTACCCCTCGAACTGAAGCCACAGAACTGAGGGGAGAGACTTTAAAGAATATCCAAAAGTCAAGTCCACGCGCTTCAGCCAAGTTTCCAATGAAAAGGAAGTTTTTAGGTGCTCGACAGTATATATATTTAAAGAATATATTCTGGCGTACTGAGCACATTTCCAAAGCAGTTACTCTGACACGGTCCCAACGAGTTCGGCCAGAATTTGAAAAACAAACTTTACTGAGTCGGGAGAGAGAGCGACCTCTGACCTCAGGGATAGCCTGGTGAGCAGTGCGGTCCGTCCCCCAGGGCGACGCCCGCGCCCGGCCTTGCAAAAATGGGGATTACGGGCGTGTTAAAGGAGGCGGTGCGACCCCCCAACATTACCCCCCCAACGCTACAGCCGCGCGGAGACTGAACGTGCGGTCGAAACGGCGCCCGGCCTAAACGCTCGCGGCCCTTCCGCCGCCCCGCGGGGGCGCGACTCCTCCCGCCGCCTCGTTACCTTCGGTCTGGATAATTAACACCTTCAATTAGGAGGCGGCTTTGTACAGAGAGAACGGCTTCCAAATTCATACAATACAGGCTGCACTGAAACAATTCGATGTAGATATTTGACAGGACGGAGTGTAGCGCAGTGGGTAAGGAACTGGGCTTGTAACCGAAAGGTCGCAGGTTCGATTCCCGGGTAGGACACTGCCGTTGTACCCTTGAGCGAGGTACTTAACCGAAATTGCTTCAGTATATATCCAGCTGTATAAATGGATACAATGTAAAATGCAATGTAAAAGTTGTGTAAGTGGCTCTGGATAAGAGTGTCTGCTAAATGCCTGTAATGTAATGTAATGTAATATTATAAGTGGCAGAAATGCCATTAGGAAATAAAAGCAGAACATCTCCGGGACCGCAAATATACCAGTGAAATGAATCTATCAAATCCAATCCATTTCACAAATATGTCCGCGGCATTCCGAATTGTTTCAAATGACGTCCAGGAGGAATTCACCAAGAAATGAAAAAGATGTTTTTATGCAGGCATTAATACAAACTCCCACAGTACGATACTTGCGAGATCCTGCCTGTCAACCTAGCACTCTTCAGACTGACAAATTGCTCCCGATCGAGCTGGGTGGAATACCTGCGCTCCTGTTCGGTACAAAAAGTACATACAGGTGCAGCACTTGTCAAATTGTCGACGCGATTTTCCTACGTTTAAGCTTTATTCTGAAAGAGAACGGAGGACGGAGTGTAGCACAGTGGGTAAGGAACTGGGCTTGTAACCGAAAGGTCGCAGGTTCGATTCCCGGGTAGGACACTGCCGTTGTACCCTTGAGCAAGGTACTTAACCGAAATTGCTTCAGTATAAATCCAGCTGTATAAAGCTGGATACAATGTAAAATGCTATGTAAAAGTTGTGTAAGTCGCTCTGGATAAGAGCGTCTGCTAAATGCCTGTAATGTAATGTAAGAACGCTAGCTGCCATTTCTGAATTTCTCTGATATTTCATTGCAAAGCCTTCATCTATGTCTGACCTGTTGGTGAAATACTTGAGTTGTATTATAATGCCGAGTTGGAAGACTTGATTTTGCACCGGAATAATAAAAAAAAATAATAAATTAAAAAAAATGTTTCATAATCTAAGAAAATGAATCATGCTCAACTTCAAAATTAATATGCACATGAATACACGGCTCTGTTCTGCAGCATAGATGACAAAATTCTCAGGCTGCTATCACGCACCTTATCTTTATTCTGCTTATTTATTTAAATTAACTCTTCATTTCTCTAATATGCACAACAGATGGAACAGCATTTGCTTTGAAATACTAGGCATCCTGTCATAAGGGGTGAGGAGGCTTCATTTTCGATGGCCGCTCTCTCCGTGTTATTCATCTGATAAAACCCAGACTGTTTCTCTTGACATCGTATATCTGAGTCGGTGTGCAATTAAGTTGCCGTGGTTACTCAAAGGGCTGGGGTCGTGGGCTCCAGGCGTTTGCTAAGTCATGCTAAGTTGGTAGAGCTGTTGCTTCGTCGCACACGGCTTGACATCGTATATCTGTTTCTCTTGACATCGTATATCTGAGTCGGTGTGCAATTAAGTTGCCGTGGTTACTCAAAAAACTGGGGTCGTGGGCTCCAGGCGTTTGCTAAGTCATGCTAAGTTGGTAAAGCTGCGTGCGACGAAGCAACGGCTCACAGTTTTGCAGTGGAGTCGACTGCAGGGTATGTGAGAGTGGAACTGCTACTGAGAGAGCAAAGTAACGTATCCTCTCCACCATTGCTCAGCCGCGCCGAGCCGAATCAGTTTGAAACGGATTTGTGCGCTAACCAGACATTACATTACATTACAGGCATTTGGCGGACGCTCTTATCCAGAGCGACGTGCAACAAAGTGTATAACCAAAACCAGGAACAAGCGTGTCGAAAACCCTAGAGAGAAGCACCGTTCCAAGTGCAGGGAACAACCGCATAGTTCAACTTGGACCCTGAAGGTTAAACTGATTAACACTAACACAAACGAGAACGGCAACAACGCAGTCTATGCAAAAATACAAGCAGTAGTTAAGACAAGTGCATTAACTAAGTCACCTACGAAACAGCTACCTAGTTACAACCCTAAGCTTACAGTCAATTAAGAGACTACAGGGAGGTAGGGAGGGATGGGGAGAGGTGCAGCCTGAAGAGGTGAGTCTCCAGTCGTCGCTTGAAGAGGGTCAGTGCCTCAGCTGTTCTGACCTCCACGGGGAGGTCATCCCACCATCGTGGGGCCAGAGCAGACAGGGCGTGTAAGACCATGTATACGCTGCACCTGAGAACCTGTCAACCCCAAAGCGCACGGAGCCTCGAACCAGGAAGGCGGCTTCACTTGCGGGGCGCGGGGAACGGCGGGCGCGCTAACGGAAATTAGCGCCGGCGGGGAAATTCAGACAAACAGCCGCGCGTAGCCTGCGCAACGATTCCCTCGTCCGCCCACCAACCGCCGCGCGAGTCATGTGACGACGACGGGGCGCCAAACCGTGAACTTCTGAACGAGTAGACCCGTGTGATTTCTTTGTCTTTTCGGGGGAAGGTTACAAAAGCGTTTTCAAAATCGACCTTTGAAAATCGCTAGCGTCGGGAAGCGGCGGGGGATTTCACTTTGGCGCCAAAGACTCTTTTCACAGGGTGCGGGTGACAATGTCACTCTGAAAGCAGTCGACGGACGTCAGCTGTAACTCGAGTTCCCTCTCCGTGACACCAGCCAATGCTCGTATAACGAACTTATGCTGCCTTCTCCGCGGCCTGCTTTCAACCTACACACAACTGGACGCATGTCGGAATGCTAAAACGTGACGTGCTCCAGAGAGTAACGTTCACGCAAAGCGCTGAGGGAGAGAAAATCAACTCGGTATCCAACGAAAAGAGCGCCGGGCTCTGAATCTTTAACGAGATTCGGATTTCGACGTTTCCCTCGCCCCCGGCTATTTCACGTCCCAACTCTTCCCTTCGCTGCGGGGTGAGGGCGAGGATCGGACGCGCGGTCGGAAAGCACACGGCGTTCTCTACTGAGAGCGCGCCGGGATAGCCCGAAGCTCCAGCGAGGCGACTCCCCCTGCACACGTCTGCTTGTGATTAACGTTGCCCTGAAACAGGCGGCTTTACATTAACGAGAAATTACAAACCGCAGGGAAAAGTCGCCGTAATTGTCATGAAGCCGCTTTAAATCCCCGGTCGTAAAATTCGTTAACTTCCGTAATAATCTGTTAATGCATATTGTGTGTGTGTAATACAAATGTGGTTACTGCACATGACTAATTACGATACATGGACCATTTCATCCACTGTATATTAGTATTTACATACTTTTTTAAAGGTTTATTCCACATTTGCCTTTCCTCTCCAAAATGCATTTTCTCTATAACGTTTGTTACAAACTTATATGTAACAAACCCAAATAAATGCATACAAAAATGAGCCAAAATGGCGGCGGCATAAGTCTTTTCACAGGTGAACCTGAGGTGTAACTCATACAAGAGGCAAGCACGCTGTATTGCGTGGGTATGACACGCTGCCCGCCCCTGCCCGCAGCCAGTTAGACTCCCTCCTACAGAAGCACACCATCAAGAACGCCATCCAGGTCAGCTCTGGCACGGCTTAGTTCTGTGCCACGGGACGCATGAGCCAACAGTGCAATTTCAGACACCCACCACTAGGGGGCGGGTGACCTGGTCCACACTCGGGCAGACCGCCGTGCGAAACGGAGAACTTAGCGAGACGGGAAAAAATCCCGCACCCCGTCGAGTCGCGTTTCCCTCAGACGTCTGACTCGCGCCCCGAACCCGGGCGGCTTTCCGTTCCGCGTTGACCGCCCTTTCCACTTTGGGGCAAAGCCGAGCTAAAGCGCGGCGGCAGCCAGGTTACACAGGGCTCGAATCCGAACAATGAGGCCCGTTATCAGGAGAGATGAGAGCAGTCGGTTCGTCGAACCGCGCTCGGACGCGCGGCGACGCTTTCTCTGAGTGTGAGGCTGAGCGTTGGGGCTTGGCGCTGCCGCAGAGCGGACCGGCCCGGCGCGGCTCGGGGAGAAGGCAGAGCGGCGGGCGTGGCCTGCAGCCGGGCCTCTGGAAGCCATTAAAAGCTCTTTCCTGCTTTGTTTCATACCCCCAAAGCGTCGGGGCCTTCGTTTGTCAAAACGTGGGCTGGAGTCACGACATTTCGACATGCCCAGGGCGGGGGATCGAACCGGCAGCCCTCCGACTGCCAGACAACCGCTCTTACCTCCTGAGCCACGTCGCCCCACACGGCTCACGTTGTCCCATAAACCGGCCTCCCGAAACTCCGTAGCCGTTTGCTAGAAGACGACTACCGGAGTTGTCCCGGGTACCGTTTTCACGGGGAGATAAAATGCGAGGCTATTTTCAGTAACCTTCTTCCAGGACCAGTGTAAATGTCTCCCGCTCTAACCTCAGCTGCTGACGAATGCACGCAGACAAATATGCATTTGCGAAACGTAATCAGCAGGGTGCAAGTGCTGGATGCTTCGCAGTTGGCACAGAGATGTAAACTACGCAAAAATGAGCAAACTACAGGATATATGAAACGCATATGCGTGGAAATATAGATTAGAAAAATGTGTGTAATATGTGTGCTGGCCCATGCCTCGATACGTCCACCTAAATTACCAGAAATGTACATGTTAAAAAAGCAACACACAAATACTTTCAGAATACTTGTGGCCTCCCTTCAATAGTGCATGTTAATAACTGCATGTTTATTGCTTCAACTCATAACCATGGAAACCCTCTAAAATGTCTTGCATATTAAATAGCATTCCATTATGGGCTGAAGGCCATAGACGTGGAATGTAAGATATGTAATGATGATTGGAGCATAACCTCAGAACAGTGACAGTACATTTAGGAGGATTTTAGCTCTAAAAATCTCAGCGGTTTGCACGCTTTCCAACACAAACAGCTGCCTTATGATGATCTGAGCAAGCCGTGCAGACAGTTTAATTGCCGACACTTAGACTGTGAAACATTTAAAGGCACAAAAATATTCCCAGCAACGATGACTAACTGAGCTGATTTACAAATGAACAATCAGTGTCCTACAGCCAAAACAAAGGCCCATAGTCTATGAGCCATGCACTACAGCGCAAAACTGTGCTATAGGGTTTCACTGTGCCATAGGGTTGCAGTGTAGGGTTTTAGTGCGCTATATGGTTACAGTGTTCTATAGGGTTACAGTGCGCTATAGGGTTTCACTGTGCTATAGGGTTACAGTGTGCTATAGGGTTACACTGTGCTATAGGGTTACAGTGCGCTATAGGGTTTCACTGTGCTATAGGGTTACAGTGTGCTATAGGGTTACAGTGCGCTATAGGGTTTCACTGTGCTATAGGGTTACAGTGTGCTATAGGGTTACAGTGCGCTATAGGGTTTCACTGTGCTATAGGGTTACAGTGTTCTATATGGTTTCATTGTGCTATAGGGTTATAGTGTTCTATGGGGTTACAGTGCGCTATAGGGTTTCACTGTGCTATAGGGTTACACTGTGCTATAGGGTTACAGTGCGCTATAGGGTTACAGTGTGCTATAGGGTTACAGTGCAGAGGTGCATTCGGCAGTGAGGGCCGATTAAAGCAGAAGCTGATTTATATTTTTACATTAAAAACCTCAGCAGTCAGCACTGTTTGATCACATCAATACTCACGCAGTTCTACAGGATTTGTTTTCATCTAATTTATTGAGTTTATTGATTGCATAAATCCCTGAGATGCAAAGGATTTATAGATCAATGTGCTGGTCATTTCAATGAACCATATTAGGAAATGCCATTGACTTGCCATGGTAACACCCTGGAAATGCCATTGATTTGCCATGGTAACGCCCCGGAAATGACATTGATTTGCCATGGTAACACCCCGGAAATGACGTGGATTTTCAGCGAGAAGCAGAAGCCGATTTATAATTACAGATTAAAAGCCACCGGCAGCCAGCGGGGTCAGACAGAGTTCAGGCTTCCTGGGGTCTCACTTTGGAGCTCATCATGAGAGCCCTTGGTGCAGAGTAGACAATACACAGAAGCATACGTGAGTTCACGTCAGGGATAGAGTCCTTCTGAAACATCTGATATTTTAGACAGCCAATGTCTGCTGAAGGGCAGAATCCAGACGTTCCATTACATTACATTACAGGCATTTAGCAGACGCTCTTATCCAGAGCGACTTACACAACTTTTACACAGCATTTTACATTGTATCCATTTATACAGCTGGATACATACTGAAGCAATTTCGGTTAAGTGTCTTGCTCAAGGGTACAACGGCAGTGTTCTACCCGGGAATTGAACCTACGACCTTTCGGTTACAAGTCCAGTTCCTTACCCACTGTGCTACACTCCGGTTCCGGACCGGAGACCCGTCTCTGCTTTCCCCCCCCCCCCCCCGCTCTTCGGACAGACCTGTCGCCTGCAGCGGTCCGTTAAATCGGATGCGGGACGCGTGGCGCGCCACGCCCGGCCCGGGGTGGGAGGAGTCAGAGGCGTCCCTGTAGTTACACGGTGATGAGCGCCTGGAAACTGTGTTTCCATTATTTTTGAAGTACTCTCAGGCCCTTGGTTTTATTTTTCTACGTATGAGGACTTCCAGGGTCTTTGAGGAGCACAAAGACCCCCCTTGCAGGCACACGAAAGGGCCTCCAGGTTGTCCTGCACTGAACACACTTACAGCAGCCTCCAGTGGTTCTCATAACCGGTCTCTATGCCTGGACCATCGGTCAGAGCAAACAACCCTGAAACAGCTGAACGTGTCAGTTTCTTGCAGTACTGGCCACACTAGGGCCAGCTCCCTTAAGGATGAAGACCCTCTCAGCATGTCATTAAAAAAGCTTATATAATACGTAATGTAAAAGGTCAAAGGTGGAGGAGTTGTCGGGTCTGGCAGTCCAGCCAGCGCTGACCTGTGACCCTGAAACAAACGCGCTTCGGCTCCCAGCAGGAAGTTCACCCACGCACGCAGTTCACCAGCAGGAAGTTCACCCACGCACGCAGTTCACCATCAGGAAGTTCACCCGCGCACGCAGTACACCAGCAGGAAGTTCACCCGCGCACGCAGTTCACCAGCAGGAAGTTCACCCGCGCACGCAGTTCACCAGCAGGAAGTTCGCCCGCGCACGCAGTTCACCAGCAGGAAGTTCACCCGCGCACGCAGTACACCAACAGGAAGTTCACCCGCGCACGCAGTTCACCAGCAGGAAGTTCGCCCGCGCACGCAGTTCACCAGCAGGAAGTTCGCCCGCGCACGCAGTTCACCAGCAGGAAGCCCATCCTGTCACCTGCTCATTTCCACGCACTGCTGAGCGTCTCGGTTAACACGCACATGATTACAGTGCTGAGAGGGACACAGCTGAAATTTGAACAGTGCTAGAGATCCAGGGGTGTCTGGCAGTGTGAGTGAATGGGGCATATTTACATATCGAAATGATGCACATTGTTGGTAAAATACTTGCAGTTCAGCTGTCAGCTGAGTCAGTGGCTCTCAAACTCGGCCCCGAGGGAAACCCTGTGCACTATTCGTTTTGGTTACAACTTCAATTGCAATCCCAGATTTTTAAGAAGCTGTTCAAGTTTACTTAATTAGACGCTTTCCATGTTTTCAAGGGATTATTTACCTTCTTATGAAACAGCAGTGCACGCCATGAAGACCAAAAGTCCCATATTCACATTGTGTTTTACTGCAAATGCTGAACCACTGACTGAGGCGAATCAACAGGCTCCTAACTGGTGAAAGTGTGGACACCTGGCCACTGAAACTAACCATTTGGAAGATGATGAAGAATTCAATGACAGAGCAACGGATAACAAGCCAAACCTGCATTGAGTTAATAAGACTAAAGCAAAAAAAAATTGAAGAAACAGCCTAAACGCTTGTAGGTCAACACCCTTAATTGAGCAAGAAATTGGTGGTAACAATAGCCAGAATGCATCGGGGTCCCCCAGGACCGGGTTTGAGAACCACTGTGCTAAGTTACAGACTGGCAGTAAAAAAAAAGCCATGCCTGCATAGCACTGGGGTTTACTGCCTTCCAAGCAGCAGTGTACTGTATTACGCAGCAGTGTACTGTATTACGCAGCAGTGTACTGTACTACGCAGCAGTGTACTGTATTAAGCAGCAGTGTACTGTACTACGCAGCAGTGTACTGTATTAAGCAGCAGTGTACTGTACTACGCAGCAGTGTACTGTACTACGCAGCAGTGTACTGTATTACGCAGCAGTGTACTGTATTAAGCAGCAGTGTACTGTATTACGCAGCAGTGTACTGTATTAAGCAGCAGTGTACTGTACTACGCAGCAGTGTACTGTACTACGCAGCAGTGTACTGTATTACGCAGCAGTGTACTGTATTAAGCAGCAGTGTACTGTATTACGCAGCAGTGTACTGTATTAAGCAGCAGTGTACTGTATTAAGCAGCAGTGTACTGTACTACGCAGCAGTGTACTGTATTACGCAGCAGTGTACTGTACTACGCAGCAGTGTACTGTACTACGCAGCAGTGTACTGTATTACGCAGCAGTGTACTGTATTACGCAGCAGTATACTGTATTACGCAGCAGTATACTGTATTACGCAGCAGTATACTGTACTATGCAGCAGTATACTGTATTACGCAGCAGTGTACTGTATTACGCAGCAGTGTACTGTACTACGCAGCAGTGTACTGTACTATGCAGCAGTATACTGTATTACGCAGCAGTGTACTGTATTACGCAGCAGTGTACTGTATTACGCAGCAGTGTACTGTATTACGCTCCCTTCACAATATTACTGGGGCTGCACTGATCCAGCTAAAACCTTCTATCCGTGTCCCCTACAGCCAGGGGTACCTGAAGCTGCGCACTCAAGAACCTCTTAAATTCTGCCAGCAGGTTACTCCTGAAAAACTGCAGGGCAGGGCTGCCCAACCCTGTCTCTGGAGATCTACTGTCCTGTAGGTTTTCATTCCAGCCCTGTCATTGGAGATCTACTGTCCTGTAGGTTTTCACTGCTACTGTCACTGGAGATCTACTGTCCTGTAGGTTTTCACTCCAGCCCTGTCACTGGAGATCTACTGTCCTGTAGGTTTTCACTCCAGCCCTGTCACTGGAGATCTATGGTCCTGTAGGTTTTCACTCCAACCCTAATGAAGCACACCTGACTCTACTAATTAGCAGCTCAGTGAGATCTCCAGCTGTTGAATGAGGTGTGGCTTTGTTAGGGTTGGAGTGAAAACCTACAGGACGGTAGATCTCCAGTGACAGGGCTGGAGTGAAAACCTACAGGACAGTAGATCTCCAGTGACAGGGCTGGAGTGAAAACCTACAGGACAGTAGATCTCCAGTGACAGGGTTGGGCAGCCCCATGGCAGAGGCACGCTAAGATGCTTGATGTGTGCTTGAATGGGAGACATCAGAGGGTAACCAGATCGTATGAAATGGTAATGATGGCCAGTAGGGGGCAGGTTTCTCTCACCCGAATGCCCCAGGAGGTGCTTTTGGAGTGCTGTAGAACCTGCCATGAGTTCCCCAGCTTGTTTAAATTAAGTCCTAGGGCCTCCAAGTGCATGCTGGGTTTTGTTCCTGCTGATTTATTTGTAGTGTTTTTTTTTTCTTTTTCTTCAGAATAAATAGCATTCCCAAATTATTTTACTTAAATTGGTTTAACATAATGCAGGCAGGGCTCATTTCAGTTTGCTTTGTCTTTGAAATGTAAAATGATTTAGATTCAGGGAACAGGTGTTAACACCCATGTCAACAAAGGTCTGCGCTGATTTTTCCTGTCACACTATATTTTAATCAATTAATAATGTAACATCTTTCTTAAGAAATCGTCAGCATATGTTTGAGAACTGATCTAACATGCATTCTTCATGTCATACATAAAAGAGAGTAAACAATTCATCATTAGACATTTAAAGTGTCTAACTATGAACAATGAACAGCTCATTGCAATTAAGGAGTGAATTTGGACTGAAAGCAATGCGGTTGCTCAAGAAGTTTAAAATCCCCTGCTCTAACGGAAGAAAATGTACTCAAAAAATTCAATTTCAGGTAACTGAATACTTGATGCCCAAATAATGTTACATCAAACGGCCACTAGAGGGAGCTACAGATTTGCACCTGGAAACTATCCCTCCAGATGTCACGGTATTTCTTCTTTTTGCAGCCTTCCTCATATTAAGACACTATGCAAGGGGGAATCAGGGCTGCTAAAATGCTGCCTGAAAACAGACACAATCTACAGATCGAGGCTAAGAAAGGACAGGACCATACAGCCTTAATTTCTAATAGGAGAAACGCACGGGTCTTGAACTTCAAATGTCTTGGAAGAGTCCTACATTAACCAGAAGAGGGCAGTCATGTTCCATTCGGATTTTGCTGAGCAGAACACAGCCAGTATAACTGTAATGAAGCGTAACAATCCCTGAAAAGAAAATATTTATACTGGGTTTTCTTGCTATTGCTCATGTCCATTCCATATTCCCATATTTAAATTCCTAATTTCCTATTTTTAAATGTATTATCATATCCCGATACCCTCAATCACATTAAACCAGGTCTCTGAAAAGTACAACTATATTGGCTCCTTTGTATACTAACATTATTCTATTAATTTGACATGCAATAATTCAATTTAACTGCTGTTCTAGGTTGGACAGTCCATTTCCGATATTTGAATGTTGGAAATGATGCTGAACATACAGTCAGGTCCATAAGTATTTGGACAGTGAAACAATTTTCATCATTTTGGCTCTGTATGCCACCACAATGGATTTGAAATGAAACAATCAAGATGTGATTTAAGTGTAGACTTTCAGCTTTATTTAAGGGTTTTGTCAAAAATATTGTATGAACAATGTAGAAATTACAATCATTTTTATACATCCCCCCCAAATGGACAAACTAACATAATCATAAATTAAAATGTAATTTTTAATACTTGGTTGCAAATCCTTTGCAGTCAATGACTACGTGAAGTCTTGAACCCATAGACATCAGCAGACACTGGGTTTCATCCCTGGTGATGCTCTGCCAGGCCTCTACTGCAGCTGTCTTCAGTTCCTGCTTGTTCTTGGGGCGTTTTGCCTTCAGTAAGTGAAATGTGTGCTCAATTGGATTCAGGTCAGGTGATTGACTTGGCCATTGCAGAACACTCCACTTCTTTGCCTTAAAAAAGTCTTGGGTTGCTTTCGCAGTACTCTTCGGGTCATTGGCCATCTGCACTGTGAAGCGCCACCGAATGAGTTCTGAAGCATTTGGCTGAATCTGAGCAGATAATACAGCCCTATACACTTCAGAATTAATCCCACTGCTTTTGTCAGCAGTCACATCATGAATAAATACAAGGGAACCAGTTCCAGTGGCAGCCATGCATGCCCACGCCATAACACTACCTCCACCATGCTTCACAGATGAGGTGGTATGCTTTGGATAATGAGCAGTTCCTTCCCTTCTCCATACTCTTCTCTTCCCATCATTCTGGTACAAGTTGACCTTTGCCTCATCTGTCCATAGGATGTTGTTCTAGAACTGTACAGGCTTTTTTATGTGTTTCTTGGCAAACTCTAATCTGGTCTTCCTGTTTTTGAGGCTTACCAATGGTTTACATCTTGTGGTAAACCCTCTGGTGAAGTCTTCTCTTGATTGTTGACTTTGACACAGATACACCTGCCTCCTGGAGGGTGTTCTTGATCTGGCCAACTGTTGTGAAGGGGTTTTTCTTCACGAGGGAAAATATTCTTCTGTCATCCACCACAGTTTTTTCCGTGGTCTTCCGGGCCTTTTGGTGTTCATGAGCTCACCAGTGCGTTCTTTCTTTGAATGCACCAGATAGCAAAAACATTAGGTGTGGCCAAATGAACTCTCTCTCTGATGGGTTTTTTGTTTTTTTTTTTCAGCCTTATGATTGCTTGCTTCACCGACAGTGACAGCTCTTTGGACTTCATATTGAGAGTTAACAGCAACAGATTACAAATGCAAATGCCACACTTGAAATAAATTCTAGACCTTTTATCTGCTTACTTGTAAATTAAATAATGAGGGAATAACACACACCTGGCCATGGAACAGCTGAACAGCCAATTGTCCAATTACCTTTGGTCCCTTAAAAAGGGGGGGGACCACATACAAAAAATGCTGTAATTCCTACACCATTCACCCGATTTGGATGTAAATACCTTCAAATTAAAGCTGAAGCTCATATTCATTCATTTAATATCAACTCCAATATGCTGTGGTAAACAGCTAAAATAACAATAACTTCGTCAATGTCCAAATATTTATGGACCTGACTGTATGGATCATGGTGCGCAATGCGGGCTATTTCTTATTGACACAGGCTGTAATGTTAACCCGCCATAGTAAAGAATGACTACTGCACAAACAATAGCTCCCAAAATAGGTTCTGAAGACCCACTTTGCTTTTTGTTAGCACCATCTCTTGATCGGTGCATTTCAGTTCTGCTGTGTATTTTTATTTTATTTCCTTCCATTAACATAATTTAACACAGTTGCATGCTTGGCTTCTTGTCATTTGCTTTGTCTTTGAACTCTTCACTGTACACACATTGGTTAGTTTCAGTGGTCATCTGTCAACAAATTAAACCCAACTGATTTCACCTGCTCAAATAAAAACGTAACCTCTTTCTACATAAATAATCTCTCATATGGTTCACTGCAGAAAATTAAGGCATTATTTGCTCTGACTGATTAAAAGTCATGGATGTGAATACAGAGCATTTATTACTCATAATGTACTTAGATATTTCAGAAATAATATGGCTTTAATATGCCCGACTAGCATGACGTGACTTACTAAGAATAATAACAACTGGAATGGAAACCACCGGCATACACTGGGGTGCCCCAGGACCGACTTTTGGGAACCACTGACTGATTGCATGACGTTCATTTTCAGACGAACTTCTAGCTTGCCCTGTAAAACACGAGCTAATTCCGTAACATTAGCCTATAAACACCGCTATAAAATGTACCGAACAAGTGCATAGCTTGGTATTTATTTTTATCTAACCTTCATTTCCACGGGTTTGCCTCTCTGAGACAAAACATCTCTTTTTCAATACAAGATAGCAACATCAGTAACAAAGTTAAAGTTGTTTCCTAACTCTTCTTCTTATGGTAGGCCTATATGAACGCGGTCAATAGGCTTGACTTTTAAATTACATGTCCAATTTATTGTTAGTTGTATTTATTTCAATACCAATGTTCGATACAATCGGTCTTAACAGCCATGCTATGAACTTACATGACTAAAAACTAAGTAGCTATAATGCTACATTTCACATTGTTTGTTTACCTTTAGCCTCGCCTATAAACATTGAAAAAGTCACACAAAACCAAAGGAAACAATTCATAAAATATTAACTTAAACTCGTATGTACGCGTCGTACCACTGTGTCTCAAAAAGAACACGTAAATCATTTCAGAGTACCCTTTCAATTAATTTATTATTTGTCCAAATGTTCTTACCTTTCCCGAAGCACTTCACGGTTTCTTTTGATTATGCACAATTGGTGCTGATGTCGTGCACGTGCTGAAGTGAGGCTAAAAGCGTCAACTAAGATGCGCCTACGAAGAGTGAGAGAGAGAGAAAAAATACCGCAATAACCATATACCAAAAATTTCACTAATGAAGTAGCGGTTTCTTTATACAATACAATACTTCGCCTTAAATGGCTGGGAACATAGTTGCACTGTAACTTACAACATTTAATTACATTTTTAAAGGCAGAAGTTACTTTCTGCCATTCCTCTTTCTGGAAATTGTACCGCTTTCCGCCAACCAACTGTTGTAATAATGTAAATCTATAGTAAATGAATTAACATATGAAACATTGAGTCAAATATTTACGTAATTTAGTGAAAATGTCAACCCACTGTACCTGTGTGTGTGTATGGGGCGCCGTTTAGGAAAAAAATAATCCATATTGTGTAAAAATGTAATGGTTTCTTAGCATATATATATATATATATATATATAGATATGGTAAGCATTAATTTTTCATTGACGGATCTGTGGGTTTGTCATTTCCGTTTATATTGGTTTGTCACTGACGCATTTATTAGTTTGTTATTTAATCATATCGGTTTGTGAATTCGTGCGTTTATTGGTTTGCTTGTCATGCATACCAGTTTGCTTTACATGCATATTGGTTTCATATAGGCATGTATGGATTCATAATTCACACATATTGGTTTGGTGTTTACATATGTACAAATGTATTGGTTTGACATTTATGCTTGTATATTGGTTTGTTATTGACACATTCATTGGTTCACATATATACTGGTTTGCTATGAGCATGTACTGGTTAGTCATTAAATCAATTCATGTTGATCTTGTATGTATGTAACACACACTGACTCAGAACAGGTAAAAACCCACAAGCACGACACAGGAGCGATCAGGTGAGAATTTAAGATTCACAAGGTTTAATCCAAAAAACAGGCAGGGGTCAGAACCAGGAAACCAATCAGCGAAGGCAAACGTAACAGACAGGGAGCAGGCAGAGAATCAGAGTCCAAGTAATCAGGCAGGAGGTCAGACAGGAGGGTACAGAAATCAGGTAGTAAATGCTGGAAAGCTCAACGCAATGCAAAAGACAATCTGGCAAGGAACAAGTGGAAATGGACCGGTATATAGACGGTTTCAACGGTAACAACATAAACAAACGTTACTGCGCATGTGCGTTGCACTGGCCCTAACTTAACTTCCGGTAGACTTCCGCAAACAATCAACAACAACAGAGTTTCTCTGGGCTATTTTTGATAACAAGCAAAATAATAATAATACTATTTTATATAGCGCTTTTCACAGTCTCAAAGACGCTTTACAAAACAGGGAAGAAACAATCAACAAAAGAAACCAGGATACAAGCATAATTTATAACAAGTAAATTACGTTAGCTATTTAAAAATATGTCTAGCCAGTATTATTTGGGGTTACCAGTCGCAGAAAAGAACCGTTACTTGGCCAAACTGAAATGCGATACCGTTACACTCCCAGACCCTTTCAACAAAATGTTGAGACAAGAATGTTTTTCTACAGACCTGTCTGATTTACCGGAGGTCAGTCAGGTACACATCTTTGAATACCTAGTCGAGAGGGAATGTGTATATACAAGGGAGGCGTTCAAGGCATATCGCAGCTTGGATGCCTATAACTATTTTAATTCCGGAAAAGTTAAAAGCATCCTAACCCACAAGAATGGAAATACCTGTGTCGTTTACGGGGAAATCGAGGCAGCTCAGCCCCACAGTGAGCATGGTAGCACTCTGAGCTGTCCAAAGTGCACAACATTTTATGATGCCTACATTAAACTGAGCCCTGATCAAGTGGTGGAACTAGAGAGAAACACCAGAAAACAGAGCATAGAACCACTCTGGCATGATGCACGCAAGCTGCGCATAACAGCTAGCACAGCCAGCAAGGTGCCTCAGCGTGAGACAACTGACCCAGCTAAGTTTCTCGCTGAACACCTCTACCCAGGTTTCCAGGGGAGTGTGGCCACAAGGTATGGGAAGGAAAGTGAGGGACTTGCTAAGGAGCAGATTAAGGAGAGGGGCTGCATAGTGATGGATAAAGGGTTGGTGGTGTGTGCAGGAGACCCATGGCTGGCAGCGAGTCCTGATGGTATCATTGATGAAAAGCTGCTAGAAGTAAAATGCCCCATCACCCTCAGTGCTTGCACATCCCTTAATGATGCATTCACTGCTACAAACCAAGACATCAGGGTGGAGGACGGGCAGTACATTGTGAACCCAAAAGGCCCCAGAGGTTACTACAGGCAGGTACAGTTAGGGATGCACTGTCTCGGGCTGCAAACATCCACTCTTGTTATTTGGACCCCAGTACAGCACCTGGAGCTTGATGTGCCTTATGACAATGACTTTGTCACCACATATATGCAAAGGCTACGTAGCTTCTATTTCAAACACATGCTGCCAAAAGTTGTGGATGAATTTGTGGAGGGAAGACTGCAGTTGAGCAAAAACTACATGAAAATGGTCTCAAAAGCAGCTCAATAGTGCTGATCTAGAATCAGTCCAACATGGCAGGGCAGGAAGGGCAGGTCGTGTTTTTTCTTAAAACAGCATTGGTCGCTCTGCTGCTTTTTTGATATTTTTTGCTGCCTTTTTGAGCACCAAGCTTTTCCACTTTTTTGATTAAATACATAACTAAAATGTTAGATAGTCTACAGTACTTTATTCATCAGTCAATAAATCAGTTTATCGATTGTTGTTGGTGTTCATTACTGAATCTATATATATATATATATATATATATATATATATATATATTTTTTTTTTAATTCTTTATTTTTTGGACAGCAGTATATATTACAAAACTCACATGAAACTTACAAAAGCAGTTTTATTTCCTCTGCCGTCTACAGATTTTTTTAACAATTACAAAAACAGAATAATAAACAAATAAATAAATAGCAAGAAATATAAAATAAGCAACATTTAAGAACTTTGTACATTTTGGGAAAGGTAAAGTGTGCACATAAGAGCAATGAAAATTATATCAGGGGGAGACTATAAATATGATAATGCCTGTTTCTGGCATGTTAAAACATTTAAAATAATTTATCAAACCTACAGTTTTTGTTCAGTCCTGCTTTATTTTGGTACCAGTGGTTTCCCCAGATTCGATAGTGCTGCACAAACAATCAACATTTTGTCTATTGTGCAAAGACTGCTATCGCTTTTCCGTTTGACCATACTGACTGGCAGGGTGTTCCTCAGAATTCTGAATGACTTCAGTTTTCCTATGGCCCTTTCCACATGGATTCTCACTCGGGACATTTTTCTAGATTGTGTCACCTCTAATCCTGTCAGTTGCTTTATTCCCTTTGTAGATGCTGGTACATGAAGACGGACACATTTGGTGGCAAAGTATTCAGGAAAATTGAAGCCCCGATCAGCCATTACATGGTCTCCTTGTTCAAGGAGGTCAATCAAGCCAGAATTTTTTGTTATGAGTTTGTCGCTAGCACGACCACCCCAGACTCTTGATAAAAATGTAATAGCTCCTGTTGGACTAATGCCAACAAGGAACTTCACAGTATTATGTGACTTGTAGTGGGAGTAGGTGATTGCTCGTGTATGCAAACTAGTTGGCCTGTCAATGAACACTTCAGTACAGTCTATTATACATCTGACATGTTTGAAACCTGTAGTCTTGAATAGGGTGGGGAGATTTCTTCTGATATCTTTTCTGGATGGCCACCGGACAAGGCATTGTAATTCTTTAGCCATCACCTCGAGCCATTCATGGAAGATGTTTGAGACAGTTCCACAACTCACTCTGAAGCGAAAAGCTAGGTCTTGATGAGTTAAGCCCAGACGAAGCTTCATCAGGACCACAAGAAACTGCTCGGGAAGGGTAAGTATGGTTGATGATGCATTCCACGTTGTTGTTGTCAGGTAAGTGAGGAGGGTGAAAAACACAGAGGCAGATGGGAGACCAGTGTAAAAATGAGTGTGCTTGTCATCACTTAAAATAAAATCGGACAGACTGGAAATCATTTGATCTTGTTGGCGTTTTTCTTGAGATTCCAATTTCTTCTCCAGTAAAGACACTCTTTCTCTTCAATTCAATGTTTTCATTTTGTAGCTGGTCAATGTCTGCCATTGACAGATCTGTACCCACAGCAGTGCATCCATCTTCAGGGTCAGCATGGGTGACCTCTATGGAAGGTGATTCGATGGACTCAACCACAGATGGTCTACTCTGTCTCCTCTGGTACCTCTCCAACTTCTGGGAACCATCAATGGTGTTTTTGTGTGTGAACATTGATGGAACATAATCTGGATGGCATGGGTCCACTGATGGCGCACCTAAAATAAAACAAGTGACAGAAACAGTTAGTGTTGACAGTATTGTACCTTGCTGAGCATCATACATTCCTTGCATAATCCATAACTATTCTGATTACATGCACATTCATGTATAAAAAATGCTAACACTTCTTGTGCATGCTGACAACAGGCCAAGGACCTGAATTCTCGAATATTTTGCAAATCGGTCAACGGCAAGTATTTTATTTGAATTAATTTCAATCATTGTCCATTGAAATACATTGAGTTCTAACGCCTCACTCCTGTGATCAACAACTGCTTCCGTTTGGAATGAAAGACCAGCGATGTAAAATGTCAATTTCAACCTTATAAAGCCAACAAAATAATCAGCCAACTAACAAGGTATGTTAATGTTTGCATCTGTGGCACTTATTTTGTTGGCATTTTCATGTTGAAATTGACATTTTAAATCGCTGGACTTTTGAAATTGTTCGCGTCCAGATTGTTCTGTCCGGTTTTGAACGAAAGTGCCAGACTATAATGTCAACGTTAGCTCTGTCTAACATATCGTGGCGGATATGAATTAAATTAGCTAACATGCCACCACCTTCAGCGCTACTTCACTGAATAGACGTTTTTGGGATTTTAAGTGGCACATGGTTTAAAAACTTGTAATATTGTATTTGTCTGGTTGCATTGATTGTGTAGCCTCTATTGTTGCATCAGCAAAGCTAACACGCCTGGCGGAGATCTGCACTCTACCTAGTGCACTCTTCTAGTTTATACAATGTATGACGTGTTTACATTTTGGACAGATGTGGATAGTAGGTAAATCAATCGCAGCACTTAAGTTTCGACACAAGCAATATCGGAAGCGCTATCCTAAAATTTCTTCTTATCGCGGATTGTTTAAAAAAACCACCGGTTTTAAACACTCCGCGCTATGATGGCATTATAAATAGATAAAGTGGGCGACTAAAGAACGTTTTTATGGATGGTAGGTTTGATCTAAATTAATTTACAGAATATAGCGTTTTTTCCCCCAAAGTTGGTATTTCTCGATGTAATTGTACCGCCGTGTTAACACATTTCTACGGTTGCGGGTCAGGCACTCTTCAGGGTAAGAAGAAATTTTAGGATAGCGCTTCCGATATTGCTTGTGTCGAAAGTGCTGCGATGGCAGGCAGTTTTCACGGTCGGGAAAAAATTTTATGACAACGTTCAGCTAGCTAGCTACAATCAATTTACTTAGCTCATTGGTAACTATTGCAGGCTTGTTACTGGTCAGCTAGCGATTAGCTATCGCTTATCATGAGTTAGTTACCTGAAACGAAGTGAGTGCTACAGATCCTTGAATTCTTGCCTGGCTGCCAAGCCTCTCTTCGCACAGCGGTGATCCATGCTCGCCGTCTCCCATCTTCTTTAGGAAACCGAAACATTTTTATTTTCGAAATGGCGTTTGTTCCTGAGGTCAGGTTACACCCCACAGCACAACAACTTGAGCCCAAAGTCAGTCTGCTCATTAGCTTATCTTTCACTGCATTTGTAGTCGGTGCCATGTCAGCCAGTAAACACAATCCCAATAATAAACAAACACAGACCGGAAGTTAACTTAGGGCCAGGCGCATAACCTTGGCAACGCGCGTGCCACTGATGAAACCGTCTATATACTGAGGAACTAAGGAGGGAATGGGCTGCAGGTGGGGAAAACCAGGTGAAGGGAATGAGGCGATAGCATAGAATGTGGGAGTGGCAGGATCTGAAACGACAGGAGAGTCAGTGACATGGCATGAGGGGAAAAAAACCCAGATGAAGAAACTAAGAGTTAGTAACCATGTAAACAAATGAGTAAACTGAATGAATGAATGAATGAATACAGGGAGATCAGGAAGGATTCATGACAGAACCCCCCCCCCCCCCCCCCCTCTAGGGACGTCCCCTGACGTCCCACGAGGCTGGTCTGGGTGGTCTCGGAGGACGTCCTGGATGAGGTCTTCAGGACCGTATCCCTCCCAATCCACCAGATACTGGAAGCCGTTTCCTCTGCGCCGAGACTTCAGTAGGTGACTGACTGTGTAGGCAGGAGCCCCATGATGATCCGGGTGGGCGGTGGGGGTCTGGAGGCAGGCTGAAGCAGGCTCTCCTTACATGGCTTGAGTCAAGAGACATGGAAGATGGGGTGGATGCGGAGAGACCGGGGAAGGTGGGGTGGATGCGGAGAGACCGGGGAAGGTGGGGTGGATGGAGAGAGACCGGAAAAGGTGGGGTGGATGTGGAGAGATCGGGGAAGGTGGGGTGGATGCGGAGAGACCGGAAGAAGGTGGGGTGGATGCGGAGAGACCGGAGAGACCGGATGAGAGAGTCGGGGAAGGTGGATGGGGAGAGAGAAGGTGGGGGTGGGAGAAGGTGAAGGTGGGTGGATGGAGAGACCAGAGAAGGTGGGGTGGATGGGGAGAGACCAGGGAAGGTGGGGTGGATGGGGAGAGACCGGAGAAGGTGGGGTGGATGCAGAGACCGGGGAGAAGGTGGGGTGGATGTGCAGAGAGACCAGAGAAGGTGGGGTGGATGCAGAGAGACCGGAGAAGGTGGGGTGGATGTGAGAGACCGGAGAAGGTGGGGTGGATGTGGAGAGACCAGAGAAGGTGGGGTGGATGCAGAGAGACCAGTGAAGGTGGGGTGGATGCGGAGAGACCAGGGAAAGTGGGGTGGATGCGGAGACCGGAGAAGGCGCAGGTGAACAGCTGCTGGGTTGACGATCTTGGATATGGGGAATGGACCCACAAAGCGTGGGGCCAGTTTTCGGGACTCAACCCGGAGGAGTACGTCCCGCGTCGAGAGCCAGACCGTCTGTCCCAGAGTGTAGGCGGGGGCCTCGGGGGTGCGGCGACGGTTGGCTGACCTCCGATAGCGGTCAGCGGTGCGGAGTAGAGTGGCACGGGCCAGCCGCCAGGTGCGTCGACAATGACGGATGAAAGCTACTTTTTAAATATTTGCAATTGAAAAACTGGATAACAGAAAACTTTGACCTTGGAAATAGAGTTTCGACTGAGATAGGGGAAATTATAAATAAAAGGGATAAAAAGAGATGATTATTAGGTGCTGTATATAATAACCTTACCAAAGGGGGCGTCATAGCTCAGGAGGTAAGAGCAGTTGGAGGGTTGCCGATTCGATTCCCCGCCCTGAGCGTGTCGAAGTGTCCCTGAGCAAGACACCTAACCTCTAATTGCTCCCAACGAGCTGATTGGTACCTTGCATGGCAGCCTTTCATCATTGGTGTGTGTGTGTGTGTGTGTGTGTGTGTATGAATGGGTGAATGAGAGGCATCAATTGTATAGCGCTTTGGATAAAAGCGCTATATAAATGCAGTCCATTTACCATTTACCACAGCTGAGGGCAAAGAAGAATTGCTACAAAACACGTATAACAAATGGAATAAAGATTTTGGTATGGTAGATGCAAAAAAAAATGGAAGGAATGTTTACAACTCAATATAAAATTACCTTTTAATTCAGTATAAATTAATGACAAGAATATACTAGAATAGAGATAAACTTCATCAGCTCCTCGGATAGATGTTGAGAGCGTGGCACGCAGAGTGACTCCCTCCTACATGCCTTTTGGTATTGCGAGAAAATTAGAAAGACTTGGGAGAACATTGAAAGATGGATTTCAAGAACTTGTAATTGTAAAGTTGCATTTTCACCAATTATCTGTCTCCTTCAAAATGTTGGGATTTGCCTGAATTTTGTTGTGTGCACCAGTACAATGACAATAAAGACATTCTATTCTATTCTATAAGGTACCCAACTGGATGGCAAATTCTTTTTTCGTCATTAGTTTATAAGAACCTAATATTGCAAAACTGGAAAAAATAAAGAAGCACCTACACTTGAAAAATGGAAAACATTAATGAAATATTACTTGAGTATTGAAAGGACAATGTCGGAGGACAGTAACAAAGAGAAACAATTTCCAAGATGTGGAGCTCAATTTATGAAGCTCTGTAGATCGAGTGGAGCAGGAAAATCACCCAGCATCGGTACATTTAAAGGAACCCTGTGTTTCCTCTTTATTTTGTTCTGTTTTGTTGTGTGTGTGTCTGTGTGTGTGTGAGTGATAAGTGTGTATATGTTTGTGTGGGTGGGGATGCAATATTACCTGTGATGACAACTTTATGTGACTGTATGGTACTTGTGGATGAGCAACTCGAACAGGGTCAAATCATGTAACTTGATTTCTTCAAGAAATGATGATTATGTATCATATTGAGATACTATTTGTATTGTATTCAGACCCTTTCTCACTCAAAAAAAAAAAAAAAAAAAGCTATTCGCATCGTATTGGTTAGTCATTCATGCATATATTGGTTTTCTATTTGCATATCTATTGGTTTGATTGTCATTTATACTGGTTTGCTTCACATTTATATTGTTTTGCTTTTCGCATGTATTGGTTAGTCATTCACGCATATATTGGTTTTCTGTATCTATTTGTTTGATTGTGATGTATATTGGTTTGATACAGGCATGTATTCATTAGTCATTTTCGCATATATTGGTTTATTATAACCAATATACATCACAATTAAACCAATAGATATGAAAATAGAAAACCAATATATGCGTGAATGACTTACCAATACATGCGAATAGCGAATCAATATAATTGTGAAGCAAACCAATATAAATGACAATCAAACCAATAGATGTGTAAATACCAAACCAATATATAAGCAATCATTTCAAACCAATATTTGCGTGAATGACTAACAATATGTGTGTCTATCAAACCAATGTCCATGTGAAGTAAACCAATATAGATGACAATCAAACAATACATATGTACATACAGTGTACATAAAAAATCAATATGTGCGTGAATGACTAACCAGTGCTCATAGCAAACCAATATATATGTGAAGCAAACCAGTGTTCGTGACAATCAAACCAATAAATGCGTCAATAACAAACCAATACGCAAGCATAACTGTCAAACCCATGGCCGCCAACACGGGGGGAACACGGGGTCAGTTGTCCTGAAGCAAACCGCTACGCATGACAAGCAGACCAACAGACGCACGAATTACAAACCGATATGAATAAATAACAAACCAATAAATGCGTCAGTGACAAACCAGTATAAACGTAAATGACAAACCGACAGATGCGACAATGAAAAACCAATGCATATCATATCAAACCAATATATGTATGCCAAGCAATCAATACATGTCGACACAATATGGATTATTTTTTTCCTAAACGGCGCCCCGTGTGTGTGTGCGTGCGTGCGTGTGTGTGCCCATCCTCATGCCATACTTGCACCCAATACAAAATGTAGGCTACCTAACGCACGTTCCATTTACCAAGGGCGGTGAAAACATGAAAAAACATTTTTTTTTTAGAAGAAATGTTTATTTTAACAACTGATTACATGCCGAAAAGTCTAATTTACAGCAGCAGGTATTCATTCACATCCAGTTCCACCGAGAGTGTCGCAGGCGCGTGCTGAGTGGCCGGGTGAACACAGCCATGCTACCCGACAGACACCGTATTGTGTTGCGTTGAAAAGTCAAACAGCCATCCTCGGGTCGCTGTGGGAAAAGCACGATTGTATACTGTGTAGTATCAGTCCAAAAAGTGATGTACAACAAATTGGAATTGCATACCAAAAGATGCCAGCGCTTAAAACTGTGCCTTTGAGGGAAAAAAAATATTTACACCTTTGAAACGGGTAAATGTGCTCTGCATTTGGAAGGGCATCTGTTCTTTTGTTTCGTTTACACACAACATTAATAGATACTAAATGATATAGAAAAAACTAATGCACTAAAATAGCATTCACATGCAATTTGTACATTGTCTTACTTGTTGGACCATGACGGGATTTTCCTTATTCATTTATGTATTCACTTATTTATTTTCAAGAAATTCACAGCTACTTTTAAGGGAATATATTATCTTGCAAACAATACCAAATACATAGCAAATATTTACTTTTGTGCATTTGAAATTGACACACGAGTATACGTTATCAAAGTGATGCAGAAAATGATGACCGATCTCAATTGCTTTTGGCTGTAAATCCTTGGTGTTCAGCTCTTTTTAAGGGCTTCAGCATTAAAGGGTCAGGAAATAATTTTCACACTGTGAAATGTACAATGCATTTTTCCTTTAAATTCCCTCCAAAAATCATCTATGTCGAAGCAACAACCTAACAATCCGACTGTAAATGTGTGTGATCAGGGTATACTTGTTCGTGAATGGCGATAGCGATACAGTCGTCCGAAACACCTGTAAGGACGTAAGAAGTTAGCGTTGTCCCTTACATAAGTTCATTCTCCTTTAATGTACAAACACCATTGCTTCCGCACATTAGTGCATATATTATATTATATTTTTGTATCATGGTGTTAGCGAAGCTGCGGTGAAAGGACGCGGCTTTCAGCCCATGGAAAGTAGCAGCTCAGATGGCTGGCGGTGGCAAACTCGGAGCTGTGACCCTACATTAAGCTCTCGGCGCTTTTCTGCCATAATGCGGTCTGCTCGGCATAATGGCAGCCGGAGCATTTTAGACATCACACACGTCCTCCTCGTCCCCCAGTCATCCACTGAGGCCGAGTCGCGGGGAATGCACTCGACGCTAGCCGCTCTCAGCTGCGTAAATGCATTAGGCGTTTTTTTTTTTTTTTGTAGTTGTTTTTTTTAGATTAGTGGCATTAGATTACGACAACACGGTATGTGTTTGTGGGTAGCTATTTTGTCAGGAAGAAAGTGTAACTAATGCATTTGAAACATAAATAAAAAAATGTTAAAAAAAAACCCTCCCTTTTTCCTGCTATTTTGGGGTGGGGTAAATGCTACATTTTTTATGTGAGCTATGAAGCTATAAAGAGTGGATCCAGTACTAGTTCATTCTGTCATATTATGTGAATTTTTTTCTGTAATTGTTAAAGAAACTGTGCTCTTTGTTACAAACTAATCTGTTTGCCCAAAAAATCAAAACAAAACAAAAAAATAAAAAATACGGAAGTGGCTACCATGTTGGTTTGACAGTGCAAAACTGCATAATTGGTCCATCTCACTGACAGATATGTAATACATATTAATATTGTAGCTTTTAGTATTGATACTTGAGTGACAAAGCACTGTTATTATCTTTTCAATATGAGCCTTTCCACAAAACAATGAGGAATAAGTTACACAATGGTGTTTGGTTTGATAGATACAGTAATGTATATACACACACAAATAACAGTATACTTTTCAAAGACAGATTACCAATATACATGTGTTGGGAACAACACGCTTGTGAATATACCGCAGAATTTTCTCAGAAAAGATAGAACATATCCAAAATAACTTTAAAAAAAAAAAGAATGTTCAAATTATTGAGTGGCATGTGTAAGAATGTTGAAAGCTATGACCACACAAGGACACTGTTTGACAAGGAAAGGAAATGCACAATAAAATACAAGTTAAACTCTTCCAGAAATTTCTTTTAGATAGAACTCTGTTGATGTAAAAAATAAAACATTCCTTTTTTTCGAGTCTGAAGTTTGAGCAGCTGTCCGACTTGGAAGAGCTTATTCCCATCAGGGACACAGATCCCCCGCTCATCGCCCCAAGTGCCGCGTCCCGAGGATAAGGCCTCGACAGAGAGCTGGGACTGTGAGGGGGTAACAGCTCCGTGCTCGAAGACAGCGATGTCTTATTACAAATACTGACGATGACGTTACGGGTGTGGACGTGTTGCTTTGTCAGGTTTGAAAGTCTTGGTCCATGCTGCATAGAGCCTGTTTGGTGATATATACAAGGTTCAGGACTCAGGGCCCTTCTTCTGACCGGAGAGAAAGAGGAGCACGTGGGACTTTGTTTAAAACTGGGACGGCTGAACACCCGGATAAAATGGAACTCCGCAGTGATTTTGGCCTCAGAGTTGCTCTCCGTCTCGCAGGATGCGTACGCGACCACGCGACGCACTTTTCCGATCACGGAGGTCCACCTCGTCAGGTTTCGCTGCAGTGACCGGCGTCTGTTCGGGCAAACTCCTACCTTCAGTCAAAACAACCAAACAATGAACAAAACTAAACTAAAGTCCCAAAGCAATGTCTGTCTATTTACATGGTCCGGTTGACGTTTTGTCTTCTAATGCTCCATGAGGGAGGTTAGTTAGGAAAGGGGGGGGGGGGCTGGGGTGTGGTTTCTGGTGGTGATGGTGGTGGTGAAGGGGGGGGGGGGGGGGGGGGGGGGGGGGGTCAAGTGTGATCGCGTCTTTACCGCCAATGCCATTGTAAACATCTTCAAACAACGCAAACCACTTTTGGAACGGGAGCGTATCGCATTTGTTTCCAGTTGAGTTCTCTTTTCAGTCTGCTCGGAAGGAGTCCTGCCTTTCGGTGAGGGCGGGGGGGGGGAGTGGGGGAAGGGGGGAGCGGGGAGGCGAGGGGGAGCTCAGACGCTCCTTGGCGCCCTCTCCAGCTCGTGGGTCCTCCTGTTCCGGCCCTTCTTGTTCTCCTGCAGGTGCTTCCACTTGCTGGCGTGCGCCTGGGCGGTCTGGACCCTCTGCCTTCGCTGCTTGCGCTCCCTCTTCCACACCTGCTCGCAGAACTCGTCCATGCTGTTCAGGTTGGGGTGGTTGATGAGGGACATGAAGTCCCTGTACCACAGCTTCTGCCCCGCCCCACGCCCCCCTGCCGGGGCCTCCCTGGCCCGGCCTCCGCCGCCCGCCTCGCCCGCCTCCTCGTCCCTGTGCAGCAGCTCCTCCAGGTGCTCGGCGTCGATGACCTCCAGCGTGACCTTGAGCAGGGTCTGGATGAAGCCGTGCTCCACCGCGTGGCAGTAGTACTTGCCCGAGTCTTTCCTGTGGAGGCTGCGGATGAGCAGGCCTTGCTCCGTCCGCACGAACCTGTCCTCTGCCTTTATCTGCAATGCAGACGGCAAAGGGCAAAGGTCAGAGGTCAAACCAGGTCTCCACTCTGTGTATACACTGCTGTGGATTTGAGGCTCTGTATTGTCATTCAGATTATATTAAAATAAAGTTTTGGTTTATGTGTTGTGATCTGTAATTCATGATTCGACAGTGAGCCAGCTGAGCATATAATGCTGATTATCTAACCAAATGTGTGAAGTCATTTACTTATGGTCATTTAGAATAACCACTCCTTGTGTTTTCAGCTGTTATAAATTCTTCTCTTGGTGTTAAATCCATTGATTAAAAACATGTGATGGTCATAGTAAAGTAATGGAAAGACCCCTGTTGTGAATTTATGACTCACAGCTAAGATGCTGTCAGAAGTAGATTAATTCTCTGTTGACAACCAGACAAAAACATTCCCAACCATATCAAGAATGTGAAAAACAGGCCAGAAAAACAGAATCATGGACTCTGTACTTGAATTGAAGACCATCTATTGTACACCTGCTTATGAGTAGCTTGAGTGACTAGCTATGATCAGCCATTTTGATTATGGACCAGTCCACTGTCATGAGCTATACAACTACAACCAGGGAGCATAAATGCTCAGTATTTAAACATTTTGGCTTACAGGTGCCGTAGACTCACTTCTGCAATTACATATCAAATCTTCATTTTTTTTCCATCCATTATGGCCGTGAGAGCTAAAGATTTAGCGGTAAGTTCAACGAAATGCAAGATGTTCCGAAATTTGCCTTGAGTTAACAGGCCACTGTGGTGCACGCCATCCAGCTGTACAAATGGATGCAATGTAAATGCTGTGCCAAAGTTATGTAAGTCATCCTGGATAAGAGCGTCTGATAAATGCCTGTAATGCAATGCAATGTTCACTCCAGTGCTGTGGACAGACTGGTCGGTGAATAAGCCCCATTACGGTCAGCGCAGGTGCCGGGGGGGGGGGTCAGGGCCGATCGTACCTCTTGCTTCCTCTCCTCGTTCTGCTTCTGGAGCTGCCAGTGCACCAGGGCGCGCTGGGACTTGGGGCTGCACTCCAGGAACGTGCTGCTGTTCTCCACGCCGTAGACGACCTTGTTCTCCACCGGGCCTTGGCCGTTCACGTCATCTTATCGGGGAAGAGAACAAAAAAAAAAAAAACAAGACGTGTCGTGAGTGCATTGCTTCTCCTGTGGAAGCCTGGCTGGAGCGTGCCTGAGGACTGAGTGAAGACGTCACACAGGCAACACTGGTTCAGGACGAAATGTAAGGAAGCACATTCATACGTGTGAATTAAATAGACACTGCTCATTTTCTGTTGTTGTTGGCAAGGGTTATATCCTCCTGAGACCCAGCAGAAAAAAATATTTTCATTTTTTTTTGGATAATTTACAAGTGTCTTGGTTGGCTCTCCATTTCACTATCTTGCTGCTAAAGCTTGATACGCACTACACTGCTTCCCACTGCACCACAGTTAACAGCCGTTCAAATCGAATCAGATGTATTCGTATGGAGCATTTCACCACAAGGTCTACTACAAGGCAGTTTGTTGCAGACCCAAGCCTAAACTCACACAAAAGCTAGCCTAGGGGAACAGAGGCCTGGGAGAACAAACAGAAGACTCAACAGGCGGAGCCCCTCCTCCTCTGGCAGGTTCAGGGAGTGACCAGCCAATCAGGACAAGTCTATATCAGTCTCTAATCAGTCTGTTGATCCAAATAAGGCTGCTGCCAGGCAGTGGCATGTAAAAGGTGGTGAGCTGCTCGAGTGCAAGACAGCTGGTAGGTAGGTGGAAGTGTTGCAGGTAACAAACATCGCTTATAAATTAAGAGTTTAAGTGGGGAGTCAAGTAGCCTGTCACCACCCATCACCCGGTCCATACTGGATTGAGAAGCTCTGTCAATAACAGCATCTAACCACTAGAGGCACCAGAGAACAAAAAGTAAAGCAAAAAGTGAGAAGGGTATTACTAGCACCAGGAGCAGCTCCAAAGGGGAGTGGTCTCACTCCAAATGGGAGTGGCCTAGCTCCAAACGGGCGGAGTTTAGTCTAACCCTAACCTTTTCCCTAACCCTCTTGTTTGGATGTAGGCCACGCCTCTTTGGAGGTGGGGCTCTCCCGTTTGGAGCAGCTCCAGGCCACAGAAGTACGTACTCGCAAGAGGCTGCTGCGACTATGAGCAGCGTCCGCCCGGTTCTAGCAAAGCGCGTAATTACCGTAGCGACGAGGAAGCCGCTCGCGCGCTCCTGCTTTGAACTAAACCTTAACAATGGCGCTAAATGAAAGGAGAGCGCGCCATCCGGAACACAACAGACTGCTCGCGTCCCTGAGGGATCCTAAAGACCATAATTAAAAGCCTCAGAAAATAAACTGCGCAGCGCAGTCACACTGGGAACAGAGCTAATTGATTCTCTCGGCGGTCCCGTTTCCTTCGCCATACAAGCTGAAGCTCCGCTAAGCGAAGGGAAGCGTTTGCAAGATGTTGTACCGAAAGCCGTACCGGACGCAAAATAAAAGCCCCCCTGACGCCGTAGTCCTTCCGCAGGACCGGGGACCGACCGAAGCGGCGCTGGGCCTTACCGTGATGCTGCAGGTCCGAGCACTGCGTCAGAGGGTCGCCGTTCCTGATGTCCTGGCGTCGAGTTCGCCTGCCGCACACGAGAGGACAGGGGGAACGGTGTTCATACTCAAGACCTTACAGGCATACCATGCAGGATCTTTAGCCGTGCCAAGGCCCTGTGTTTACAATCAAAAAAGTCTCCTTCCCCGTCTTCAACCCCGCCCACTCTCCCCGAGTACCCCATCTAAAGTAGCTAGCTGGATAGCTATAGAGGTAAAACTAGTACTGGGAAATGAGCGATCGTGAGTGACAGTAAGAAGGCAGATTTCATTGTTATTTAATTAATGCCATTATGTCGAATGCAATAGTGAAATCTGATCCCAAACCACAGGCTCTGTACACCCACCCTGCCGCACACGGAAAAGAGTGCCACGCCCAGAAACATCCCAAACACATTTTAGAATAGCAAACACAGCTAAAGGTACAGGAATTTGGCGAAAGATTGCCATCATAGATATGCTTTAGAATGGTTATTTTATTATATCTTTAAGATAAAAATTCTGCATAGTATGCCTTTATGCACATTACATTATGTGGGCACGGCATGGATACCAAAATCAAAACACCACACTTTTCAAGACAGAATATTTTGAATACATGAAAACACATTTCATATACTCGTTTCTACTGACTACAGGAAGTAGTTTGCTGCTCAGGGTTCAGTGCAGTAATGACGGTCTGTGCGCCGTGCCTTTCGAACCCAAGGTCAGCGGGCCTCCAGCGCCCGTGCGCAGTTTGGCCTAGCTCCGTACCCTCAGCGGACCGTGGCGAAGGTTCAGGGGACGCGATCGATGAACGTAACTGACGGCCGCCGCCGCCTTCCTTCAGAGGGCAGAGTGGCGAGCTCCGGCGAGTGCTGGATGAGGAGCGGCGGTCACGCCCAGCCAAAATCAATACCGCGACCCAGAATCCTCAGCAATAACGCCACTTTTATGGAAATACCCAACGTGTTTTCCTTGGTTTCACCTCCAGAAATACTACAGGGAGGTCTGCGGAGTGACGTTCACTGAAAGCACAATGCTCTTGGTACTGTTGGGTTTTTTTTATACTGGCATGAGGCCAACAGCTACCGTTCCTCTTGTTTTCAGCATCTTTTGGAAAGCTGGTGTAGTGACCTGGATGTTGAAAGCCTGCAAATGATAACCTCCAACCCTAACAAAGCACGCCTCACTCAACAGAGAGACAACATAGAGAGAGAACACAGAGAGAACATAGAGAGAACACAGAGAGAACACAGAGAGAACATAGAGAGAACACAAAGAGAACATAGAGAGAACACAGATAGAACATAGAGAGAACACAGAGAGAACACAGAGACAACATAGAGAGAACACAGAGAGAACACTGAGAGAACACAGAGACAACATAGAGAGAACATAGAGAGAACACAGAGACAACATAGAGATAACAGAGAGAACACAGAGAGAACATAGAGAGAACACATAGAGAACACAGAGAGAACATAGAGAACACAGAGAGAACAAAGAGACAACACAGAGACAACATAGAGAGAACATAGAGAGAACACAGAGAGAACATACAGAGAACACAGAGAGAACATAGAGAGAACATGGAGAGAACATAGAGAGAACAAAGAGACAACACAGAGACAACATAGAGAGAACATAGAGAGAACACAGAGACAACATAGAGATAACATAGAGAGAACACAGAGAGAACATAGAGAGAACACATAGAGAACACAGAGAGAACATAGAGAGAACACAGAGAGAACATAGAGAGAACATGGAGAGAACATAGAGAGAACAAAGAGACAACACAGAGACAACATAGAGAGAACATAGAGAGAACACAGAGAGAGAACACAGAGAGAACAAAGAGAGAACACAGAGAGAATATAGAGAGAACACAGAGAGAACATAGAGAGAACATGGAGAGAACATAGAGAGAACACAGAGAGAACACAGAGAAAACACAGAGAGAACATAGAGAGAACACAGAGAGAACATAGAGAGAACACAGAGAGAACATAGAGAGAACACAGAGAGAACATATAGAGAACACAGAGAGAACATAGAGATCTCACTGAGCTTGTGATGCAGGCTGACGCTCTGTGGCCCGTGTGCAGAGTTAAGCCTGAGAGCTACTCAGGCTTAGGCTGAGAGCTGCACGTGAAGGGTTAAAGCGCTCTCTCTGAGTCTGTGCTCTGCTTCACTTCCCTGCAAACACCCCTCCATCTGCCCCGTGTGTGTGACGCTGGCCCGCTCGTCTGCTTCTCATTTCCTAGCTCAACAAAGCACATATTTGAGGAGGTTCTGGGCACCTTCCGCGGCCTCATAGTAGCCTGTTCACAGAAGGGGGAGCAGGGTGGGGTGGGGTAGGATGGGATGGGATGGGACAGGGTGTATTGTGGAGGGGCAGGGCCAGGCAGGATGAATCATGACGGGACAGGGCAGGGTATGTCATGACAGAGTGGACATGTTGGGACAGGGCAGGGTATGTCATGACAGAGTGGACATGTTGGGACAGGGAAGAGTATGTCATGACAGAGTGGACATGTTGGTAACAGGGCAGGGTATGTCATGACAGAGTATGTATGTTGGAACAGGGCAAGGTATGTCATGACAGAGTATATATGTTGGAACAGGGCAAGGAATGTCATGATAGAGTGGACATGTTGGGACAGGGCAGGGTATGTCATGACAGAGTATGTATGTTGGAACAGGGCAGGGTATGTCATGACACAGGGCAAGGAATGTCATGATAGAGTGGACATGTTGGGACAGGGCAGGGTATGTCATGACAGAGTGTATATGTTGGGACAGGGCAGGGTATGTCATGACAGAGTATATATGTTGGGACAGGGCAGGGTATGTCATAACAGAGTGGACATGTTGGGGCAGGGCAGGGTATGTCATGACAGAGTGGACATGTTGGACAGGGCAGGGTATGTCATGACAGAGTGTATATGTTGGGACAGGGCAGGGTATGTCATGACAGAGTGGACATGTTGGGACAGGGCAGGATATGTCATGACAGAGTGGACATGTTGGTAACAGGGCAGGGTATGTCATGACAGATTGTATATGTTGGGACAGGGCAGGGTATGTCATGACAGAGTGGACATGTTGGGACAGGGCAGGATATGTCATGACATAGTGGACATGTTGGGACAGGGCAGGGTATGTCATGACAGAGTGGACATGTTGGGACAGGGCAGGATATGTCATGACAGATTGTATATGTTGGGACAGGGCAGGGTATGTCATGACAGAGTGGACATGTTGGGGCAGGGTATGTCATGACAGAGTGGACATGTTGGTAACAGGGCAGGGTATGTCATGACAGATTGTATATGTTGGGACAGGGCAGGGTATGTCATGACAGAGTGGACATGTTGGGACAGGGCAGGATATGTCATGACATAGTGGACATGTTGGGACAGGGCAGGATATGTCATGACAGAGTATATATGTTGGGACAGGGCAGGGTATGTCATAACAGAGTGGACATGTTGGGGCAGGGCAGGGTATGTCATGACAGAGTGGACATGTTGGTAACAGGGCAGGGTATGTCATGACAGAGTGTATATGTTGGGACAGGGCAGGGTATGTCATGAGAGTGGACATGTTGGGACAGGGCAGGATATTTCATGACAGAGTATATATGTTGGGACAGGGCAGGGTATGTCATGACAAAGTGGACATGTTAGGGCAGGGCAGGGTTTGTCATGACAGAGTGTACATGTTTGAACAGGGCAAGATATGTCATGACAGACTGCACATGTTGCAGCAGGGCAGGGTATGTCATGACAGAGTTGACATATTGGAACAGGGCAGGGTATGTCATGAAAGAGTGGACATGTTGGAACAGGGCAGGGTATGTCATGATAGTGTGGACATGTTGGGATAGGGCAGGGTATGTCATGATAGAGTGGGCATGTTAGAATAGGGCAAGGTATGTCATGACAGAGTATACATGATAGGGTAGGGACTCCTACCTCTTGGCAGTGGGGAAGTAGCGGGAGCACTGGGTACCATCCCAGGCGCAGTAGGGGTCCCGCGCCAGGCAGCACTCAGCGCACGCCTTCCCGTACACATCACACCGGTGCAAAGGCATCTGGGATACACCGATGGCCGAGCCCAGGTACAGCTGTTGCTGTTGAAAGGAAAGGGAAAAGACACCCGCCAATCAATCCTCCTCTCCGCCTCCTCCACATGACAGCAGTTTCAGCGATTTGAGCTTTGCTCACCAACTACAAAATCAAAGCTTGGAGACAAAGCCCAAAAACTGGGAGTCAACATCAGTTTTAAAAAATGCATTGCGCAGTGAAATGAATCGCTTGGGTCTCAGGCACGCTCGCAGCCAAGCTAGCACTGTTTTATTAGGGTCATTTACTTTAACAAAGACTTCTACACACAGCCAGAGAAGCAGCGACTTTCACACTCCAAAAATTTGTTCTGGCACGGCCTTGCGTGATGTGCGAGCCTCTACTCTCAGCACAACGCCCTGCGATGGCCCACGGTCCAAGAAACCAAAAACACCTGGGACGCAAAGCCCCCGGCTTAGCTTGATGTTCCTCCAACTCTGAATCATCACTCACACTGGGGGGGGGGGGGTGGGGGGGGGGTATCTGGTGAACGCCCAGCCTGGAGACAGCACAGTCCCACTGAATTTATAAGCCCTAACGGGTTTTTGGCTGAGGATGAGTCCCCCCCCCCCCCCCAGCTTTACCCCATTTGAGCCTGTCTGGTGGGGGGCATTCTGGGGGGAGTGAAATGTACATCTGGGGTGGGTCTGTGGATCCAGGACTGGCTCAGCACAGCTCAATAAATCTGGGCGGAGTCAGTGCGGCCCCGCAGGACCAATAAGGCTCTTCCTGAGGCGTGACATCACACTACATCCTGGCTGGCAGGTATAAACCACAGACACCAAGCGTTCTGTCTGCTGTAATTCCGTGGTGGAAAGGGTACAGGAAGCAGAGAAGAGTATTAAAATAGCTTTCAGTCACTCCCTGCCTCGATGCAGTGCTTTTTCCACAACAGACGGCTGCATCTGCTGTAGCTCGCAGCAGAAATCGTAATTTGCATGTACAGTGAGCTCTGTAGCAAGACTATTTGATTTCTGTTTTTCTGGGGCGATCGAGCATTGCGATTTACATTCAATCATTTTCACTCAACGAAGGGCTGTTACTACTTATCTCTACTCACCTGCTCTAAAGCAGCCTGACAGGTTCATCAGTGAACCACTGCATCAGTGAAACACTGACCAATAAGAAAACGTATTTGGACTTGACCTTTGACCTTGTACAATGTATAACTGTCATAATTTCAGTTCTTGTCTGCAACGTACAGTGGAGGAAATATAAAACCATGTAAAACGGTTTAATGCCAGGAGCCCTGAGACTTACCTGCTTGGTGGAAATGTCCATAGCGGTGATGGCCGTGGGTTCCTGGAAGGAGAGACACAGGGGTGAAGTGGCAGAAGGGATGGGGGGGGGTGGGGGTTAGTCTGACCCCTCCCCTCTGTGCTGCCGTGAGGCGGTCTGAGCCCCTCCCCTCTGAGCCCCTCCCCTCTGAACCCCTCCCCTCTGAGTCCCTCAGAGGCTTCTTTCAAAAGCTTCCTACGCGTCCGCGCTACCATACTTCCCACCCGCAGCTCTGCAGGCCACGCCCCCGCAGGGCACACCTCGCAGGTCACGCATTATGTCTGGGGTTAACAGCAGGCGCCTGAGATGAAGCTCATATACTTACTTTAAATACACTAAGCCAGGGCTGCCCGACCCTGCTCCTGGAGATCTACCATCCTGCAGGTTTTCACTCCACCCCTAATTTGACACACCTGGCTCTACTAATTCACAGCTCAGTGAGAACTCTAGCTGTTGAATGAGCTGTGCTTACTTAGAGCTGGAGTGAAAGCCTACAGGTTGGGCAGCCCTGCTTAAAGTCCTTGACACTCTTTAAACACTTGAACTCTTTTTATTAGTGACAATTTTTTAAAATAACAACATTTTTTACCAGTATTAATAACAGAATACTCTACTTTCTCTACTCTAAACTTCTTTCTGTGATTACACAGCTTGATTAGTCACATGATTCATATTCACACATTCACAGGGCTTCCGCAGGACCTGGTATCTGAAGAGTTAAAGTATTTCACATAATTTATTTAACTCATTTTTTATATTACAATTTATTTCAATTTAGTAATTTAGCTGCTATTGTATGCCCGTGGAGCTGCTCTTCTGTAGGAGTGCATTTAGACGTCTGCCATTTTGAAACACTCCAGAAAATCGGTTTGTTAACTGCAAAGATAGCTCTCCTGTTGTTTTATAAAATAGCAATAATTTGACCCAGGTTTGTTTTTATCACAGTGTTGCTGGTCCCTACAGCCCTTGATTAAGCTACTGCATTACCTTGCTGGTCTGTATCTGACACACAGAAACAACAACTCTTTAAACTAAATGTATGCAATGCACAGTACACTTAAATGCCAATGCAATATACTGCAATATACTACAAATAAGTGCATTTACTGTAAAGAAACACATATATTTAAGTGGCAGAGATTTGTATATTTCTATAACGATTGCGATATGTTTATGCAATATTTTATATTTTCTGAATATTCAATTTCTGTAAGGGCAGTTCACAGTTGAGTCAGTTTATGAAATCATAATTACATCTTTAAAAGTGCATTACTTCATAGGTAGGTTGTATTTAAATAATTACTGTACTTACTGTATCGAGTTGAGTCATGTTAATTAGTCATAAATATATTTTTAGGACAAATTTTGACTTGATGACAGTCTTGTGACTCAGCAGTCTTGTAACCTGAAGGTCGTAGGTTCGATTCCCAGGTAGAACACTGCCGTTGTACCCTTGAGCAAGGTACTTAACCTGCATTGATTCAGTATATATCCTGCTATATAAATGGATGCAATGTACATGCTAAAAGTCGCTCTGGATAAGAATGTCTGTTAAATGCCTGTAATGTAATGTAATGGAATGAGTATTTATAGCGGTGGTTTGAAATACACATACCCTGAACACAGTCATCTCCTCCAGGAGCACCTCCTCCAGGTCGTGCCACGACTCCCGAGGAATGGACACCACCTTCAGAACCGTCCCCACATCTTCAAGAGAACCAAACACAGCCCTGTCACTCAAAGCAACTGTCCCCACGTCTTCAAGAAAACCAAACACAGCCCTGTCACTCAAAGCAACTGCCCCCATGTCTTCAAGAGAACCAAACACAACTCTGTCACTCAAAGCAACTGTCCCCACATCTTCCCCTGTCTTCAAAAGAGAACCAAACACAGCCCTGTCACTCAAAGCAACTGTCCCCACATTTTCCCCTGTCTTCAAAAGAGAACCAGACACAGCCCTGTCACTCAAAGCAACTGTCCCCACGTCTTCAAGAAAACCAAACACAGCCCTGTCAAAGCAACCGTCCCCACGTCTCAAGAGCAACAGCCCTGCCCCAATGTCTTCAAGAGAACCAAACACAACTCTGTCACTCAAAGGAAATGTCTTGAACCCACACATCTTCCCCTGTCTTCAAAAGAGAACCAAACACAGCCCTGTCACTCAAAGCAACTGTCCCCACATCTTCAAGAGAACCAGACACAACTCTGTCACTCAAAGCAAGCCAACTAAGTACGCTTTGGTATCAAACGTTGGTCTGCGTGCTTAGCGTTGTGTTATGAATTATTTATCCATGTTGTTTTCTATATCCTGCTCAGACATCCATTGTAAAAGAGATTCTTTTCTTTTCTTTTCAATGTGTTAGTCTGGTTCTCTTAGATCTGGGCTGCCCAACCCTGTTCCTGGAGATCTAGCGACCTGTAGGTTTTCAATCCAGCCCTAACAAAGCACATATCATTGAATAGCTAGAGTAATAGCAATTAGTAGAATCAGGTGTGCCAAATTGGGTTGGAGTGAAAACCTGCAGGACAGTAGATCTCCAGGAACAAGGCTGGGGAGCCAGGCCTTGGATGAATGTCAAAGTAGGAAAAAGGTCACTGATGTATATTTAAGGCTTTGAATCCTTGTCATTGCAACAGTTGTTTTTGACCTACAGCAGGGGACGCACCTGTTCCAATAAACATGACGTCATACTGGCCGTCCTCCGCCTCCACCCTGTCCACCACTATCTGGGAGAACTGGTACTCCACGTCCGTCTTGACGATGATCGGCCGGTTGTTCACGGGGTTGATGGGGTTGAACATGGCAGGGTGTCCTCTCGCAAAAGTGATGACGTCGTCCGGGAGATCTTTCGTCGAATCGAATCCGCCAAACGTTTTGCTCGGACACTGAGAAACCAGCAAAGAAGCATTTGTTTATTAAGACTGACTCCACCAATCACAAGAAATAAATATCATTGAAACATTCTATTAACCCTGCCTCCACCAATGACGACAGAGAAATGCCACTGAAGCATTCTATTAACCCTTCCTCCACCAATCACGACAGAGAAATATCATTGTAACATTCTATTAACCCTGCCTCCACCAATCACGACAGTCAAATGTCACTGAAGCATTCTATTAACCCTGCCTCCACCAATCACGACAGAGAAATGCCACTGAAGCATTCTATTAACCCTGCCTCCACCAATCACGACAGAGAAATGCCACTGAAGCATTATATTAACCCTACCTCCACCAATCACGACACAGAAATGCCACTGAAGCATTATATTAACCCTACCTCCACCAATCACAACAGAGAATTGCCATTGCACCAACAAAATCATAATACATGAACATAACACATTCGCACGTTCCCACATTTCTATTATGGCTGAACGGAAACCACCGGTAACACCTTTTTTCATCTCAAAAAAGCAGTTACTCATGAACGGTTGCTCATAATTATGAGAGAGAAGTTCAGAGATAACACTAATTAAAAAAAGCTTTCTTGACTCAGACTAATCTCATTTTACTTGATCTCACATAAATAAAATAAAAAACAATGAAAAAGTCGGACTTCCTTGGAAAGAACACTCGAGGTTAAGGTGAAGGACAGTTTTAGGCCGTTCGCCTGTATGAGGTGAGAGGGAGCGGTACTCACCGTGCCGGGGCGGGGGTAGGGCACCCTGGCCTGGAAGGGCACCCACTGGTAGTTGGGCCCGTCCCTGTGGGCGTAGGGGCCCAGGAACACCCTCCTGACGTCGGCCATGCTGTACACACACACCGCCGAGCCCTTGAAGATGTTGCTGCGGACGGAGAGGAACGTGAGCCAGGCTCTGTTAGGTTAACCGCCCGATTAATCGCCCAATAAACCAGCTGATTAACCACCTGATTAACCACCTGATTAACCTCCCGATTAACCTCCCGATTAACCGCCCGATTAACCACCCGATTAACCTCCCGATTAACCACCCGATTAACCACCCGATTAACCACTCGATTAACCACCCGATTAACCTCCCGATTAACCGCCCAATAAACCTCCCGATTAACCACCCAACTAACCTCCCGATTAACCGCCCGATTAACCTCCCGATTAACCACCCGATTAACCTCCCGATTAACCTCCCGATCAACCACCCGATTAACCTCCCGATTAACCGCCCAATAAACCTCCCGATTAACCACCCGATTAACCTCCCGATTAACCTCCCGATTAACCACCCGATTAACCGCCCGATTAACCGCCCGATTAACCTCCCGATTAACCGCCCGATTAACCTCCCGATTAACCTCCCGATTAACCTCCCGATCAACCTCCTGATTAACCACCCGATTAACCTCCCGATTAACCACCCGATTAACCGCCCAATAAACCGCCCGATTAACCACCCGATTAACCTCCCAATTAACCGCCCAATAAACCGCCCGATTAACCTCCCGATTAACCGCCCGATTAACCGCCCGATTAACCTCCTGATTAACCGCCCGATTAACCACCCGATTAACTGTCCGATTAACCACCCGATTAACCTCCCGATTAACCGCCCAATAAACCACCGGATTAACCGCCCGATTAACCTCCCGATTAACCTCCCGATTAACCTCCCGATTAACCACCTGATTAACCGCCCGATTAACCTCCCGATTAACCTCCCGATTAACCGCCCAATAAACCACCGGATTAACCGCCCGATTAACCTCCCGATTAACCTCCCGATTAACCTCCCGATTAACCACCCGATTAACCACCCGATTAACCGCCCAATAAACCACCGGATTAACCGCCCGATTAACCTCCCGATTAACCGCCCGATTAACCCCCGATTAACCTCCCGATTAACCACCCGATTAACCGCCCGATAGACCACCCGATTAACTGCCATGCCCCGCGCAGTAGCCGCCGTATTGACCGCGGCTCTGAGACAGACGAAAGCGTTCGAAAAAGATCGATTAAATCAAGCGCTGGCAGCCATCGCTCCCGCGCACATTAGCATCGGCGCTGGGAAGGAAAGCAGATGTAACACAGGAACTCATTTCTCTTTTTTTCCCCGCACTTTTCTGCACATTTGTCATTCCACCCTTGAAGAACTGTAAAAGTTAATTTTACGACTTGGAAATCACCATTTTTGATGTGATTTTTCTGTTACTAATCAATGTCGGCATATGCTATCTACACGGGAGCCAGTATTCAAAGCTCATCATCACACACTGAAGCATAAAACATCATGCATTGTACATTAATGTATTGAAGCATATTAAAGTGACACAGCATTAAGCTTTAAATTAATTATTATCTTTCCAGCTTGCCTAAAGGGGGCAACCACACTCCGTCAGCTTTGATTGGCTAAACAATGCAGATGCCTCTGTGTCTAATCGTATGGAAAATCAGAACTCATGTGGATACACACATGCTTACACCTACACTCACACACTTACACTCACACACTAAAACACACACACACAAACACTCCCACCCACCCACATGCACACTCACTCACACACACACACACACACACATATTAATGCACACAGACACACATACACACACTCACACTCTCACCCACCCACACGCACACTCACTCACACACACTCTCACACACACACACACACTCCCACCCACCCACCCACACTCACTCTCACACACACACACATGCACACAGACACACATACACACACTCACACTCTCACCCACCCACACGCACACTTACTCACACACACACACACACACACACACTCTCACGCACACAGACACACTCTCACACACACACACACACACACTCACGCACACAGACACACTCTCACACTCACACACACACACACACACACACACCTACTCTTATGGACGTGGATGATTTGAACGAATGACACCCGCTACTTCAGTACCACAGTGCTTCCAGGGCCCTTGACTATCGAGGTCAAGTGAGCAGAAGCCATGTGTGTATTTATGAGAATGAAACATATCTGGGGCCTTATCCTGACGTCCCTGGGGAAATGTAGTGATTACTTTCTGTGTTCGGTTTGAGGGGAACCTGCACTGGATGTGCTGGTTTTCGGCTTTGATTAAATCTGAACCCGTGGCAACAAATTTGGATCAAATGCTAAGCTAAATATGCACGAGGAGCAAATGCACTGTGTGTTCTGCTGCACAGTTAGAGAGCAGGAATACGCAGGACTGTGGCCCTTCTGTCTCGGGGCCAGGCCTCTTAACCACCCCAAGCACAGCCTTAATTCTGTGGGAAAAAAAACATACATAATACATAAATTTACCTGGATGTTGTGAAGACTGCATAAATGACTGGGTTTTTGGGATCCTTGGAACTCATGAGAAAGATGTCCTCTAAAAAAAAAAACAATCAAAAAGGAGAGAGATGAAACCAAGGTAGTGAGGACGGCGTGTGAGAGCTCATTGGTCGGGGATCCTGTCACTCACGCAGCTCGTCGAAGTGCGTGTCGATGCCATTGGCTCCCGGCACCGAGCACATCAGCCGCGCCTTCAGGAAGGTCGTCCACTTGTTCACCAGACTCCGGTGGCCCCCAAAGTCGTTCTGTCACACAAACACACACATGCGCGCGCACACACACATGCACACAAACACATACAGACACACACACACACACACACACACACACAAACACACACATGAACAAGGAGCGAATATGGGTCCGGGGTTACGCCTGCTTCCTGCAGCCAAGCCCTCCGCACACTTTGTGCTAAGCGGACTCCGCTATCCCGGGTACTCATTATCAGTACATAAAGATATAAAGACGCGTCCCATTTGGCTAGCAATCTGCTACGCTCCTCGAGGGCACAGCATATGAGCCCCGTTCGGAGAACGAAACCTGCTAAAAACCTGTCGCGTTATTTGCCGTTCGCTCGCACACCCGGGTTCGATCGCTAACCTGCGCGTCTCTTCCGTTACGCGGGCCTGACTTCAGTCGACTCTGTTTCCCGCGTAGACGCCGCGCGCCTTCCTTTGATTTCTCCGCCGAACGAAAGCGCGCCGCTGTCGCCGCGTCCGCGCGGCCTCGCCGAGCTGCGAGCGGAAGCTAAAAGCAGAAGCCAACCGAATCCGGCGGCGAAGGGGACGGCGTGCGCTCGGTCCGGGTCTCTTTTAGACAGACTGAGAGAGAGAGGGAGCATGCGTGCGTGCGTGCATGTGGCACTGTAGAGTAAGGGGAACGGGGGCGAAAGAAAATGAGAAAATAGAGAAGGACAGAGAGAGGGAGAGAGAGGGACGGAGAGAAGACGCGGCTGCCGCGGTCCGCCTGGCGGGCGGCCGATTTACCGCGCAGAGCCGCCGTGCCTTTGAGGAACCGGCACCCGGCACACTGAACACCGCACACGGCTAACTCCACACCACGCTCACCATCCTCGCAAACCAATTCAGCTTTAATGCCTTTTAATACATGCAATGAGGCGCACTGGCACTGCACTCGGCGTGCCAAGTTAATTAGCTCGTCAGAAACATTTAAAAGGACTTGGATTCCTGAAATATGGAGATACCAGGGGAGCTGAAACAGAGGGTGCTCTATCTCTCTCACGCCGTAGCACTTAGCAACAGGACCAAGATAATGTTCTTTTGTCAAATAGTACTTTGATTTTTTTCATCACTGGAAAGTCTAAGGCGTTTTTCATTTAATAACTGTCTTTCTGGATTGTTTGAAACAAGCACATTAAGTAAAAAAACAAGTTAAACTTTGAGAGTCTTCTGCACGTGCTGACCCACTATCCTTAGCTTTCACAAACTTAAAACTTTTTCTGTTTTCTCGTGTCTGTTTCTTACTAAAAATCACCATACAGTGGGAACTTTAACACTCACTGCCATTCATACAGTACCAGTGTCACAGAAGAACAAGAATATAACTCTTTGTTCAATCGGTTACTCAAACTGAAGCACAACGCACACTGCAGTTAGACTAAACAAAGTTCAGGAGCTCTACTGTTATTTTCATTAAAAGCTCAACTTATCTGCAAGCACCAAGGTTGCCATTCACATGTTGGCTGGTAGGATAAGCAGGCCAATGAACAGCATGGAAAAGGGGGGCACGTTTAAAAAGACGAAAGTAAAGGTGTCCTTTGGGAAGGGGCCGTCACCTTACAGAGCTGTCCGATCCTGGAGTGGGTGGCCTTCCCAGAATGCTCTCCGTCCATGGCGCTCTCCCGGAAGAACAGGTAGATCTTGTCGTCCTCCGGATTGTCACTTTCAGGGATCAGGTGCACGCTTACGAACCTGGGGTCTGCGAAGGGGACACAAGGGGAAATGGGTCCCTTGAAAAAACATAGGGGACCCGTGGCACGGAGTTCATATATTCTCCCTTAGGCGATCGCGACTCAAAACTCTTGAGAGACACATTAAAAGTAGACGTGACTTTTCCTGTTTTAGCACAATATTTTATTTTCTACACTCCATGGCCAAAAGTATGTGGACACCATACGTCCAACACGTCCAGTTTCTGCTATAACAACCCCCACTCTTCTGGGAAAGAGCATTGCTGGAGCATTGCTGCTGGGATTTGCTTCCATTCAGCCAGAATAGCATTAGTGAGGTCGGGCACTGATTGGGCGATAAGGCCTGGCTCGCAGTTGACTTTCCAATTGATCCTGAAGGTGTTGGATGGGGTTGAGGTCAGAACTCTGTGCAGGCCAGTCAACTTCTTCCACACCATTCTCGACAAAACCAGTTCTATACGGACCTCGCTGTGTGGGACTAAGGGAACTAGCCCAAACCATGAGTGTAGCCCACAACCTTACAAGCTCAAAAAACAGAGGTACGGATGAACTCAGTAGTGGTTAGATTATCTGGGACTTTAGAACACAACGACCATGGCTGAGGCATTTAGGTACAACAGAAATGTTTAATACTATTATGCATGAAAGCACAGCAAAATATGTATGAAATATGCGTCAGCCATCTAATTCTGTACAATTTTTGTAAAGAGAAAAGTATACACAGTAGATGTAATGCAACCTTACACTGGCAACAACAACCAACTTAAATGCTGAGGTAATTACATTTGTATCAGGCTCTGTTTTCGTGGTTCACATACGTACGGAGTTACAGAGCCTCCCAGTGATTGTGTACGCTTGTCTTCTTCACTGCTTCTCACACACGACTTCCTGCGTGCAAAATGGAGGACGTCCTTCATGTCCACTCTGCCCGCGAAAGCGGTAAACGCCGAAGCCCGTCGCCATGTGAACCGCACTGGCTCTGATTACAGCCCCACTGTAAACACCGTTGCCATGTGAACCGCACTGACTCTGATTACAGCTCCACTGTAAACAAAGCCCGTCGCCATGTGAACCGCACTGACTCTGATTACAGCCCCACTGTAAATGAAGCCCGTCGCCATGTGAACCGCACTGACTCTGATTACAGCCCCACTGTAAACACCGTCGCCGTGTGAACCGCACTGACTCTGATTACAGCGCCACTGTAAACACCGTCGCCGTGTGAACCGCACTGACTCTGATTACAGCGCCACTGTAAACACCGTCGCCGTGTGAACCGCACTGACTGTGATTACAGCTCCACTGTAAACACCATCGCCGTGTGAACCGCATTGACTCTGATTACAGCTCCACTGTAAACGAAGCTCGTCGCCGTGTGAACCGCACTGACTCTGATTACAGCTCCACTGTAAACACCGTCGCCGTGTGAACCGCACTGACTCCGATTACAGTCCCACCGTAAACACCGTCGCCGTGTGAACCGCGCTGACTCTGATTACAGCCCCACTGTAAACACCATCGCTGTGTGAACCGCACTGACTCTGATTACAGCTCCACTGTAAACGAAGCCCGTCGCCGTGTGAACCGCACTGACTCTGATTACAGCGCCACTGTAAACACCGTCGCCGTGTGAACCGCACTGACTCTGATTACAGCCCCACTGTAAAACACCGTCGCCGTGTGAACCGCACTGACTCTGATTACAGCTCCACTGTAAACACCGTCGCCGTGTGAACCGCACTGACTCTGATTACAGCGCCACTGTAAACACCGTCGCCGTGTGAACCGCACTGACTCTGATTACAGCTCCACTGTAAACACCGTCGCCGTGTGAACCGCACTGACTCTGATTACAGCTCCACTGTAAACGAAGCCCGTCGCCATGTGAACCGCACTGACTCTGATTACAGCTCCACTGTAAACACCGTTGCCGTGTGAACCGCACTGACTCTGATTACAGCGCCACTGTAAACACCGTCGCCGTGTGAACCGCACTGACTCTGATTACAGTTCCACTGTAAACACCATCGCCGTGTGAACCGCACTGACTCTGATTACAGCGCCACTGTAAACACCGTCTCCATGTGAACCGCACTGACTCTGATTACAGCTCCACTGTAAACACCGTTGCCGTGTGAACCGCACTGACTCTGATTACAGCCCCACTGTAAACACCGTCGCCGTGTGAACCGCACTGACTCTGATTACAGCTCCACTGTAAACACCGTCGCCGTGTGAACCGCACTGACTCTGATTACAGCTCCACTGTAAACACCGTCGCCGTGTGAACCGCACTGACTCTGATTACAGCTCCACTGTAAACACCGTCGCCGTGTGAACCGCACTGACTCTGATTACAGCCCCACTGTAAACGAAGCCCGTCGCCGTGTGAACCGCACTGACTCTGATTACAGTCCCACCGTAAACAGCATCCATCACAAACCCGGTGGCGTTTCGTCCCGGAAGAAGAAAAGCTGCATGGCGGGTCACACCGTAACCCGAAACGGACGGGACGGCGGCGCGCTTCAGGACCGAACAACCCGACGTTGGCCCCGGAGGCATCCCACGGCAACCGCTACATCGTTTCGTTTTGGGAAACGTCTGGAATTTAAGCCCAGCGAACTGGAACTGGAACCAGAACCGTTCCGCGAGGCAGCGGGATACGCCCCGAGGAAACGCCGTGCCGCACCGCGTCACACCCCTCTCGTCAGGCTCGGAGAATTTCGTTTCGGGAGAAACCGGACCCGTACGTGAGATTTAAGCCCTTTTTTTTTTTTTTTTAAATAAATTTTTAATTCCGCTGAGTCGGTGAATTCGCCACGCTGAATCCATTTCATTCTGTTTCCGTTCCGTGCAACCCCTCAACTGTTTCGGTCACGGGGGTGCACTTCCGAGCCGAAAGGACGCGGCCAAAGAGATTTGCGGCCAGGCTGAACACTGATTTATGAAACCGATAATCTGTTGGAGACCTGCCCTCCCTCTCTTTTCACAGACTTAAAGCGCGCTATTTGATCTCTGTTCCCGCGCGTTTGAGAAAAGACGGAGAGAAGCTGGCAACCCCCGAAAGCTATTTTATTTCACACCAGGCCGGGCAAAGCTACGCCTGTTTTGGTAAACTCCTGCTCCGCGGGGTTGCCAGACCGTGACCTCTTCTGCCACCCGCTAATCGGATTGTTTTTACACTCGAACAACTGGCGGCCCTTAATCGGGCGAACGGCAGTAAGTCGTTCATTTGCAAACAGGGCCACTTTTTTTTTTTTTTTTTTCAAATGCATTAATCTTAAGCAGCCAGGTCAGCACAGATAGACACGCCACCCACAGACAACACAGTTGACCCCGGGGTCCGTCGTGCCCCCCCTCTTAACCCTTTAAGGTGTGAGATAAGCAATTAGAACGTTCTAAACTGAACATTCTAACGCTGATGTCACAATCACGCCGGTGACGAAAAGCAGTGGAGTTCTAGAACACTGACTTTGGAATTTTAGAAAAAAACATTCCAAACAAACCTACTCTACAGAGGGTTAATCTCTGGGCTGGACACACAATAGCACATATGTGGGTAGAAGAAGCGGCATTAGGCAGTCACGGGTAAATCCCTATTGAATAGGGAGGACTGAAAGAGCTGAGCGGGGCTGAGGAAATGGGAATTGACAGGGGAAGCGCTAATTAAAATGAGTTTAGCAGGAGAACATCATCCTACACAGGTCAGCTTCTCAGCATCTAAGCCCCTCAGCAACTTCCCCCAGTAATATAGATGGATTGCCAAGGGACGCTAAATATATACAGTATCGTAAATGTGCCTTGTCTCTGCAAATTAGTGAAAAGTGCTCTTTTTTTGCTATGGATATGACCAGGATGTCTGAAACAAGGCCGCGTAACATGCATGGAATTTTGACAAATAACGCGGGCTGACCAGCTTAATCTTTCACAGGCCATCTGTTTTGATTGGCATCTAGGTACGGCATGCAGACTTGGCAGAGACTAAACAAAATGTCATCCGTATGGGATCACGCAGCTCCACAATCCCCAGAGTACATTATCCCAGAGTGCATTATCCCAGAGTACATTATCCCAGAGTGCATTATCCCAGAGTACATTATCCCAGAGTGCATTATCCCAGAGTACATTATCCCAGAGTGCATTATCCCAGAGTGCATTATCCCAGAGTACATTATCCCAGAGTGCATTATCCCAGAGTACATTATCCCAGAGTGCATTATCCCAGAGGGCATTATCCCAGAGTACATTATCCCAGAGTGCATTATCCCAGAGTGCATTATCCCAGAGTACATTATCCCAGAGTGCATTATCCCAGAGTGCATTATCCCAGAGTACATTATCCCAGAGTGCATTATCCCAGAGTACATTATCCCAGAGTACATTATCCGAGAGTGCATTATCCCTGAGTACATTATCCCAGAGTGCATTATCCCAGAGTGCATTATCCCAGAGTGCATTATCCCAGAGTACATTATCCCAGGGTGCATTATCCCAGAGTACATTATCCCAGAGTGCATTATCCCAGAGTGCATTATCCCAGAGTGCATTATCCCAGAGTACATTATCCCAGAGTGCATTATCCCAGAGTACATTATCCCAGAGTACATTATCCTTAAAATTGTCATTTTGAGAATTGAAGAACTCGATAGTCAATGAATAGTTGTGGAATTGGGAATCAACAGGGACAAGGCCTACAGTAAGCACGCTAACACACTGCACCCAAACAGGCGAGGCCCGGTCCCGAAACGCTCGGGTATAGGGCCCCACCCCGACCAAGGGTCCCGCTCGTACCGTTCAGCCACCTCGAGTCGTGCTGCTCCGTCCTGATTGGGTGATGCTGCCCCAGCGTGCGGAAGATGGCGAAGTCCCTGCCCATGAAGTCCGCCGACGTCCCGGAGTAGAGCTCCCCGTCTGCGCAGAGAACAGAGAACGCTGAGCGCCCGCCATTTTGTTTTCTCCGATGCCAAACCCGCCATTTTGTTTCTCCAATGCCGGGGGGCTTCCGTGAGGAGGTCCCTCTCGGCGAGCAAAGGAGGAACGAGAGCTGGGCAGAGTGTGAAATCTGGACGGGGCCAACAGTGAAGAGGACACGAAGGGCGAGAAGCATGACCGGAGAGCAGCTAGCGAACGAAGGGCCCTCAAATGAAGAGGCTTAGCCGGAGACGGTCAACACTCCGTGTGTAATTCAGACACTCAAGGCTAATCACACAGCCTCTTCACTCTCTGCAGTCCATGACATTCCCGTCAACCAACATTGGCCATGTACCGTTTATGGGCATGAAGGGTGTACGTCTATGCACTGGTAGTGCACTCAAGCCATAAGAAGGCAATCACACTAATCACACAGGGGCACAGAGGCACCAAGTATTTCTGTTCACTACGTTTGTTGTGTCTGCATACAAATGGGCAAGAAGTTTTTTTGAAGAGAACCCAAGTCACATGATGTACAGTATGGAAAGCATCTCCCATCCACGGCATCTTGCACACATTTTTTTTTCTTCAAAGACTGACCCAATAAATCGTATTCTCACGCATATTTGCATATAGCCTACTGTATGGCGCGTGTGATGTCATCGCAGAGACCTCATCAGATAAGAAGATGGCCGCCGTCTCTTTCTCTTTAGCGAACGTCAGGGAATCCGTCCCGTCTCCCCCGAGCCCTCGGCTCGAGCCGACGGGCCCGTTAAGGCTCAGCGTTCGACCGCCCTCCTCGACGCGACGGACGAGGAGCGGGGCGCGGAGGAGCTTGACGCAGAGAACTTTCCAGAAGGCCCTCGTCAGCGCTGGCTACCCGCCGACAGCCTCGGGAGGCCGGGGGGGGGAGTTATCTAATCGGGGGGGATCTGTCGGGTTCGGGCGCTCGACTCGTCTCGCGCGCTCGTCTCGGCGCCGATCGGATCGCGCCCACGCTCCGAGCGCCGTTTCGGAAAAAAAAGCAGGAAAAGAAGTGCCAACAAAAAAATAATACATTCGGATGATGAAGTCGTCCAATGATGACTGTGCAAATATAAAACCGGCTTACACCGCAGTACTTTTATATCATGACATGCGAGGGTCCATTCTGACATTCTGTATTGCTCCCCTCAACAAAAGAGCAACTGTTAGATAAATCCGTTTGATATTTCAAGTAGTAGCATGCTAGCTGCCGAGTCTTAGCAGCAGCACTCACACCAGCAGTCAACTGGACTCTGCATTCTGGGCGAGATATGAATATGACTCTAGTGCGTCATTACATGCAGTACGGCGCATTTTATAACACGTTTATAAAGCTCATAACCCAAAACAACTGAATCTATTAGGAGTCTGAGGACAGAGTTCTGTGTGTAAAATGCGCAGGACCCATAGAGCTACCTTCTCATAGGAAAGGAACTGCCAACGGTGGTGATGTCAAAACATCTAGGCCACTGGGTTCCACCGTGTGCACTGTGCTGGAAGATATTGTACCGTGTCTTCTCAAGCACAGGCCTGTATAGCACTGTGAATCCCATGCCCCACTCTGAGAAAAAGAATACGTTTATTCACAGAGGTACAGATAATTCTGCTCGGCTGAATTTCACCCGCGCACAAAATCACAGCAAACTAAAGGAGGAGCACTGCCCTCTTCACGTGCAGGAGTCTTCCACAGGTTCAGTCCGAGACAGAGGGGGATGGATAAATCCCACATGGTTTTCGGCCTCTGTCCTATCAGAGTTCTCCGTTTAGTCACGTGACCGGCACACGGTGAAACTCACCAATCAGGAGAGAGGCCGACAGCATCTTGGATCGTACGGGCTCTTCCCCCGCCCGTTCTCAAAGTGCGAAGCCTCCAGCCGGAAGATGTTGTCCTAGTTCAGAGTAAGTAAAACAGAGTATTTGTGAGAAAATGTTCCAAAAATAATTACACTGAATATACTGTGGAAATCATATCAGGGAATAACATCATTAAATATCACTAGGCACAATGAGAAATTTCCCGTTGTAATTGTTTCTGGATGATAGATCTAATGGAGTTGAAATACACGCACAGTAATTCATCCGCATGAATCTTTGGCATTTTGTAGAAGGCAACAGAAATTCCGTTTCCGGAATGATGGATTAAATGTCCCCTGAACAATCCAGATTTTTCAATTTTCTACTTCGTTTGCTGGATGGAACCGTTTAAAGGGCAATCAGCATTCCACAGACAGTCGTCTCGGGCGACCAGCAAGAGTAATCCATAATATTTAACAGCACTCTGGCAGAGCGTGCTCTCCAAAAAAGCATTCTCCTTCCAACCCCTTATCACTCCTTCATTAGCAGTGCGGAACAGCTTTGTAGACTTTCTCTGTGATGCCGTAATTAAAAGATAATTCAACTTAGGGAAACTGAAAACTGAAAACTCCTCAATGTTACTGAACTTTTGCACATACGCGTGAATAAACACACACACACACACACACACACACATGCAAGCACTAGGGGCATGATTTAACACATTGAGTCAAATTAATACAAATGTGCGGATCTCCTGAAGAACACGCAATGCCTTTACATAAGAGAAAGACACGGCATATTACCCACACCTCTCATTAAACTAGAATATGACCGAGCTCAAGTGATGCATTGCCTGTTGAAATATTCCACCTTTAGACTGCATAATACATGAGGGCACGCTTCATTTAACAAACAGAAGGAACTCCATAGTAATGCAAATACAACAGGGGAATCCTATACATATTTAATGATGCAGCACACTTAAGCGTCAGTCTTAAAATATCTCCCGGCAAAAGCTAATATGTATCTTGGACACGTTTCATAGGAACTACAAGGAAATAAATTATATTAAGCGCTGACATTTTTAAAATGGTTGCCAACGCCATAATTTCCCGAACGAGCAGTTTCGGGGGCCGACCTTATTGGTTCACCTACCTTTTCATCTCGCGCCGTGATAGGGTCTGTCTTTACACAGGAGTAACCTATACTGGCCTGTGCATTTAAAAGATAATGAGCAATTCTCCGTAAGTCAGCACTATAGTAAACATAATTAATAACGACTAATATTTAATGAGAAACGGAAGCCTTGATGAAGTGGTTGCGGATCAGGACCTTACAATGCATAATGAAACAGCTTAAATTAAAGAACACAATCTAAAGACAAAGATAAATTTCCGTTGGGTAGAAACTTCAGCCCTAACTGTTTGCTGTTGAGTAGAGAATAATAGAGATGTAATAATGCGCTCCTCACACAAACGAATAAACAGAAAGCATCCACCTTCGAACCGCTCAAAGTGAAGATTTACGGAGGAGCTAAGGCTAACGATTGCTTATAACGCGTTAAATAACTCAGAGGAACCCGTGCGCACACAACACAGCTGCAGAGTCCGCATTCGATCTGATTTCTCACCACTGACACGTGAATGAATGCTCAAATAAACCTTCCCGTAGTCCTTTCTCTTCTGGTTATCCCTTTCGGATTTTCCCCACCTCCCGCGACGTTCCCCCCGAAGCGCTCAATTTATTTTATTTCTATTTTTATCTTATCTTAACACCTGTGCTACTTATTTCTATTGTTTCTATTGTTTTTATCGTATCTTAACACCTGTGCTACTTATTTCTATTGTTTCTATTGTTTTTATCGTATCTTAACACCTGTGCTACTGATTTCTATTGTTTCTCTTGTAAAGCACTTTGAGCTGCATTTTATGATTCGAAAGGTGCTATATAAATAAAGTTTATTATTATTATTATTTATTATTTATTATTATTATTATTATTATTATTATTATTATTATTATTATTATATGGCGGCGGCTGACCCGTGCCTTACCTCCGGCCGCTTCCCCACCTCCAGGTAGGCGCAGACGGGATGGAAGGCTCCCGTTCCGCACGCGTACAGGTGCGTCTGATTAAACGGCTGCAGCACTTTGACGAAATTGGAGCATTCTTTCTGCAGAGGACAAGAGGGAGACGTAGCGCGTGAATGACGATCAGCCTGCCGCGCTCGTTTTCCCCCGAAGTCCGAGTCGAAGGAATCCAAAGGGCGCTCCGCTCGGCGCGGACGCGCTCGGCTAAATTGCTGCCACCTGCTTCGTCCTTTGAAGCGAAGGGTTGGCGAAGGCTCCGCAATAACCGGCTAAAAAAAAATCGGGGGGCCCTTTTTTTGAGCAATAAAGCCGTCCGCTGACAGACGAAGGAGAGGCAGAGGTTCCGTCGGATCATTTAAAACAATCACGAACACGTGAAAAATATTCATTTCGCTCTGGTGGTGCACTAGGTAGCACCGTCACCTCATGGCAAGGAGGTTGCGGGTTCAAATCTCGGCTTGGGGACTTGCTGTGTGGAGTTTGCATGTTCTCCCCGTGTCCTGCGTGGGTTTCCCCTGGGGTACTCCGGTTTCCTCCCACAGTCCAAAGACACGCAGGTAGGCTAATCGGGTGAGCGAATGGCGTGTGTGTGCCCTGCGATAGATCGGCGGCCTGTCCAGGGTGTATTCCTGCCTCTCGCTCAATGCACGCTGGGATACGCTCCAGCACCCTGCTCAGGATAAGCGGGTATAGATAATGGACGGATGGATGGATTTAATTCTTTAAAGAGGCAAACAGCTCTGAGGGCGCAAACTTGTTGAGGGAGGAATATCATTGGACGCCTTGGACCGAATGTCACCAATGAAATCCAAGCTTTTCACTGGCGCGCACAGGGCTGGCAGCGCTGGCGATAAACACCTTCGTGTCACTTCGGGGCCGGCTGGACTGGGACTGGGCGTCAGCCCGACAATCGGCTGCAGCGTGTTTTTATGCGTCCGTCATTCCGTTCAAAAACACCGTGCGATACGCACCAACTCGCCGCGCGCGTGTGATAACGGATGAGGGTGACCGGCACGCGTGGCGTGTGTGTTTACGTTTGATACGCGTAAACAGCCGGGAGAGACACGGGTCTCAGGTCCTGCCCCTGCGCGGCGCGCGATTGGCCGATCAGCGCACAAAGGTCCTGCCCCTCTGCGGCGATTGGCCGATCAGTGCACAAAGGTCCCGCCCCTGCGCGGCGATTGGCCGATCCGTGCACAAAGATCCCGCCCCTGCGCGGCGATTGGCCGATCAGTGCACAAAGGTCCTGCCCCCCCCACCCACCACCCGTTGATTAGAAAAGTGCCACTCAGACCGTTCCGGCTTTAGTGTGAAAATAAACGGAGCCCATCTGTGCAAACAGGGATGAGAACGGGGCCAGGGCTATGACGTCATGCACTGCACCTCCTCTCCCCAGTGCAGTAAAGGCACCACAGACCCGCGGGGGGGCGGCAGGGGGCGGGGAGGGAGAGGGGCGGGGCCATCTGGGCCCAGATAAGCCGGGAAATAATTTGAAATAATTTTAATCAATCACAGGTCCACATTGATTGTCACTGTCAACAAATTCAACTTATTTCGGATTTGGATCCGGTAGAAGGGCCGGATTTGTGTCAAAGTCAACTCTGTCACATACATGCATCAAGAATTTTTATGGCAGATTCTCTTTCTTTATCCCAAGTCGCAGATAAATCCAGAAGTCCAGATAAACGAGAGAACGCGAAGCAATTTATTTTCCGCGAGCACGTAGTAACAAAAATATCTGAGGAATTCCCTTTGAGCTGCCGCAGCTGTCTGAAAAGCCTCTTAGTGGTGAAGGCAATGTCGTGGGCTTCTGTTCCTACTGTTTCTCCTCTCTCTCTCTCTCTCTCTCCCCCGCTGGTGCCTCAGAGATTTGGCCCTTTTCAGTCTCAACATGACAGACACTCATGACGTCCATTTAATATCAAAGGGCCCGAAACCCGATACTGTTCACGTTCTGCCGCACCACATCTTAGCCGGTTCTCGGCTTTCTCCCGCACCTAGCTGCCCAGACGAGGAGGCGCCGTCGAGAGGAGCCGCGGGCGCGCGCGCCGAAAGGGCCTCTTCCACGCGGAACCCTAACGAGGCCCGAGGCCCCCTCACGGCTCCCCACCTCGCCCCCCCGCCGCTCTCCTGCCGGCCGAGCTCCCGGACCGGCGAAACCGCGCCTCCGCGCGATTAGTGCCGCGACCCTCGACCGTTTCGCCGCGCTTCCTTCATCCGCGCGCCGAGAGACACTTCGCCGTTGCCGTGCAACCGGCTTCGGAGTTTCGGGCCAACGAAAACTAGCGCCGGCAGAACTTTCGCGGTCTAACCAAAACACTTCATTAATCTTCGGATTTTTCTTTTTAAACCATAACGTGCAGAATGTATTACTAAAAATATATAAATATAAATATAGCCCCTTGCTGTAAACAGAGTGAACAGGCTCATATCACGTTTGCCATAAACAAAAGAAAATAATATTTGTTTAAGCAATCTAGTGATTACATCTACCTAAACAGATGGTGCGTGTGCGCATAACAGATCAGCCGTGAAGCATGTCTGAAGCAGTGCTCGAAATGAGAGTGTGTGCACAGTCCTACTCCTGACATTCGGACGACCTCAGAAATAAAACAAAAAAGCTCCAAGATGTTATTGGCTCCATCGCTGAGAGCAGCCAAGCCGATGACTGGCTCCCGCCTGGCGGATGACCCTCAGCTTGGCAGAGTCAGTGCTCGATGACGAGATGACCAGTAGGGGGCAGTGTGCATTTGAGTCCAAGTAAAAAAAAAAAACAATAAAACCACCCCAATGCAGTGATGAGAAAATGTTCTGATTTACCCTGCCAATTAACTGCCCTTTGAGATCAGAATGTTCTTAACTGAACATTCTAATGCTGATGTAACGATCACTACTGGTAATCAAAAGCAATGGAGTATTAGAACACTGACTAAAGATTTTGGAAAAGCATTCCAAAAAACCTACTCTTCCAAGAGTTAAAAAGTCCTTCTGTGTTCAGCATTCCAAATCTGCTTCTCTTTGTCTGGTTACACAACCATCGCCTTGCGTAACTGGCCAGGTCCCTCCCTCTCCACCTCAGTTATTGTGAGTAGCTCCTTTTGTAAAAGGTATAATATAAGCACAGTCATATACTATCCTTATTATATATTTCACTTCCTACTCACCTTCCACATAACCAATTTAAGATAGATATATACTAATTTATGTAACATCCGCACGATTTTAAATACACATGCTGAAATGTTCAGCAAAGTCAGGACTTCTAACTGTTAAGCAGACATCGGTACGGACATGGAGCGTTTAATGCTACTATGTGGCTGTGCGTATTTCTGGAACATTCTGGACGGACCGCCTTGGCGTGAGAGGGGTTCTTCCGAAACCGAAGGCCCATTCGGCGCCGATGAGCGGCCGGGACGGGCTAACGCGGGCCTCGCCGCCGTTCGGAGGGGATCCAGCGCGCGTGGGGACGGGGAGCCGTTGCTACGGGCTCCTCCCGCGACCCGCGCGGGTCACGGCGGGCACTAGCCTCTCCCGCTAACTCCCGAGTTCCACAGGAACACATTGCCTCGCCAGGCTAGGATCGACGTTCAAATACGCTGCTCCAGAAACACCGGGGGCGTCCTTTTATGAGCGTCTGAGAGACAGACAGGGGGGGCCCCGAACGGCCCTCCAGCCGCAGCTCTGACGCCAGAGGACGAAGGATCGGACCCGCGCGTGTTCTGTTCCGCCCCAAAGCCCAGCGCCAGCGTAGCGTTGGCGCGTCGTAATTAAAGCGCCGAGAAGCGACTTTTTAAAAAAAAAAAAAAAAAAAAAAACGCGGAACCTGCCCGTCCGATTTTCCCCCGGGGGAGAAACGGAAGAGGCGAAATGTCTTCGCGTGACCCGTGTCGAGCGGGCGGGGCCGCCTGAGGTCCGGAGCGAGCGCTTCCGGCGAGCGTGATTCCGTTAAATAACCACAAGAGGCGATGAAACGGACTGAGCAAAGGAGCTAAACATTTGAGAT
>CM045901.1:4720796-4753296 GCA_025169545.1 Anguilla japonica | reverse complement strand
ATTAAACTGTCTAGAAAACAACCAGGGTTCCAGTTAGATGTAGTTCGCACTGTGCTGTACATGTTGACACTGTGCAGGTTCAATCTAAGATGCAGAGCACTGAATTGCTGCTCTCATTAAAACGCCTCCATTATGTATCCAGGCGAACACCATTGAGACAGACCTGTTTATCAAAGGCCGGCCTACCTGCATGTAGTCCTTGTTGATGTTGACCAGGTTGAAGGAGAAGATGTGGTCCTTGGCTCCCACCAGGAGCCTGCCCTTCTCCTCGTCCAGCAGGAAGGTGTGATAGCTGGAGCTGTTCGCCAGGCCGTTAAAGGTGACCAGATTGTTCGAGTCCAGCATCTCTGCGACAGGACAGAGAGCAAAGATTTAAAAATACTGAGTAAAAGTAAACATTTCTCACTCTGAAAATACTGCACTGTGAAAATGTGACAGAAAGGAGGGCCAGAGAAACCACCCTGCCAGGGATTAACCCTGACGAGGAAAGATTTTTCCTTTGTCAGGAGACATCTCGTATGTCAGCCATATCCAGGACATGGCTACGCATTAGCATTAGCATTAATGCTAATAATGCTCCGTTAGCATTAGCGTCGTTAGCGTGTGCCGTGACTCAGGACAGCACGCGTGACCTGCCTCTGTAGAGCAGAGCCTGCTAGCCACATCGAGCTACAGGAGAGCACAGAGAGTGCTACAGGAGAGCGATACAGGAGAGCGTACAGGAGAGTGGTACAGGAGAGAGTACAGGAGAGCGTACAGGAGAGCGTACAGGAGAGCGTACAGGAGAGAGTACAGGAGAGCAGAGAGCAGTACAGGAGAGCGTACAGGAGAGTGTACAGGACAGCGGTACAGGAGAGAGTACAGGAGAGCGGTACAGGAGAGCGTACAGGAGAGCGTACAGGAGAGCGTACAGGAGAGCGGTACAGGAGAGCGTACAGAGCAGAGAGCGGTACAGGAGAGCGTACAGGAGAGCGTACAGGAGAGTGTACAGGAGAGCGTACAGGAGAGCGGTACAGGAGAGCGTACAGGAGAGCGGTACAGGAGAGCGTACAGGAGAGCGTACAGGAGAGCGTACAGGAGAGCAGTACAGGAGAGTGTACAGGAGAGCGTACAGGAGAGCATACAGGAGAGCGTACAGGAGAGAGTACAGGAGAGCGTACAGGAGAGCGGTACAGGAGAGAGTACAGGAGAGCGTACAGGAGAGCGTACAGGAGAGCGTACAGGAGAGTGTACAGGAGAGAGTACAGGAGAGCGTACAGGAGAGCGTACAGGAGAGTGTACAGGAGAGCTTACAGGAGAGCGTACAGGAGAGCGGTACAGGAGAGCGTACAGGAGAGCGGTACAGGAGAGTGTACAGGAGAGCGTACAGGAGAGCAGAGAGCAGTACAGGAGAGCGTACAGGAGAGCAGAGAGCAGTACAGGAGAGCGTACAGGAGAGTGGTACAGGAGAGCGTACAGGAGAGAGTACAGGAGAGCGTACAGGAGAGCGTACAGGAGAGAGTACAGGAGAGCGGTACAGGAGAGCGTACAGGAGAGCGGTACAGGAGAGAGTACAGGAGAGCGGTACAGGAGAGAGTACAGGAGAGTGGTACAGGAGAGCGTACAGGAGAGTGTACAGGAGAGCATACAGGAGAGCGTACAGGAGAGCGTACAGGAGAGCGTACAGGAGAGCGTACAGGAGAGCGTACAGGAGAGCGTACAGGAGAGCAGAGAGCGGTACAGGAGAGCAGAGAGCAGCACAGGAGAGCGGTACAGGAGAGCGGTACAGGAGAGCGTACAGGAGAGCGGTACAGGAGAGCGGTACAGGAGAGCGTACAGGAGAGCGGTACAGGAGAGCGTACAGGAGAGCGGTACAGGAGAGCGTACAGGAGAGCGTACAGGAGAGCGTACAGGAGAGCGTACAGGAGAGCGGTACAGGAGAGAGTACAGGAGAGCGTACAGGAGAGCGGTACAGCTCCCATCTATCGAGGTCACAGTTACGAGTACTAAGACCTGAAATGCTCACTGTGGCGGCCTCTGTCTAAACTGCAACGCGAACAGCCTACGAGCGCACGTATTTCTTGACTTTTAAAGGAAACGTGAACAGGGGTTCGGTGGTTTAAAAACACGAAAAGCCTTCATTTTATAGCATTTGCCACGTCTCGACAAAGTTAAACGTGGATGGTTAATAATTTCCACCCTCCGTGATTCGCGAACCATTTGCGGTGCAAAATTCCGCGCATCCCTTTATTCTTCCGAGTTGATCAGGCGTGCCGTCTGATGCCAATCAAAGGAAAAGCCTTCATCCTAAACAATGGCCGCTCCTTCCAGTCGCTCTTCACAAAATGATCCGTCCTCTCCCATTTTGTCACAACACTGTCTGCCCGTTTTTTCAAACGGCACGTGGAACTGTCAGGCAAGGCGTAAAACAGCCTAAATGCGATCGCCAGACGCGCAGGGCGGCCTTCTGAGCGCGCCCAACCGTGTAATTAGCCAAATCCTTCACACGCAATCAGATGTCCTGGATACCCAGTTTTCTTTCAGCCTCCTCAGTGACGGCTGAGAAGCTGGTTCCTGTATTTAATTCTCAAATCCCCAATCCAGGACTATTCCTACAAGGACAAAGATGTTCCACTCAAATACTAGTGGGAGGTATGGGTGGGGGCGCTTTAAGTTAGACTGGAAAAATTAAGCCCTCAGTGGATTCAGATTAGTTTGGGAAATTTTTTCGAGGCACTACAGGGTCTGAGGAGCACGCCTTGAAACAAACACTGAGCCTGAAGGTGAACTCAGCTGCGATGATACAGCATCACGTCAGATAAGGTCGCAGTTCATTATGCAAACTTACGCTCATCTGATGAAGATACTGAATTCATTTAAAAACTATATTATCTATTTACTGTGTGAAGGAGAATGACATGAGTATTCTTCTGTAGTATACTTGCTTATACGAGGTGTCCTCAGCGTCACTACTGCACTGCTGGGAGCTGAACCGAAAAAGGTTTAATTTTAGGGTAACAGTGCTTGAGTGGGAAATATTTTTAAATAATAATAATCGTCTGGGTGGTAAGAATAAGGGAGATCACAGCTGGTGTCCTGTGGAGGAGGGTAAAAATAACAGATGGGACAGAGGGACAGGAGCTTAAATTGGTGTTTAGGATCAGGGACCATCCAGACGAGAGGAGGGGGGGCGATCTCATGTCTAAAAGCACATTGGCGCTGTGCACCTTGTCTTGGGCTCGGACCTGACAGACTGCACTGCCCCAGTGGTCAGTCGTACTCGCCTGATTGGCTCTCCGGCCTCGGGTGAAACACTTTAACCCTTCATGGTGCCAGATCACAAATATGCAATTAGAATGTTCCTAACCGAACATTCTAATGCTGATGTCACAATCACTACTGGGTAACTGACAGCAGTGGAGTTCTAGAACACTGACTTGGAATTTTGAAAAAATCCAAATAACCTGCTCTTCAGAGCGGGCGCGGCACCAGGGAGGAATGAATGGCGCAGCCAGGAGGGCGCTGCCAACCCGCTGCCAAGGCCAGCGCGGGCGAGTCGACCTTGGGCACGGCGGCCAAGAGGAGCGCAAACACTAGACTGCCGACTGGGCCCCCCGAAGGCTCGGGCATCGTCGGAATTTATGTTCACTGCCTACCACTCAGAACGACTTCAACCGCGGGGGCCGATATTACTACCGTCTTTTTCGACGGGTACGATTACCGTCTTGTTACTAGACTTGCGCCCAGCAGGGTTTATACGAGACCTGGAGAGGAGTACGGGGAAGTGAGAAACCCGAAGCTGCTGGTGGAACTCGGACACGGATATCCACCGAGCGCTGTGCTCACAGAGGCTCTGCGCAGCGTGCTGCGGTGCTGAGATTTATGGGAGAGATGTGTGAGCGCAACTCCAGGAGAATCTCACACGACAGCCCTTTCAACCCCCATCGTACTTCCACACTCAGCACAGAGAGCAGCCACACACGGGCTACAGCCAGACCTCGGTCCTAAGCCAGAACAATAGCATACGTCTACAACAGCCATACACACACACACACACACACACTATGCACGCACACACACACACACACACACCTATGCACGCACATACACACACACACATACACACACACACATCCACATACACACACACACACACACACCTATGCACACATACACACACACACACACACACACACCTATGCACGCACACACACACACACCTATGCACGCACACACACACACACACACACACACACCTATGCACGCACATACACACACACACACACACACACACATCCACATACAGACACACAGACACACAGACACACACACACAACCACATGCACACACACACACAGACACACACACACGCACACCTTCCAACAAAAACATGAGGATACAATTAGGCAAACTCTAATGTGAAATAGTCAAGGTTAGTGAAGAAAAGGCCTGCAAATCAGTCAGAACTCCGCGCATTGTTTCCCTCCAGTTTCCACAGGTACAGCACAATGGCCCTCTTATTCCGCACATTTATTTATAACCACCCAAATGCAGAAATAATTCTTTCCAGCCCCGCGGTGGAGACGGACTGTGTCGAGCCGAGCAGCGGTTCCCAAACTGTGCGCTGCAACCTGCCGGTGTTGAGAGACAAGGTGGGTTCGCCTGAATCCACATGGTAAAAATAACCTAAACACGCTATGAGCACCAAATACGCCTTCCATCAAAATCCCCACCGGTCAACTTAAACACCGCATCTGTTACAAATACTGCAGTGGACGTGCCGTTGTTTTGGCGTATGCTAAAAACATGTCATTTCACATTTGAACACTGAGCGCAATGACCCTGCAGCCCTTACTGCATGTGGCAGCCATGCTTCTGTGTAACTGCTGCAATAGAGACCGAGAGACTCCTCGTTCAGCCAGAGGTAGCTAGCGCCTCCTAGTCTATAGAGACTGAGAGACTCCTCGTTTAGCTAGAGGTAGCTAGTGCCTCCTATTCTACAGGGACTAAAAGACTCATCATTTAGCTGGAGGTAGCTAGCGCCACCTATTCTATAGAGACCGAGAGACTCCTCGTTTAGCCAAAGGTAGCTAGCACCTCCTAGTCTACAGAGACTGAGACTGGTATTGCTAGTGCAGCCGATGTCTAACTGTACGGGTTTATCTAATGGCCTTTTAATAAGCAGTGTTGACCTCTCTGTCCGATAACAGTCCTGTTTATCCAGGCTAAGGAAATTAATACTAAGTACCTCAACAAATTTTGATTAACCTCCCAGAACTCAACAAACGTTGGGAGTCTGGGAGGTCTGACAGGGTGTCAAAGGCTTGTACGTGTGTGCGTCCAATTCTCCCTCCTCCGTTTTGTTTGTTCATCTGTTTATTTCCGTCTTTTATTTTCGCTCTTTTTGTCTCAGTAGACGGCGGCAGGCCTGATGAATTTTTCAGCGGACTCAGAGGCGTGCCGGGCGGAAGTGCGTTTGTGTGTCAGCGCTCCGGAGGGTAAGCTCCGAGCGGCTGAAGACTTTACCCTCGCAGGGCAGAGCAGGAGCGTGCGGTCAGGGCAGGCAAAGCACGGGCCCAGAGAAAAGCTGACGGAAAGGTCCGGAACTTCTCCGCCTTTATAAGTGCTGTGTTCTACCGAGTGTCCTCCAAACCAAATATCCCGCTGCACAGTGTCCTCCAAACCAAATATCTCACTGCACAGTGTCCTCCAAACCAAATATCTCACTGCACAGTGTCCTCCAAACCAAATATCTCACTGCACAGTGTCCACCAAACCAAATATCCCACTGCACAGTGTCCTCCAAACCAAATATCCCACTGCACAGTGTCCTCCAAACCAAATATCTCACTGCAGTGTCCTCCAAACCAAATATCCCACTGCACAGTGTCCTCCAAACCAAATATCCCACTGCACAGTGTCCTCCAAACCAAATATCTCACTGCAGTGTCCTCCAAACCAAATATCCCGCTGCACAGTGTCCTCAAAACCAAATATCCCACTGCACAGTGTCCTCCAAACCAAATATCCCAATGCACAGTGTCCTCCAAATCAAATATCTCACTGCACAGTGTCCTCCAAACCAAATATCCCACTGCACAGTGTCCTCCAAACCAAAAATCCCATTGCACAGTGTCCTCCAAACCAAATATCCCACTGCACAGTGTCCTCCAAACCAAATATCCTACTGCACAGTGTCCTCCAAACCAAATATCTCACTGTACAGTGTCCACCAAACCAAATATCTCACTGCACAGTGTCCTCCAAACCAAATATCTCACTGCACAGTGTCCTCCAAACCAAATAGCCCACTGCACAATGTCTTCCAAACCAAATATTCCACTGCACAGTGTCCTCCAAACCAAATATCCCACTGCACAGTGTCCTCCAAACCAAATATCCCACTGCACAGTGTCCTCCAAACCAAATATCCCACCGCACAGTGTCCTCCAAACCAAATATCCCACTTCACAGTGTCCTCCAAACCAAATATCTCACTGCACAGTGTCCACCAAACCAAATATCTCACTGCACAGTGTCCACCAAACCAAATATCTCACTGCACAGTGTCCTCCAAACCAAATATCCCACTGCACAGTGTCCTCCAAACCAAATAGCCCACTGCACAATGTGTTCCAAACCAAATATCCCACTGCACAGTGTCCTCCAAACCAAACATCCCACTGCACAGTGTCCTCCAAACCAAATATCCCACTGCACAGTGTTCTCCAAACCAAATATCTCACTGCACAATGTCTTCCAAACCAAATATCCCACTGCACAGTGTCCTCCAAACCAAATATCCCACTGCACCATGTCCTCCAAACCAAATATCCCACTACACAGTGTCCTCCAAACCAAATATCCCACTGCACCATGTCCTCCAAACCAAATATCCCACTGCACATTTACTCGGTTTATGTGAGCAAGAATAATGTACGCTGCACAGAAACCGGTTGTAAAAATAAAGATTAACAATCGCACACAATTGAATCGTTTATTTTTGGCGGATGTTCCCAAGGTTGTGTGTATATTTTTTCACACAGAGAGTGGTCAATTTGTGGAATAGCTTGCCTGGACATGTAGTGGAGGCAGAAACACTGGAGGTATTCAAGGCGCGACTTGATACAATGTTGGATACTATCTAGCTTTTAGGTAAACTAAGCATTAAGTACAGTTTAGTGGTAGGAATAGACGAGCAGTGTTGGGCTGAATGGCCTGTTCTCGTCTTACGTTATGTTATGTTAAGGTCGGCGGTCCCTACTTTGCCTATCCTGACTGTGCGTCCCTGGAGAAGAGAAAGCATTGTCAGAGTACTGGACTTGCTGCAGCCAATGGGTCTCAAGCTCGGTCCTGGGGGACCCCTGCGTATGCTGGTTTTCATTCCAACCACAACTGCAATCCCAGAACCATAAAGTTAACACTGTGCAGGTTTGGCTCGTTATAATTTGCTTTTGTCTTTGAATTCTTCGGTATCTGATGGTTAGTTTTATAAGCCCACGTGTCCACACTTTCATTAATTCACCTCAGTCTTTAATTTTATCAGATCAAAAAATGTAGCTCTCTTTATGTTTCGCCTTTATTCGTTTGCAATACGGTACAATGCGATGTGACGTGTGTATAGCTATTTCTGACATACAGTAATATGGTTGAAGTGGGTAAATAATCCCAAAACAATAGTGTAATTAAGAAAAATGAACAGCTTGGATTGCAACTGTAGTTTGACGAAAAAACTGTGCAAACCGGGGTCCCCCAGGACCAAGTCTGAGCATCACTGCAGTAGCACATCCAGCACCTAAGCCCTGGGCTGGGACTCACAGGTTTGAATCCCATGAGGGGTATAATTAGGTTAGGAGCTTTACCTCATTTGTGCTGATAAGTATCCACCCGGATTATCAACTGCGAGAGCATAAAAGCAGCACGGCAGTCTAGAAAAGCACTGCCAGGAAGATAAACTGACCCGTTAAAACTTTAAGATCCTCGTATGTTCAGAGCGGGTTGCTGCCCAAATTTAGGGCTAAAGGTATTTGGATTCCTTTGTTGAAAAACGTGCATGGGTACCTAGGATACACGACAGCATATACTTGTTTCTGGGAAATTCTGTTTTCCCCAAAAAGATCAAAAGCTGGCGATCGTTTTCTTTCAACTCCACAGGCTGTCTTTAATTGTCTGTAGGGCATCTTTGGAAGTCAGGAGAAGCCGTAAAACAAAAGGCCAGGGAGGGGGTAGTGGGGGGGGGGGGGGGGGGGGGGTGGGGGAGGGGTTAAAGCCGGGGGTCTTCCAAACTGACTCCTCGCACGGATAATTCCAGAAGCCCTGGCAGAAGCGCTCAGTGGGGGGCGGTGACCGCACCTGCCAATAGGAACCCTCAGAAGTAAGTACAAACCATGGAGAGGGCGCGCGCGGGATTTAAGGTAATCCTGGATTCCCGGCCGCTGGCCTGAGACTGAAGGCTCTTAGCCTGGTGCCAAGTGAACGGGGGGGGGGGGGGGGGGGGGGGGGGGTATACATCTGTTCAGCAAATCCAATTCAGTGCATTCAGCTCCGCGAGTGTCCAACAGCACAACCCAACAGTACAACCCAACAGCACAACCCAACAGCACAACCCAACAGCACAACCCAACAGTACAACCCAACAGTACAACCCAACAGCACAACCCAACAGTACAACCCAACAGCACAACCCAACAGCACAACCCAACAGGACAACCAAATACTGATGTGTACGAAACAAGCGGAAAGGACCTGCTAGCGCAGCCCAGCAGCAAATGGAGGAGTTTTGAAGTGAAACTGTTTCAGAATGTGTGTGTGTCATCCACAGGGCTGCCGCGTGAAGGCTCCAGGCCCTGGGTAAAATTATATTATTGTACTATTCCTGGTTCCAGTCACAATAATATTTACCAGAAGTTCACAGACCATTGCCCTCCCCCCCTTCCACCAGAGCCCAGGACAACATATGCGGTTCCCCCTGCCCCCCCCCCCCCCCCCCCCCCGCTGACGATGGCCTTGGTAATCCACCCTGAGGCCTGCAGTGGAAAATCTGATAAATCTAAATTTAATGACGAATTATGAAGGTGTACGCCTAAGTTTATGAATGTTCTGATCTTACGCGGAAACCTACAACGTCACACTGTAAACTGGGTTTCGCACATCTGTTTGAAATGTGCTTTTCGAAAGACAAAAACAAAATAGCTTTACAACATGTGTTGAACATCGCAAACACCCTGTTTTATCAAAGGAACAATATTAGAGGGAAGAGCACAAAATCTCCTTCAAAATGACATAGAGCTCATATTCCAACGAAGGAGTCATGGTAATTCGGAGAGAATTCTTTGTAGTTGATTGCTGTTGTCACTGCGCTTTGGCAATATGTATTTTTAAATATGTCATGCCAATAAAGCATTTGAATTTGAATTTGAATTTGAATTGGTTCTGCTGAGGGATGTCTGACTCGCTCAGACGTGTTTCTGGTGCTGTCGTGCGTACGCCTGCGTGCGAAGGGGCCAGAGGGTCAGACACACCTGCAACGGCAGACGGCAGAAATTCCCTCACAGTTTCAGACGCGAGAATCCTGAAAAAGAACGGACCTCCAGCCGGCTGAAAACGGCCGCGGTCCGCGTAACGTTCTCCGGGTTCCCTTCCGGTCCGGAGGTGAAATCCTGCACCGGCGCCACGCACCGACACAGCCCGGTTAGCCTCGAGAGCGCGGCCGTCTCCGCTGGCAACGTCCACCCGCGATCCCCCGCCTCGTCGCTAACCGACGATGCTCCGCGAGACAGCGACATAAAACGGAACGCGGCGGGCGCGTGCCCCGGTGCATCCTGGTCAATGAGGCCGAGCTCAGACGCACCGCAGAGCGCGGTGAGCTTTCACAGCAACATGTGTCTAATACAAAATTGTACAGATTATATATATATATATATATATATATATATATATATATATTTTTTTTTTTTTTTTTTTGCTGCAATACAGCATTTCTGAGTCATCGTGCAGAATTTAGTTTTTTCTTCCCCCAAAATATGTTGAAACCGACCAGTTAATTGCACAGAATCTCCACTTAACAGCACTGGTTAGCCGCAGGAGCAGTTCTGAACATCGCTCAGATCGTGTGATGTCAGCGGGAGAGGCTAAAAACTGGACTGCTTGGTGCTGGTGCTGGTGTTGGTCTTCTGTTCATTTTTTTCTTTCTTTCTTCTTTACTAGTGCATTTTCAATTATTTTATTGTTTTATTGCCTGTCATGTGGCTGAAGGCAAACGAATGTCCCTTTTTTGGGTGAATAAAGAAAAAAAGCATCTACAGCATGTGTCTAATTTGAATGCTCCTATCAGACACACAATGTTCAGCACTGGGGCCGGGGTCGTAAATCAGTATAAGTGGAAGAGGGGGGCCCCGCCTTTTGCCCTGAGCTCGCGGAGTGAGCGAAGACGACGGACGGGCCGCCCGCTGCGCCGCGGTTTGCGTAACCGTGGTGACGGGGTGGGGAGAGGGAGGCCCGGCGCAGGTCCCCCGACCCCGACAGGTCGTCGGCTCGACGACGGGCTGCCGCTTTGCCCGAGGGTCACGGAGCGATGCTGCTACTGATAGGAGCCCAGATGCCTTCTCGCTCTCTCCTCTCTCTCTCTCTCTCTCTCTCTCTCTCCCTTTTTCTCTCAGTCTCTCTCTCACACACACTCTTTCTCTCTGTCACCCCATCTTTCTTTTTGACATATTTCAGCATGTCACTCCTTGTCTTAATTTGTGGAGGTTTTTTGGTTTAACTCTTTGTTTTAAGATGTTTGTTTGTGATACATTGTTCTGAAAAGAATAATACAGCAACTCAATTTTCCTGGGTCTCACAAGTCATTTTATCTACTTCTGTTCCCTTCCACCTGACTCTCTCTCCCTTTTCCTCTTTCTCACTCACTCACTCTCTCTCCCTTTTCATCTTTCTCACTCACTCTCTCGCCCTTTTCCTCTTTCTCACTCACTCACTCTCTCCCTTTTCCTCTTTCTCACTCACTCACTCTCCCTTTTCATCTTTCTCACTCACTCTCTCTCACTTTCCTCTTTTTCACTCACTCTCTCTCACTTTCCTCTTTCTCACTCACTCACTCTCTCTTCCCTTTTCCCTTTCTCACACAATCACTCTCTTTTCCCTTTTCCTCTTTCTCACTCACTCACTCTCTCTCCCTTTTCCGCTTTCTCACTCACTCACTCTCTCTCACCCTATTCCCTTTCTCCCTCTTACTCTCTCTGTATCTCCCTTTCTGTTACATTGTGCAGATTTGGTCTATCACAATGGTGACAGCCTGGTGCAGTGCATTATGGGGTTAGGGGAGCCAGAATCAGCCACGTTCGTTCTGTTAGTTATTCACCAGCTGAAGCCCTGCTTTAAGCCCCTGTTTCAGAGTATTCTTCTCTTTCTTCCTCACCCATTACACACGGCCACTCGGTAATGCAGTTTTCTCATTAGGAATTAGCCGTTTTGTTCTTTGACAAAAGCAAAGAACTTACATAATCCTGGAGACAAACCTGATGTGTATGGACACCAAGGCTTCTGTGTATGAACTTTCCATTAGATATCTCCGTAAGTGCTTTAAAAGCCTGTCTGTGCTGAGTCCTGGTTTATTCAACTGTTAACACCATGAGATGGATTCGGTGGATAATGAATGACTTCACTGTTACTCAAACCATACTGAATGTACACCTATAACAACAGAAAGTACTATGCTGGATGTACACCTATAACAAGAGAAACTACTACACTAAACGTTCACCAAAAATAACAGAAACTACTATGCTGAATGTTTACCTATAACAAGAGAAACTACTACACTAAATGTTCACCTAAAATAACAGAAACTACTATGCTGAATGTTTACCTATGAAACTACTACACTAAATGTTTTACCTATAACAAGAGAAACTACTACACTAAATGTTCACCTAAAATAACAGAAACTACTGCGCTGAATGTTTACCTATAACAAGAGAAACTACTACACTAAATGTTCACCTAAAACAACAGAAACTACTATGCTGAATGTTTACGTATAACAAGAGGAACTACTACACTAAATGTTCACCAAAAATAACAGAAACTACTATGCTGAATGTTTACCTATAACAAGAGAAACTACTACACTAAATGTTCACCAAAAATAACAAACTACTATGCTGAATGTTTACCTATAACAAGAGAAACTACTACACTAAACGTTCACCAAAAATAACAAACTACTATGCTGAATGTATTCCTATAACAAGAGAAACTCTAACACTAAATGTCCACCAAAAATAACAGAAACTACTATGCTGAATGTTTACTTATAAGGAGTGAATCCATATGACTCTACCCACTGCAGCCCTCTGCAGCAGAATTCCCAACCCTGGCTTCCCAACGGCTGGGGACTTCACACGGTCCCTCCGAACGCTTCCCAAACGCGCTGGCCCTCGCTCAGAGAGAACGAGCGCCCAGCTGAGGGAGCTCTGCTGCCCCCCCGGGCTGGGCCAGGCCGGGCCGGGCCGGGAACTGCCAAAGGCTCAGATGCCAGGCATTCTCCCCTCCTAAAAGCCGTTTAAATATGGCAGAGACACAGAGAGGATCCCGGCTAATCGCGGCAGAGACACGGTGAGGATCCCGGCTAATTGTGGCAGAGACACAGAGAGGATCCCGGCTAATCGCGGCAGAGACACGGTGAGGATCCCGGCTAATTGTGGCAGAGACACAGAGAGGGTCCCGGCTAATCGCGGCAGAGACACGGTGATTATCCCGGCTAATTGCGGCAGAGACACGGTGATTATCCCGGCTAATTGTGGCAGAGACACGGTGAGGATCCCGGCTAATTGTGGCAGAGACACGGTGAGGATCCCGACTAATTATGTTAGAGACACAGAGAGGATCCCGGCTAATTGTGGCACAGACACAGAGAGGATCCCGGCTAATTGCGGCAGAGACACGGGCAGCGAGGTGACGGGCGCTGGGAGACGGGGATTCAGACTGAAAGAGCCATCTGGAGTCCCGGATGAGCAGGCTTACCATACGCACGTAGCCAACACCCTCCTCCTTAACCACACCGACAGCATAGCACGAACAAAGCTCACACAAACCGTCACCCAGTCACCCGCCTCTCAACTATGTAAAAACCATGATTTGGTTAAGAATCACAGAGTGAGATTACATAGTTTTCTTTTGAAAACCGTACCATCATTATTGATCATTCCAAATTAAGCAGCGAGAGAGTCAATTCCATTTCAATTCAGTTGGTTCAGGAAAGCATTTGACATTTACTGAAATGAAGGGGGGAAAAAATCCTCATTGAATATTATAGGCTTTCTGAATTGAATTTCAGAATTGAAATGGAATTGACTCCAACCTTGGAAGACCTATTTAACAGCCATTACATTCATCTCATTTTCTTGATTAAATGAAGAGAGGGTAATCCAGGCTCACTGCTTCTGATATGATGCTCTTCATCCTTAACTTTTTCAAGAGTAGGTTTTCTGGAATGTTTTTTTTTTTAATTCCAAGTCAGTGTTCTAGAACTCCACTGCTTTAAACCAGTAGTGATTGTGACATCAGCGTTAGAATGTTCACTTAAGAACGTTCTAATCACCCATTTGTGATGTCACACCATCAAGGGTTGAAGAGAAAACGTGCTTGTGTGAGGGGGTGAATTGACAGCTATCAGCTGCATTCAAGCTCCTTGTACGGTCAGTTTCACCGCAAACTGACCCCATTATAAGACCACTGGCGGACCCAGGAGATTAATTTGGGGGGGCACCGGATTTAGTATCTTATGACAAGACAAATGTAAGTGTATTTTTGACCACACCCTGGGTTCCACAGTGCAGCGAGCCCGATTCTGCAATCGGAAAGGGAGCCACACCTGAGGGACACCCCCCTCCCCCCCCCTCCCCCCTCCACCCCGGACGGGTCCTCAAGCCAGCGGCGAAACAGGATCCCCAAGAACATCCCGTTTTAGAGAAGGGGCGAACGGGACCCACTCAGAGAGCCGCGCCTGAAGGCTGTACTTTGGGAGCGCGGCCTGCGGCTTTCCGAGAACAGCTCCCCGAGGAGACGATGGGACGGAGGCGAACATCGTTTCGGCGGCGCGCCTTGTAATTACCCACATCCGCCTCGTCGCTGGAACCCGTCCAATCGGGAGTCCCGGAGGGAGCAGGCTTATTATGGCGCGTCTGCAGGCACAGCGGCCGGGGCGCGGGGTGTCTATTTCGAAAGATTTGCAGCGAACGACCGCGGCTCACGGCTGCTTTCGCGGGCCCACCCTTGCGACTAGATGCCATTTTGTTTTGGAGTGTAATAAAGCTACGGGATTGCAGTCACCCTGTTGTTAAATGGCACGTTAGGGTTCTGGTCTATATTTTCGCTGACAGCTCCCATGTCCTACAGACATGTACATGCACGGTTCACCCTCAGGGGGTCAGTGTTCCCCATACTGAACACCTACGCGAACCTGGTAAACTGTGACAAAAGTTGCAGTGTTGCAATGAAAACCGGGCAGATAGATCGTCGTTAAAGCTTTGGGCAAAGCTGAACTAGTTTATCACACGTTTCACTTGCTTTCCCTTAGCAACCATTTTCAGCCTGAAAAAAATGTATCTGGTTTACAACATTGTCTCTGGTTTAAATGCCACTATGCTGACACCAAACACGCTGTCCCTTTAGTGAATGTGTTTCATTTTAAAAGACTACACACACACACACACAATAAGGGACTGACGCACCGCAAAGGCAATGCTCAGAGACAGTCTCACACACACCAGGCTGAAATGAGGGGCACCTCCCGCTCCACGCAATCACACGGCACGCAAAACTGGACAGGCTCTGTGCAGACTGCGCTCCTCTCTCTGGGACAGGCTCTGTGCAGACTGCGCTCCTCTCTCTGGGACAGACTCTGTGCAGACTGCGCTCCTGCTCTGGGACAGGCTCTGTGCAGACTGCGCTCCTCTCTCTGGGACAGACTCTGTGCAGACTGCGCTCCTGCTCTGGGACAGGCTCTGTGCAGACTGCGCTCCACTCTCTGGGACAGGCTCTGTGCAGACTGCGCTCCTGCACTGGGACAGGCTCTGTGCAGACTGCGCTCCTCTCTCTGGGACAGGCTCTGTGCAGACTGCGCTCCTGCACTGGGACAGGCTCTGTGCAGACTGCGCTCCACTCTCTGGGACAGGCTCTGTGCAGACTGCGCTCCTGCACTGGGACAGGCTCTGTGCAGACTGCGCTCCTCTCTCTGGGACAGGCTCTGTGCAGACTGCGCTCCACTCTCTGGGACAGGCTCCGTGCAGACTGCGCTGCTCTCTCTGGGACCGGCTCTGTGCAGACTGCGCTCCTGCTCTGGGACAGGCTCTGTGCAGACTGCGCTCCTCTCTCTGGGACAGGCTCTGTGCAGACTGTGCTCCTGCTCTCTGGGACAGGCTCTGTGCAGACTGCGCTCCACTCTCTGGGACAGGCTCTGTGCAGACTGCGCTCCACTCTCTGGGACAGGCTCTGTGCAGACTGCGCTCCTCTCTCTGGGACAGGCAATGTGCAGACTGCGCTCCTGCTCTGGGACAGGCTCTGTGCAGACTGCGCTCCTGCACTGGGACAGGCTCTGTGCAGACTGCGCTCCTCTCTCTGGGACAGGCTCTGTGCAGACTGCGCTCCTCTCTCTGGGACAGGCACTGTGCAGACTGCCCTCCTCTCTCTGGGACAGGCTCTGTGCAGACTGCGCTCCTCTCTCTGGGACAGGCTCTGTGCAGACTGCGCTCCACTCTCTGGGACAGGCTCTGTGCAGGTGCGCTCCTCTCTCTGGGACAGGCTCTGTGCAGACTGCGCTCCTGCTCTGGGACAGGCGCTGTGCAGACTGCGCTCCTGCACTGGGACAGGCTCTGTGCAGACTGCGCTCCTCTCTCTGGGACAGGCTCTGTGCAGACTGCGCTCCTCTCTCTGGGACAGGCTCTGTGCAGACTGCGCTCCTGCTCTCTGGGACAGGCAATGTGCAGACTGCGCTCCTCTCTCTGGGACAGGCTCTGTGCAGACTGTGCTCCTGCTCTCTGGGACAGGCTCTGTGCAGACTGCGCTCCTGCTCTCTGGGACAGGCTCTGTGCAGACTGCGCTCCTGCACTGGGGCAGGCTCTGTGCAGACTGCGCTCCTGCTCTCTGGGACAGGCTCTGTGCAGACTGCGCTCCTGCTCTGGGACAGGCTCTGTGCAGACTGCGCTCCTCTCTCTGGGACAGGCTCTGTGCAGACTGTGCTCCTGCTCTCTGGGACAGGCTCTGTGCAGACTGTGCTCCTCTCTCTGGGACAGGCTCTGTGCAGACTGCGCTCCTGCTCTGGGACAGGCTCTGTGCAGACTGCGCTCCTGCTCTCTGGGACAGGCTGTGTGCAGACTGCGCTCCTGCTCTCTGGGACAGGCTCTGTGCAGACTGCGCTCCTGCTCTCTGGGACAGGCTCTGTGCAGACTGCGCTCCTGCTCTCTGGGACAGGCTCTGTGCAGACTGCGCTCCTCTCTCTGGGACAGGCTCTGTGCAGACCGCGCTCCTGCTCTCTGGGACAGGCTCTGTGCAGACTGCGCTCCTGCTCTCTGGGACAGGCTCTGTGCAGACTGCGCTCCTCTCTCTGGGACAGGCTGTGTGCAGACTGCGCTCTCTCTCTCACTCACAGTAATTACACGGCCGAGCCCACAGAACCAAGCCACGTCAGGGCCGTCCCGCAGGAGGCTACTCTCCGCCTCCGGGCTTCCGACGCCCCGATGGCGGCGCGGGGTGAGGGAGGGGGGGAGCCTCTCCGACAGCCATCAGGAAGGGCCCCGGGGGCCCCCGACACCTGTGGGACTTCTCACCTGCGCTCCCCGTAATTTACTGCCCCCCCTGCTCCCGGGCGGCCATTTGTCAGAGCCCCCGCTCCGCCCCGCTCTCCTCCGACACGTTCCAACGGCTGGAGCAGGCGCGTTTCGCCTTCGAGCCAGAGCCCCCTCCAGCGTGTGCCGCTCGAAAGCGTGCCGACCCCTCTTTCACAGGTCACCGTTTATTCAGCCCTGACCCCCCCCCCCTGCCCCCACCCCCCCCTTCCTCTCCCGCTCATTCTCCGTCTTCAAAAGGTTTTTTTTTTTTATAGCACATACAAACATAAAGCACATGTGTTATTTAGCCCCACGCTATCCGTATGTAAAATGCCAGTTCAAGAAATGTTATTTGCTCGTTCAATCGATGTCTACGTCAACGCCTGTGATGCTTTGATTTCATTTCTTTTGCATGCGGTATAATTAAAAATGTTTTTACATATACGATCAAAAATGAAAGCCAACTGCATGTGAAAATATTTGGACAGCTGCGATAAAGCATTGCGTTCTTTTTGAACGCGGATGAGATATATTTGTGTAGAAAAGGGACGGTGGGGTGTCGAAGCGTATCCCGGTGACAGACCGGAGAAGCGGTGTCATGCTAATTCGGCTTTGAGCAGCGCTGTGTGGAAGGGCCCCGGTGCAGGGTAGGGAGGTTACGGGACGGGCTGAGATAGGCACCTGGCGTCCGGGGCCAGCCCGGGGAGGGACGGCGCAACGAGGAGGAGCGGAACCCTCACCCTGAACACCGAGTGTCTGGCTGAACACCGAACGTTAGGCTAAACACAGAGCGTTAGGCTAAACACCGAGCATTAGGCTGAACACTGAGCATTAGGCTGAAGCCCGAGCGTTAGGCTAAACACTGAGCGTCTAGGCTGAAACAGAGCGTTAGGCTGACTGATTAGGCTGAAACCCACACTGAGCGTTAGGAACACTGAGCATTCTGGCTGAAGCCCGTTAGCGCTGAATACTGAGCGTTAGGCTGAAGCCCGAGTGTTAGGCTGAAACCCAAGCGTTAGGCTGAACACTGAGCGTCTGGCTGAACACAGAGCGTTAGGCTGAACACTGAGCGTTAGGCTGAAACCCAAGCGTTAGGCTGAACACTGAGCGTCTGGCTGAACGCCGAACGTTAGGCTGAATACTGAGCGTTAGGCTGAAGCCCGAGTGTTAGGCTGAAACCCAAGCGTTAGGCTGAACACTGAGCGTCTGGCTGAACACAGAGCGTTAGGCTGAACACTGAGCGTTAGGCTGAACACTGAGCGTCTGGCTGAACACTGAGCGTCTGGCTGAAGCCCGAGCTTGCTGAACACCGAGCGCGTGCAGTCCTGCTCCTGCTGACGCTTAAAGCCTTGAACATGTGGAGCTGATCTGGGCGGTAAACACCGCGGCCCGTCCCCGCTCCTTCCACGGAACCCCCCCCCCCCCCCCCCCCGCCCTCCCTTACGAAAACACCCCGGCAAAGCGCTCGTCCGTCACCGCATTGTCCCCCGCCGTCGACCCAAACAGACATCCCCGCGCGTGCCAAGCGCTCGCCGCTGAGGGACAGCGAGCGTACGAGGCGAAGGGAGGCGCTCGGATTTAAGAAAGGTCAAAACGAAGAGCGAGACAACAAACCAGGACGGGCTAAATCCTACGGGACGTCAGCAGCCAGAAGAAGAGCACAACGTTCACAGTCAGAGAAAGAGTACCAGCCACTTCATTACAACAAATGATCTTTAACCACTGCCGTTAAGGGTCAAAATAAAACCCATTGACATTTATCCCTGTTGGCTCACTGCAGCGTCAGTAAAGATATAAACTCAAAAGACCCCACTTTTATAGTTGCTTTATAGCACTGCATCAACACAAACTAAAAAGAAAGTTTAACAGCGTCCATAAATACATTTTTTTTAAAAACCTCATTCACTAAAAAGAGCCTCATCTTTCAAACTCTCTGAAGAGCACATGTAGAAAGCCGGATTCTAACTGACGTCAAAGATGAAAGTTTGGCATGGCTTTAACTTTAGAAAGATCCAGATCCAAATGTTGAGGCTGTACATCCAGAGAATTACACGGTGCGTGTTTGCTTTAATAAGAGAGATCGGCAGATAGGAAGTTCGGAGACGCTGACACTCAGGAATTTAAATTCACAGCATAGAAAGATGCCAAGCCTCGGAGTGCAAGTCCTCAAGCACTTTTTACTATAGTCATTTAGAAACAGTACACTCACAGAAGGACAGTGAAATTAATACCAGGGCCAGTGATATCTCAGCATTGATTTACCACAGCCTTCAAATCGACAACATGTGCGATAAAACAACACCAGTAATACGAACAGCAGGCACTGCTCATGTGGCACTACAGGATTACAAAGCACATCCGAAACCTCCTTGAAACGTTGTCAAAACACAAGCGGCCAAAAAATAACGGGACTGAATTTGTTTTCGCAGAAGGAAGCGGAGATGTTGGAAACGCGGCCAAGGCGAAGGAGCGCAGATGACTTACCCTTGTACGAGAGCTTGAGTCGGGGAACGTTGGCCCTGGGCTCCGGAGAGCTTGCGGACGGCTTGCGGCCCCACAGGAGAGCAGCAGTACAATCCCCAGGAGGTAGTCCATGCTTCAGCGCGCACGTCCAGCGGTGCTCCCCCCCCCCCCAAAAAAAAGAAAAAAAAAGAAAAAGCCGTCGATGAAGAAGAAGAAGAAGAGGAAGAAGAAGGTGGACGACCCTGGCTGGAACCTGCAGGCGAACGGGGCGACTCGAGTCAGCGCCGGCGGAGGTGAGTCCCGCGGGGAGGGGAGAAGGGGGGGGTCTCCGGTGCTGGGCTCACATCTCTCCTAAAATTCAGGGGGGAGGGGGTCCCCAGCGAAACTTCAGTCCACAGTGCTGCAAGACGCTCGGAGGAAACCCGCATGGGGGGGGGGGGGGGGGGGGGGGGTCCGGAGGCTTCCGCACGCGAGAGGGGGTGAGAGAGAGAGAGAGAGAGAGAGAGAGAGAGAGAGAGAGAGAGGGGGGAAACCCAGCCCGACCGCTGCTAGCTGACCCTGCTTCTCTTCACACTGAGAGCTGTGTGCTGCTCTGCCTTCCTCCCGCGAGCGCTGGCAGCGACTGATCCTCTCCGCAACTCCGCGCCAGACTGAGCACCGCTACGGGGGGAGGGAGAGAGAGCAGCTGAGAGAGGGAGAGAGGGGGAGGGGGAGGGAGGGAGGGAGGGAGGGAGAGAGAGAGGCAGAGGCAGAGAAATGACAGATCTCCTGGGAAGGCTTTTCTCCGCTACTCTTTAATTCTTTGCTCTTTTTTCATTCACAAACCCCCGCGTGGACGCAGGCGTGCGAGCGAGTATTTCAGTTTGAGAGCGCGTGTCTGTCTGTGAGACTGCGAGTACGCACACAAGCCTGTGTTTGAATGTTTGCTTGTGTGAGTCGGCGCATGTGTGAGTAGGGGTGTAGAAGGTGGCAGTGTAGAGGGCGTAGAAGATAAGGAAGGTGGAGAAGGTAAGGGCATAGATGGTGTCGGTTTACAGGATGAGAGCTTAGAGGGTGTAGGGGGTGGATTTGGGGTGGAGAGGCTGTAGAATACCTAAATGGTAGAGATGACTTCTATACTCTCCAAACCCCACCCCCAGCCTCTCCACCACCTCTATAATCTACACCCTCTAAACCCACCCCCACCCTCTCCACCACCTATCATCTACACCCTCCAAACCCCACCCTCTCCACCACCCATCGTTTCCACCCTCCAAACCCCACCCTCTCCACCACCTCTAACATCCAAACCCTCTAAACCCACCCCCACCCTCTCCACCACCTATCATCTACACCCTCCAAACCCCACCCTCTCCACCACCTCTATCTTGTACACCCTCTAAACCCATCCCCACCCTCTCCACCACCTCTATCTTGTACACCCTCTAAACCCATCCCCACCCTCTCCACCACCTATTGTCTACACCCTCCAAACCCCACCTTCTCCACCACATCTGTCTTCTACACCCTCCAAACCCCACCCCCAGCCTCTCCACCACCTCTATCATCCACACCCTCTAAACCCCACCCTCTCTCCACCACATCTATGTTCTACACCCTCTAAACCCCACCCCCAGCCTCTCCACCACCTCCATCTTACACACCCTCTAAACCCCACCTCCACCCTCTCCACCACCTCCATCTTACACACCCTCTAAACCCCACCCCCACCCTCTCCACCACCTCCATCTTACACACCCTCTAAACCCCACCCCCACCCTCTCCACCACCTCCATCTTACACGCCCTCTAAGGGGGGTGGGGGTGTAGGGGGGGTCCTCCCGCACATGCTCCCGGAGGCGTGTCCCAGTCGCGGGACAGTGGCTCATATTCAGGCCTGGGGAAGCTCCAGCGGGACAGCGGCTCATATTCAGGCCTGGGGAAGCTCCGGCGGCTCATATCCAGGCCTGGGGAAGCTCCAGCGGCTCATATCCAGCCCTGGGGAAGCTCCAGCGGCTCATATCCAGGCCTGGGGAAGCTCCAGCGGCTCATATCCAGGCCTGGGGAAGCTCCAGCGGCTCATATCCAGGCCTGGGGAAGCTCCAGTGGCTCATATCCAGGCCTGGGGAAGCTCCAGTGGCTCATATCCAGGCCTGGGGAAGCTCCAGCGGCTCATATCCAGCCCTGGGGAAGCTCCAGCGGCTCATATTCAGGCCTGGGGAAGCTCCAGCGGCTCATATTCAGCCCTGGGGAAGCTCCAGTGGCTCATATCCAGGCCTGGGGAAGCTCCAGCGGCTCATATCCAGGCCTGGGGAAGCTCCAGCGGGGCGGCGCTGGTATATTTTTAGCGGGCGTCGCGGCACAGCGCCCGCGGCCGGCCCCAGAGGAAACGAGCGGGAAAGTGACACACTGTTCTGTTAGCGCCCTCGGTCCCTCAGCGCAGGCTAATGTAGCCCTCGGCGCTGACCCCGCCCCCTCTGGACACCTCACAGCCCCGCCCCCTCTGAACACCTCACAGCCCCGCCCCCTATGAACACCTCACAGTGCAGGCCTGAGGGAAATGCTTCCCACACACACACACACACACCATTTCACACACCAACGGGCTGCTCACCTCCTTTATTCGCCTGCTTAACGCTTCACGCTTTATATCCCTGTGCCTCCATGAGGCTACCTACACCTGACCATATCAATTATTCTCGACAGATTTATTTTGGAGGTATTTTTGTCGTTCTCAAATAGCCTGCTTTTACTTTTGAAGAACGGCAGTAATGATTCTGTAGAGTAGTGGTAAGGCTCTTGAGCAATGTTGGGTCAGTCCAATGTTGCAGACACAGTCCTACAGTGTTTTCTTATTAAACAAGTCTCTAGTTTTAAAGCGGTTGGTTTAAAATACACAGTCTATTACTAGTTATATTTCAGCTTTGAGCATTTATATCAAAGTTTCAGATACTAGTCAAACACACACGCACGCACGCATGCATGCACACACGCAGGTACACACACACACACATGCATGCACACATGCTTGCACACACACACACACGCATGCACGCATGCTTGCACACACACACACACACACACGGGCACACACACTCACACACACAAACACACACATATACATGTGGGCACACACATACACTCATACACTTAACACACACATGCACACACACATGGGCACACACACTCACACACACAAACACACACACACACACACACAGCCCTGGCAAGCAGTAGCACAGCTCACATCCCTGATTCTCAGTCTCCTTCATCTGTTTCACATCCTCTCTCTGCGACCCTGGACCTGTGAGAGCTGCGCATTTCCGTACAGCAGGAAGTTATCAGGTCACACCCGCTTCGAGGCCCTCCATCATCAGCAGCCTTTTACAGTTCCTCTGTGCCTGTTAAAACCACAGCAATGTGAAGTTCCTGTCTCGCTCAGGTAACTGGAGAAGGGAGCTTCTATCTGCCGGCCTCGACTGAAGGCACCAAGTACAGGGTCTCGGAGCACAAAGCTCAAGCCTGACTTCATAAAGTAATTAGTTCAGGATAGACAGAGGACAACACTATCACCAAAAAACGCTATGATAAAAACAGAAACCCGCAAGAGAGACTGCAGGAGAGCAAGAGAGAGAGAGCAGATAGACCCACCTTTTGCCCTGAAAATGAAACGATGACATGACGAACGCGCTCTTTAACGAGAAGGTGACGAACCGCACCTGCTCCTCGCCCTGTTCCCCAGAACGCCCCGGTTTGAGTTCCCTCTCCACCAAGTTCACTTCCTGTGGCTTTCCTGTATCTCATCAAAGGAACTTAAAGGTCATTTTGACAGGGGGAAAGTACTAGAGGTGGAAAGTCCAGGGGTCAGGAACAAAAAATTTGTATGCTGTGTGTTTCTTCCACCCATTAACTCAGCCAGCTGATTTCACTGATTAGCTCTACCACCTGGCTGAAGAATTGTGCTGATTAGCAAATCCAGGTGATTGGAACAAAATACCGGGGAGGACTTTTACTCTCTGAACCTGGACTGGTCACCTCTGGAAGATAAAAAAAATTCCCCTGGAAACGGGTGAAACGCAGACATTATTCCCCTGAGGCAACTCAAGACAGAGATCTGTGACTCGTTCTTCCTGTTTTCGAATCAAAAATAGACCGACAAATTAAGTACAGTAAGCCGTGCATAAATCTTTCAAAAGGCCATCATGGAAGATACAATGAAGACGCATTAGGATTTTCCCTAAAGCACAGGTAAAGTGGGGGGGGGGGAGGAGTCTGTTTTCTCAACCCAGGAAGAGGATCTGTGACTAAGTGGTACAAGGAGAACTAGCAGGCTCCAGCTTGCCCGACCTCTCGAGCTTTCCCCCGACCCCAACGACACCTCTGCATCCCTCTTTATCTCCCGGAGCATCATGGGACTGTTCTCCTCCTCCAGCGCAGTTGTCGGCCTCTTTCTCAACCGCTTTCCCCCTCGCTCGGCGCTGTCCCGGCGTCTGTTTTCTTAAATCCCTCGCCCGCCCCCGTGTGGTCTCGGCCCGTTAGCCCGGTGGCGGGAGCATTGCTGTAAATGGCCGTTTAACCAGAGCGATTAGCCTATTAGCCCTGTGGGGGGCTATCAGAGCGATTAGCCCGTTAGCCCTGTGGGGGGCTTTCAGAGCGATTAGCCCGTTAGCCCTGTGGGGGGCTTTCAGAGCGATTAGCCCGTTAGCCCTGGGGGGGACTTTCAGAGCGATTAGCCCGTTAGCCCTGTGGGGGGCTTTCAGAGCGAAGCCCGTTAGCTCTGGGGGGGCTTTCAGAGCGATTAGCCTATTAGCCCTGGGGGGGCTTTCAGAGCGATTAGCCCGTTAGCCCTGTGGGGGGCTTTCAGAGCGATTAGCCCGTTAGCCCTGGGGGGACTTTCAGAGCGATTAGCCCGTTAGCCCTGTGGGGGGCTTTCAGAGCGAAGCCCGTTAGCTCTGGGGGGGCTTTCAGAGCGATTAGCCTATTAGCCCTGGGGGGCTATCAGAGCGATGCCCGTTAGCCCTGTGGGGGGCTTTCAGAGCGATGCCCGTTAGCCCTGGGGGGGCTTTCAGAGGGATGCCCATTAGCCCTGGGGGGGCTTTCAGAGCGATTAGCCCATTAGCCCTGTGGGGGCTTTCAGAGCGATTAGCCTATTAGCCCTGTGGGGGGCTTTCAGAGCGATGCCCGTTAGTTCTGTGGGGGCTATCAGAGCGATGCCCGTTAGCCCTGGGGGCCCTATCAGAGCGAAGCCCGTTAGCCCTGGGGGGGCTATCAGAGCGATGCCCATTAGCCCTGGGGGGGCTTTCAGAGCGATGCCCGTTAGCCCTGGGGGGGCTTTCAGAGCGATGCCCGTTAGCTCTGGGGGGGCTATCAGAGCGATGCCCGTTAGCCCTGGGGGGCTATCAGAGCGATGCCCATTAGCCCTGGGGGGGGGCTATCAGAGCGATGCCCGTTAGCCCTGGGGGGGCTATCAGAGCGAAGCCCGTTAGCCCTGGGGGGGGCTATCAGATTGATGCCACACGGGAACCTCCCTCAGCAGCACACAGTATATACGCAATCCCACCGCACGCGGAAACCTCCCTCAGGAGCAACTGCAGAGGTCACCCGCTGTACGGTGGGGTCAAAGGTCAATGACGGGGCCTGCTCTGTGCTCATAGCGAACGTGGCGGGGCTAACCAGACCTAGCGCCAATGCTACCTCACATTCAGACTCTGCCTTAAATGAGGAGACCAGAGCCTTGACTACACCAGCTTCCATTCATTTCAAGCTTTACATTACAAGCATTCAGCAGACGATCTTATCCAGAGCGACGTACACAACTCTTTTGTTTTTATGACTTTATTACAATTTTAAAAAAAACATGAAATCCATTTATACAGCTGGATATATACTGAAGGTTAAGTACCTTTCTCAAGGGCACAACGGCAGTGTCCTACCCAGGAATCGAACCTGTGACCAGTCCCTTACCCGTTATACGTTATATTACACTGCCACCCAAGTTTTGTTTCAACACATCGTAGTATGTGTTGAAACACATATGCACCAAAACTGTTGAATGCACCAAAACTGCATGGAACAGAACGGCTGTGTATTAGGTGTACATGATCAGATTTGGGGTTAATTCTATATCAACATCCTCAGATCAGGAAATGCACAAATCCTTTCAACTGTTTCTAGAAAACGCAATCCATTTAAACTTCAATTAGACATTGAACGAGGTTTGTCGAACAGCAGACTTTTTTTTCGATGGTATTCAGCATGGCCTAGAGGGAGGTTTTACAGCGCAGATACAGTGTGTATCCACCCCTGCCTGGAGTGAATGAGAGAGCAGTGAGCGGACGCTGGGACACTGGATAAATCAGTAAATATTCAAACTAACCAGAGAGGCTGAATGGGGCCTCCCATGCTGGGCTGGTCAATGCTGGTTCACAGTGGCTCAATGTTTTCTTTTCTGTTTCCTCCCCCCATCCATCCATCCCTTCTTTCTTTCCATCCGTCTCCCTGTCGTCCCACTGAGTGACTCCCACAGACAGGTCTCCTTCTCCCGCGGAGGACACGGACCTCGCCGGGACAACGAGAGAGGAGACAGCGAAACGCTGACTCGTGTGCGGCTGAAGCGTGGGCGTTGGCCAAACTAGCCTCGAGAGGTTAGCGCAGAGTGGTTAGCCTCGGGAGGTTAGCGCAGCGAGGTTAGCGCAGGGAGGTTAGCGCAGCGAGGTTAGCCTCAGGAGGTTAGCGCAGCGAGGTTAGCCTCAGGAGGTTAGCCTCGGGAGGTTAGCGCAGGGAGGTTAGCCTCGGGAGGTTAGCGCAACGAGGTTAGCCTCGGGAGGTTAGCGCAACGAGGTTAGCCTCGGGAGGTTAGCGCAGGGAGGTTAGCGCAGGCACGAACCGGTGGGGGGAAAAAAGATATAAAAAATTACCGCTTTTTTCTTCTTTTTTTTTCCAACCACGGAGCAAGAATGCCATCAGTTAAAGAGAGGATGAATCAATTTAGGCGTGTGACGGAAGAGAGGCATCCTAAATGGGTATTAACAGGCACATCAGAGGGAATAAAGGCTCCTCAGTGGGCCATTGAGGCCCAGAACTAATCCCCCCAGCTCCAAAGCGTTTAGGTCTCATGTATATGTAAATGTGAGGTGGCGTTTGGAGCTGTGGAGAAAAGGGCTTAGCTCCAGATCGGCCCGAGACAACACAGATGCTTATTATTCCCCCGCGTAACCCAACCTTAAACCACGAGCTTGCAAAATCCTCTTGTCAAGGTGAATCGGCCACTCGAAATCCTTATAAAGCGCATTAACTTAAGTATAAAACGCGGCCTAATCAGAAGTGGTGGTCATGTTCTCCAGAGTTAATGATTGTTCTGGAAGTCTCACGCTCGCTCCCCTTTAGGTAGCTTTTAAAGCTTTACTTCAGATTTGCTTTGTGATACAAATGACATTTAAAAAAAATGTTTTGGCAAAAACCTAATACACAGTACTACGATGAAGCAAAACTTTTGGGGCGGTGTTGCTCTTGTTCATTTGGCTCCCCTAAAATGGAGGGACCATCTATTAAAAAGGGTTGTAATTCCCACGCGAATCACCCAATATGGATGTAAACATCCACAAGTAAAAGCTGAGAGTGTGCACTTTAACCTCATGTATCCGATGTGCTGGAGTAACAGAGCCAAAGCAACAAAAAAACCGTGCCACCCTCGAGCCAATACTTTCGCATTTAACTGTACATCAACTTGTGCAACTTTAATTCACTGCTTTGGGGAATGTTTTTAGGACGGAGTGTAGCACAGTGGGTAAGGAACTGGACTTAACCGAACTGGACTTCGTAACCGAAAGGTCGCAGGTTCGATTCCCGGGTAGGACACTGCCGTTGTACCCTTGAGCAAGGTGCTTAACCGAAATTGCTTCAGTATATATCCTATATAAATGGATACAATGTAAAATGCTATGTAAAAAAGTTGTGCAAGTCGCTCTGGATAAGAGCGTCTCCTAAATGCCTGTAATGTAATGTAATGTCATTATTGCTGTCAACCACCCCATTCACAAAGGTCTGTAAATGAATACATTTATAAACAACCAGACGGCCGCAATTTGCGTACGGGTCGATTGAGCGCGTACGCAAATACCAAATTCAGTGAACGCGCGCGACCCAGTGGATCAGCGAGCGGGCGGGAAAACCGCAGCCTGAATCGTTTAATGAGTCCCTCTCGGCCGCGGCGCAGTACGGGCGCGGCGGGGAAGGCGGGACCTTTCACACGGGCCGGCAGCGCTGACCGGGGGGACGCGAGCCCTTCGCTCCCGCGCCGCGTCGCCTGGCGCGCCCGCGAGGCACGCCAAGCCCCTTCAGATCCATTTAGAGATGACTCTAAAAACGTATTTCTAACCTACAATCAAAACAGTGGAGGCATTGTTTGCTTTGCAGATGGCCTAGGGGTGTACGCCTTTCATAGACAGAGGCGAGCTACCTGTACCTTACATTGCATTTACATGGCAGACGCTTTTATCCAGTAGCAAAAGCAGTAAAATATTTTTGTAATATTTTGTATTAAATATTTTTTAAAATACCTTTTGTTGTATTTTTTTCTCCTCCCTGGTACATGAAGCGAAAAGGGGCACATGCACTGGGTTTGAGCTTCACGGGCAGGTTACGCTGCTTGATTTGGAGACCCGTCTGGATTGGCTACACCCACCCCCCCCGCCTACTCGCCCTCCTCCCAAGACCTCCCCTGACCCCCCGGCCTGCTCCCGCCTGACCCCCGCCCACATTTGGGCGATCAGGCACGCCGTCCACTTCCACAGGTTCTCCAAGCCCCGGGAAAATATGCAATAAAAGCCGGGAATAGCTTTGGGAATCCAAGCCAGAAGTCTGTACAGCAGGTCTATGGCAGATGCTACCATTCGATGCTCCCGCCCTCCATTTTGATGACTAGCATGGAAACCTGACCCTTATTTAAGCGTAAAATAAATGAATGTAACTGGCCTGATTTACTAAGACCTTTAGCACATGCTAAACCTTTTTAGCACACCCAAAACCAACAACGCGACCAATCACTGGTCACGGCATCTGTCCTGTGCCAATCACTGGCCGTGTTATTAGTTCTAGCATGTGCTAAAAGGTTTTGCACATGCTAGAGGTCTCAGTAAATCAGGCCCGAAATGCGTTTCCCTCCACAGTAACCACGCAAGGGGACCCTCATAAATCCTTCGGAATGATAAACGGCCTTCTGTCTCGGCGGTAACGCGAGAAACCTGAAACAAAGATGGCGTTTCATTCAGCGACTGCGACTTCATTCAGGGAACGAGCTCGGCGTTCTCACGACAGGACTACCGCGTATTTTCCCAGAGAGATGGGGACCAGCTGCTGCGCAGGCCAGTAACGGTAAAAGATCCCGTTTCGCCCTTTCATAAAGCGAAGAGTCCCATAGCGGGGAAAGTGCGGTAGACTATTTGTTGGCATTACTTCACACCGGCTATTCTTCATTCGCAAGGCCAACTGGAAACTGCTGCATGTAAGCAGAGCGCTTTCGTCGAAACATAACTACGCATCTCTGTTTATTACAAGAACACCTTCTTAGGTCAACAGGATAATATCATCTGTTGTATTTTCCGAGGTGAGGTCTGACCTCCAATGCAAAATCAAAGTTTAATTATGACCCAGTGCTCAGTGACCCTCGTGACCCAGTGCTCGAACAGGACCGCCTGTCTCGGGTCAGAGAAGACAATCAAGCTGCGTTGGTGTTTGCAGCGGTCAGGCACTATGACAGCCAACCCCGCGGAGGCTGTCGGACCTTCGTCAGAGCCTGTAATAATGAGGAAGCCTGACGTGTTTCAGACTTCCCCATTAAACAAGCCGAGTGTACAAAAAACACCGATCCATTTTAATCATTCATAGCAAAAGTGCGATGATTTTGAACCTATGAATTTGAATTCATACTGCATCTATATATGTGGAACACTATCAGTTTGAGACACGCTTCTGTGTTTGTGAGTGCGTTAAATAGTGACTGCACTGCAGCCAGTAGTGGTTGCTGGATAAACGCGTACATGGTCAACTGCTTTATCGAGCCAGTCACTGTAAAGGACCGTGAGATGTAACATAAAAACCCCCTGGACTAACTATACTCTCTGATTGGTCAATGTACCCTCATCAGCACATTAGGTTTCCCATTCCAGCCTTCGTGCCACGACAGACCGTGGAGGCAGAAGCCTCCATGCAGTATTTACGACCAAATTAAGCAGCTTGGATGTGAATTACTGGGACCGTATAAAAAATGGATGAAAACAACACAAAAAAGGCCAGCTGCAGGACAATGAATAAATTAGCTCAAGCGGTACGTTCCTATTGGCTGCACAACCGTTCTCACCACTCACTAAAAGTGAGAGCGATGATGTCGTCCAGCGTAACCTCCCATCCAAAAATTCATTCCCAGGTTTGGAAGATATTCCATTTGTAAGCAATATGTAAAAAACATTATAAACGATATGACATATACTATAAACTGAACATTAAAAGTGTCATTTAATTAAATACCAGGACCTAAACTAATGCCATATGAGCTAACAGGAAATGTGTTCAGGATGTTAAGGATGTAGCAAACCTTAAATCTCAGCTATTGGAGCACATTAGAGACCTCTAAAATGCACTGTTTCCATTTAAGCATGGTAATGTAACCTGTCCCTTTGATCTCATTCCGGCTCTTTGTAAATCACATATAACTGACGGATTAAGGCTATAAAATTCGAACGCACACAATTACGGAAAACCCATTAATACAAAAAAAAAGACAGAGAGAAAGAAAAAAATGTACACACTGCGACTCGGATTGTCTTTCACTTCAGGAAAAAGTAGGCTTGCAGGCAGCTGTTTGAGCTCTTCCCCATATACTCTGTGCCTGGCGGGAGATTAGGTCTGCAAACCGACACGGCATAATGGCCTGGTTAATGTCAGTCAGTTAGACGGTTGGAAATAGGCCTCATAATTAAACCCTGAGTGGAAATGTGATGACCCCCCCCCGCTGGCACTGCCCCTGGTTCTGAGCGGCGCGGAAAGCGGTCCCACCCGCGATAGCCGCCGTATCGCGAGTGCACTTCACCTCGGTGTTTCACACGGCCGCATCGATGTTTCACCGGCTGCATCGGTGTTTCACCGGCCGCATCGATGTTTCACCGGCGCATCGGTGTTTCACGGCCGCATCGATGTTCACCGGCTGCATCGGTGTTTCACCGGCTGCATCGATGTGTCACCGGCTGCATCGGTGTTTCACCGGCTGCATCGATGTGTCACCGGCTGCATCGATGTGTCACCGGCTGCATCGGTGTTTCACCGGCTGCATCGATGTGTCACCGGCTGCATCGGTGTTTCACCGGCAGCATCGATGTGTCACCGGCCGCATCGGTGTTTCACCGGCCGCATCGATGTTTCACCGGCCGCATCGATGTTTCACCGGCTGCATCGATGTTTCACCGGCTGCATCGGTGTTTCACCGGCTGCATCGGTGTTTCACCGGCCGCATCGATGTTTCACCGGCTGCATCGGTGTTTCACCGGCTGCATCGATGTGTCACCGGCTGCATCGGTGTTTCACCGGCTGCATCGATGTGTCACCGGCTGCATCGGTGTTTCACCGGCTGCATCGATGTGTCACCGGCTGCATCGATGTGTCACCGGCTGCATCGGTGTTTCACCGGCTGCATCGATGTGTCACCGGCTGCATCGGTGTTTCACCGGCAGCATCGATGTGTCACCGGCTGCATCGGTGTTTCACCGGCCGCATCGATGTTTCACCGGCCGCATCTATGTTTCACCGGCTGCATCGATGTTTCACCGGCTGCATCGGTGTTTCACCGGCTGCATCGGTGTTTCACCGGCTGCATCGGTGTTTCACCGGCCGCATCGATGTTTCACCGGCTGCATCGATGTTTCACCGGCTGCATCGGTGTTTCACCGGCCGCATCGATGTTTCACCGGCTGCATCGGTGTTTCACCGGCCGCATCGGTGTTTCACCGGCTGCATCGGTGTTTCACCGGCTGCATCGGTGTTTCACCGGCCGCATCGGTGTTTCACCGGCCGCATCGGTGTTTCACCGGCGCATCGGTGTTTCACCGGCCGCATCGGTGTTTCACCGGCTGCATCGGTGTTTCACCGGCTGCATCGATTTATCGTCGCATGCGAGTGATTCGAACTTCGTCTACCTGCGGCTGCCCTCCCACGGGCTCCGCCATCTATCATCCATCCATCCATTATCTATATCCGCTTATCCTGGGCAGAGTCTCCAATTAGGCTACCTGCATTGGACTGTGGGAGGAAACCGGAGTACCTAGAGGAAACCCACGCGGACACGGGGAGAACATGCAAACTCCAGACAGAACCCACAACCTTCTTGCTGTGAGGCGCCAGTGCTACCCACTGCACCACCATGCCGCCCCTCCGCCATCTATGAAATACAGAAAGCTGCATTCAGTTTCAGATCTATTTCCATAAGTACTGCTGGCTGGGAGGCATTAGTGAGCCCTGTGCATGGGCTCCTACTGTATACATGTGCAGCACTAAGGATCCTTATTCTGCTGAACGCACTGGCTAGCAGCACACAAAGCTGCTAACTACAGGCCAGTGTCACTGCTGCAATCGGGATTTTGTACCGACGTAATTGATGGAATCGGCTAGGTTAAACACACCGGACTTGTTTCTCTTGTAGGAAATAAAACACTAAGAATAAACTTACATATATTTATATAACCATTCCCAAATGCAAAAACACAAACTGTTGAGTGTTAGCACTTTGAAGAAAATTGTGAAAAAGGGGTAACAGATGGGATCATTTGCTTGGAAAACAATGCTCCAAAAAGTGGTTGATATTTCAACTTGATTAAATAAATACCCAGAGATTATATTTACTTTACATGAATCATGCTGGATGATTCATAAGCTACGTTCTCTCATCTTCACAGCATGCTGAGGCTCTTAAATAGAACACCAGTCGTCTAATTCAGTAAAAAAAAGGAAAAGAAAAAGGACATTGGAATGCATTGCTGCATATATTAAAGGGGGGTCATAGGTTGTCACTGTACTGGCATTAACTCAGGCATTATTACTGTAGTAGCATTAACTTCTGCTTTACTGTTTTTTTTTCCTTATTCAAATCCTGTCTGTTCAACCTGACAGGGCAAGAAAAGCCTGCCATCAAAGATCCATCGCATGATACATGATACAGATAAAACTAGGCTACAAGCCAGCTCACACAGTAATACACAAACCATACAA
>CM045901.1:4675796-4715796 GCA_025169545.1 Anguilla japonica | reverse complement strand
AATAATGAGCGCACGGAGACTTGCTATTTTAAATCCGTCCTTTCTCTACCTTCACAAACCTCAGAGAGCTGTTCCACAGCGTCGTACAAAGACGTAATGAAGTGCAGGAACACTTGCCTGGTGAAAGAACGGCAGTGAGTCAGAGTGAGAGGGTTTTATTAGTGTGTTTCGAGGATGTGGAGCGTTGTTGGAAGGACACAGAGATAGCTGTTTATCTTGAAGCTGCTCTGAACTTGCACCGTGTCTGACTCGTATTTATGAGGGGGAAACGGAGCAGGGAGAAGACATTCCAGTACTGCAGGGATCATGACTACCCCTCATTGTCAAAATAAAGTGAATTACTTTTGCTGCAATATGTGACTGAAATCATTTTGCATCTTAAATTTTAAAAAAAATCATCTTTGCAAGCGTGAATTCTGAGTTGCGTCCCTTCCCCAGGTTGTTTTGGTCGGGGGTGCGCTCAGTCGAAGCAGGGACAGCGCTGGTCTAAACACTTATTCTAGCCACTCAAACTGCAGTTCCTGAGCGCGATGCTCTTGACCTCTCGCCGACGACGTGTCCTTCAGCACAAAGCGTCCGAGAGCGTCCCGCCAAACCCGTCGCTTACCACGACAGGCCCTGTGAAGGGTCAGACTCTTACTGGAGGGCCACTGTAATCCCACTGGAGAGGGTCAGAGAGAGCAGGAAGGGGCCCACACCATCACCATGCGCATTGTGATGAACAGTTTAACAAAGTCTGTTGAGTTTTTTTTTTCTTATTATATTCTATTATCTATTCAATTCAATTCAATTAAATTCAATACTTCATTGTTATGTCAACACAGTTGATAGGAATTTGCCTCAGTGCAGCTCTTAAAAACAAACAAAAACACAAACATGAATAAATAAAGTAAATTCTGTTGAGTTTTTTTTTCTTTTCTTATTATATTCTATTATCTAATCAATGGAGGCTGAAATTATAATGCCGTGTAAGAAACAAACCAAATATAAATAAATAAAGAAACTAATTGTACGGCGTTGTTGAAATATTTACTCAATCTTTACTCAAACTTAATTTTTTATGTGTTATATGTATATACTGTACTGTACGTATCTATGTATTTATGTATCTATGTATTTATGTGAGGCTGCAAGGCAAAAACTGTGAAAACAAATTTCCCCTGAGGGGAAAATAAAGTATTGTATTGTTGTATTGTATTGTATTAAGGGCAAAAGGGCATTGCTGATTGGCTGAATGAGGCTCAGGGGCAAGAACAGCTGTTATTTCACTTATCGAAGGCTAATAGACTGGCCTCCCTCTTTGACTTATATTGCCCTCTAAAATAACAGATCAATGCCAGTCTCAGACAGCTTTGATGGTGGTGTGCTTATGCTTTGGAAACAGTGGGAAAAAACGGAGGGGTGTGCGTATAGACATAACAAATAATTTTTTAAAGCAGCACTCAAGTAATTTAAGCTTCATGTAATTTCATTCTGAGGATTATGGGGGTATTACAAACGCCTTTCGCCCTGAGAAATCTTCTTTAATTCAGCTAAATTGGGCATGACTCTGCACAAATGCAGCTTCACCCAAGCATACCTCAGCCATTTCTGAATTTCACTCAAAGTTACATTGAATAATCTATATGGACTCAACAACTCAAAGCATTCACAGCCAGGATGCATGTTCTTCTACATTATTCCATCTCTTATAGAATCTGAATGAAATGACCACGCAGGCGTAGCGGCGAACCTAGAGCCGAAATGGCCGAATCGCAGCAGCACAAAGAACAGCCTAATCCCCCCTGAAGTAAAGCCTGGTGCAATTACAGCAGAGGAAGGGCTCAGGTTAATGTAAACCGAGGGGTCTTACTCAGATAAACAAGTCATTGTGCTTTGATCGCGGGCAGCAGAAGCAGGGACTGAGGCCCCGGCTCATATTTCCGTCACTGAGGGATTATTCCAGGTTAATAATGGCGCACTGTGACCGGACGGGGTCCACAGGAAGGGGCTCTGAAACGACTTCCTGTGCGCCGCGGTCCGGACGAAATCCGTCCCGACAGCGGTAACCGGCGCCCTGCGACGGACGGCCGAACGGGCCCCGTTCTGCAGAGCCCGCTTCGCGTTTGGGACCCGGCCGCGCACTCTGTCGCAAAGCCACGCCTTCGCCCCCGTCCCGATTCGCCCCGCGTTAACCACTCGCCCAAAATGCACAGAAAATGAGTCGCTAACCTGCATGGATGGTATTTGCACAGAAAACGAGTCGCTAACCTGCATGGATGGTATTTGCACAGAAAACGAGTCGCTAACCTGCATGGATGGTATCTGCACAGAAAGCGAGTCGCTAACCTGCATGGATGGTATTTGCACAGAAAGCGAGTCGCTAACCTGCATGGATGGTATCTGCACAGAAAGCGAGTCGCTAACCTGCATGGATGGTATCTGCACAGAAAGCGAGTCGCTAACCTGCATGGATGGTATCTGCACAGAAAAGCGAGTCGCTAACCTGCATGGATGGTATCTGCACAGAAAAACGAGTCGCTAACCTGCATGGATGGTATCTGCACAGAAAGCGAGTCGCTAACCTGCATGGATGGTATCTGCACAGAAAGCGAGTCGCTAACCTGCATGGATGGTATCTGCACAGAAAGCGAGTCGCTAACCTGCATGGATGGTATCTGCACAGAAAGCGAGTCGCTAACCTGTCGCTAACGGTATTTAGCTAAGAGTCGTACTCACTGCGTAAGGTGAGCCGTGCAGCAGGTTGTGCACAGCGGGTCTTAGGTCGACGTTTCCTTTATAAGTAACAAAATCATATCTGGGGATACGCAGTAGGAGGAGTCACAGCGTCGCCGCGCAGTATCTCGACAGCGTTATCAGGCTCAGTGAGCATTCACGGTCCTGGAGGCCGAGGTCAGCGGGTTTATCAGGACACACGGTGGCGGTTGGGGGAGCAGGGCGTTTATCCGGTTGGGCGAGCAGGGTGTTTATCTGGTTGGGTGAGCAGGGTGTTTATCTGGTTGGATGAGCAGGGTGTTTATCTGGTTGGGTGAGCAGGGCGTTTATCTGGTTGGGTGAGCAGGGCTTTTATCTGGTTGGGTGAGCAGGGTGTTTATCTGGTTGGGTGAGCAGGGTGTTTATCTGGTTGGGTGAGCAGGGTGTTTATCTGGTTGGGTGAGCAGGGCGTTTATCTGGTTGGATGAGCAGGGTGTTTATCTGGTTGGGTGAGCAGGGTGTTTATCCGGATGGTTGGGCGAGCAGGGCGTTTATCTGGTTGGGTGAGCAGGGTGTTTATCTGGTTGGGTGAGTAGGGCGTTTATCTGGTTGGGCGAGCAGGGTGTTTATCCGGATGGTTGGGCGAGCAGGGCGTTTATCTGGTTGGGTGAGCAGGGTGTTTATCTGGTTGGGTGAGCAGGGCGTTTATCTGGTTGGGCGAGCAGGGTGTTTAACCGGATGGTTGGGCGAGCAGGGCGTTTATCTGGTTGGGTGAGCAGGGTGTTTATCTGGTTGGGTGAGCAGGGTGTTTATCTGGTTGGGTGAGCAGGGTGTTTATCTGGTTGGGGGAGCAGGGTGTTTATCTGGTTGGGTGAGCAGGGTGTTTATCTGGTTGGGTGAGCAGGGCGTTTATCTGGTTGGGTGAGCAGGGTGTTTATCTGGTTGGGTGAGCAGGGTGTTTATCTGGTTGGGTGAGCAGGGCGTTTATCTGGTTGGGCGAGCAGGGTGTTTATCTGGTTGGATGAGCAGGGTGTTTATCCGGTTGGGGGAGCAGGGTGTTTATCTGGTTGGGTGATCAGGGCGTTTATCTGGTTGGGTGAGCAGGGCGTTTATCTGGTTGGGTGAGCAGGGCGTTTATCTGGTTAGATGAGCAGGGTGTTTATCTGGTTGGATGAGCAGGGTGTTTATCTGGTTGGGTGAGCAGGGTGTTTATCCGGTTGGGTGAGCAGGGTGTTTATCTGGTTGGATGAGCAGGGTGTTTATCCGGTTGGGCGAGCAGGGCGTTTATCCAGTTGGGCGAGCAGGGTGTTTATCTTGTTGGGGGAGCAGGGTGTTTATCCGGTTGGGGGAGGAGGGTGTTTATCCGGTTGGGTGAGCAGGGCATTTATCTGGTTGGATGAGCAGTGTGTTTATCTGGTTGGGGTGAGCGGGGAGTTTATCTGGTTAGGTGATCAGGGTGTTTGTCCGGTTGGGTGAGCAGGTTGTTTATCTGGTTGGGGGAGCAGGGTGTTTATCTGGTTGGGTGAGCAGGGTGTTTATCTGGTTGGGTGAGCAGGGTGTTTATCCGGTTGGGTGAGCAGGGTGTTTATCTGGCTGGGTGAGCAGGGTGTTTATCTGGTTGGGTGAGCAGGGTGTTTATCTGGTTGGATGAGCAGGGTGTTTATCTGGTTGGATGAGCAGGGCGTTTATCTGGTTGGATGAGCAGGGTGTTTATCTGGTTGGGTGATCAGGGTGTTTATCTGGTTGGGTGAGCAGGGTGTTTATCTGGTTGGGTGAGCAGGGCATTTATCTGGTTGGGTGAGCAGGGCGTTTATCTGGTTGGGTGATCAGGGCATTTATCTGGTTGGGTGAGCAGGGTGTTTATCTGGTTGGGTGAGCAGGGTGTTTATCCGGTTGGGCGAGCAGGGTGTTTATCTGGTTGGATGAGCAGGGTGTTTATCTGGTTGGATGAGCAGGGTGTTTATCTGGTTGGATGAGCAGGGCGTTTATCTGGTTGGATGAGCAGGGTGTTTATCTGGTTGGGTGATCAGGGTGTTTATCTGGTTGGGTGAGCAGGGTGTTTATCTGGTTGGGTGAGCAGGGCGTTTATCTGGTTGGGTGAGCAGGGCGTTTATCTGGTTGGGTGATCAGGGCGTTTATCTGGTTGGGTGAGCAGGGCGTTTATCTGGTTGGGTGAGCAGGGCGTTTATCTGGTTGGGTGAGCAGGGCGTTTATCCGGTTGGGTGAGCAGGGTGTTTATCTGGTTGGATGAGCAGGTTGTTTATCCGGTTGGGGGAGCAGGGCGTTTATCTGGTTGGGTGAGCAGTGCGTTTATCTGGTTGGGGTGAGCGGGGCGTTTATCTGGTTAGGTGATCAGGGTGTTTGTCCGGTTGGGTGAGCAGGGTGTTTATCTGGTTGGGTGAGCAGGGTGTTTATCCGGTTGGGTGAGCAGGGTGTTTATCTGGCTGGGTGAGCAGGGTGTTTATCTGGTTGGGTGAGCAGGGTGTTTATCTGGTTGGGTGAGCAGGGCGTTTATCTGGTTGGATGAGCAGAGTGTTTATCTGGTTGGGTGAGCAGGGCGTTTATCTGGTTGGGTGAGCAGGGTGTTTATCTGGTTGGATGAGCAGGGCGTTTATCTGGTTGGGTGATCAGGGTGTTTATCTGGTTGGGTGAGCAGGGTGTTTATCTGGTTGGATGAGCAGGGTGTTTATCTGGTTGGGTGAGCAGGGCGTTTATCCGGTTGGGTGATCAGGGTGTTTATCTGGTTGGGTGAGCAGGGTGTTTATCTGGTTGGATGAGCAGGGTGTTTATCTGGTTGGGTGAGCAGGGCGTTTATCCGGTTGGGTGATCAGGGTGTTTATCTGGTTGGGTGAGCAGGGTGTTTATCTGGTTGGGTGATCAGGGTGTTTATCTGGTTGGGTGAGCAGGGTGTTTATCCAAACGTGGCGGCTCTGACCGGGCGGCTGCCATGACCGCCAAGTCATGAGGAACAGGAAGGCGGAGGTGAACGGGAACCGTTCACTTCCCCTCAACATGACAGCGTGAGAGAGAGAGCTGGGATGACAGCGTTAGAGAGAGAGCCGGGATGACATGTTGTTAACAGGACACTGCAAACACGCAGTACCGCACCACGACTGCATTTATTTTTTGATGCGCATGACTTTGGAGTTTTGAAATTTCATCTCTACGTGTTCAGGAGAAAAGCTAGGACAATATTTGACAATGAACCCCAGGGTGCTTATATAGTGTACAGTGATTATATAGTGTACAGGGATGTACAGTACCCGAGCTAACGGACGTAAAAGGCTTGTTTATAAACACTTGGTTTGTTAATGCAACCACATTCCCTGGGGTGTATCTTCCTCACAGTACCTCTCTAGCAGGTGCCTTTGTAGAGAGTATGTGTGCATTTCATTAAAACCCAACCCAAGACTGAACTGCTTTACGGCCAATTATATATGTATGTAGCAGCATTCTGTGGCTTTGTATGTACAGGACCTGCTGGCTCACATTGCTGGCTCTGTTAACCCTTTAAAGGTGTGAGAATGCAGATGTTTGATTAGAATGTTCTTAACTGAACATTCTAATGCTGATGTCACAATCACTGCTGGTGACTGAAAGCAGCGGAGTTCTAGAACACTGACTTTGGAATTTTGAGAAAACATTCCAAAAAAAAAAAAACTTGCTCTTCAAAGTACGTGTCAGTAGAGGTACTGGTGTGGGGGTGTAATCACCTGTCTTGTGAACGCTCTCTCGGCTTGACAGGCCTCTGATTGGTCAGCCAGGCCATTAACACAGCAGAGAGTGGCAAGGGCTGGATGGCGAGCAGTCGAAGGCAGAGAGGGACATGAACCAAGGCCGGATTCCTCAAACTGAAAAGAACAAGGCCGTCCTCAGGCCTGCTTATCAGCATCCCACTTCCAAAATGCCACCGGCTCTTCAGCCTAACCCTCTGCCAACTCCCCAGAGGGCTCTTAAAAGTCCATTCCAAGGCCCTGATAAGATCATCGCGCTTGGATCTCTGGTCTTTTGAACAGCACATCACAGCGAGTGTTTTTTTTTTTTTACCCTTTAAACCAAATGGGTTGTCAGTCCCTCGTTAAGCACCGTGCCAACACAACCCGGTCCCAGGTAAACATCAACAGGCTGTCAAAGGGAAGGCCCTGGGCCAGCGTTGGAGAGAAATGATTTCCATCCATCCATCATCTGCACCCACTTATTCCTGATCAGGGTCACAGGGGGTGCTGAGGCCTATCCCAGCATGCACTGGGCAAAAGGCAGGAATGCACCCGATCCATTGCAGGGCACACATACCTTTCACTCCCACCCGATCTGAATGTCTTTGGAGGAAACCAGAGTACCTGGAGAAAACCCACACAGGCACATGCCAGCTCTGCACAGAAAGGCCCCAGACTCAAACCCAAGACCGACAGTGCTACCCAGTATTATTAATAAATAATGATTATTTCTATTAGAATGGCAATACGTGTAGTCCATTCTGAACCCACGCCATCAGGCAGAGTCATTAGCCTGAATCTGTGCAATGCTGAACCAGCACCCTAAACCCTATACCCTAACCCTACACCAAGCATACTAACTACAGTTCAGTCCCACTGATTAGTGCAAGACTGACTCCCAGGTAAAAGGAGGTTGGAAAACCAGCGGATCTCAGCCAATCGAGGACCGTGATTTGAGTAGTGACAGGGCCCCAGCACCCTACACAGCCCCTCCCAGCAGCACAGCTTCATACGAGACAGTGAGAACTGTTTTCGCATTTGGGTTCTCATATGGCCCTGCGATAGACTGGCGGCCTGTCCAGGGTGTATTCCTGCCTCTCGCAAAATGCACGCTGGGATAGGCCCCAGCACCCCCCCGCGACCCTGCCCAGGATAAGCGGGTACAGATAATGGATGGACGGATGGATGGATGGATGGATGGATGGTTCTCATAAGATCATGTTACAATGATGACACAGTTGGTGCGCATCACATTTCTGGAAGAGCCCGGAAAAATGAAACAAAAACAACCGCACGCCCTCCTTCACAATCAGGCAGACCATGAACAAAGCCGTCTGTGCATGCTTTATAGTCAGAACTATAGTCAGAACGAACACGGTCATATTTACTAGCAAACACCATAAACACCCTATATAACCGTAACCCTAACCCTATAGTCAGAACGAACGTGGTCATATTTACTGGCAAACACTATAAACACCCTATATGACCCTAACCCTATAGTCGAACACGGTCATATTTACTGGGTTTCCTGTAGCTACTGAGTATCTGGTTTAGATACTCAGTAGATACACAGACACACTGGGGGGGACAGAATGACGGATGTTCCTACTTTACTGTCGCACCTCTGCACATGTTCACACAAAGGGCCTGTGAGGAGCGGGAGGCCGGGTCACCGGGGAGTGCATTCCCCTGGGGGGGGGGCCCACGCCACTCTTGCGGGCTCCAATGACCCCGCCCCCCAGCCAAGACTAGATTACTGACGCAGCGGGTCACTGCTAATTCGCAGTTGCACTCTCTCTCGCTGTAGCTGTGTCACTGTAAAACACAGAAAGGAAAACCTTGTGGAAACGACTATAGGCATGTCCCAGCAACAATGAATTTCACTCATTTAAACTGTGCTCAAAATGTTTCTTATTTACATTTAATTATTACATTTTTTTTTTTAAAATTTACATTGTCCAAGTGTTTACATGTTTAGGTCTGTATAAGCTTTTATCTGTTAACATAAAGGAAGGGCACAGTAGAGCACTTTCCTTTGTAAACTGAAGTCGATTCTCCACTGTAACAAAGGCATTTCCCAGCATGCCGAGCTGCACCGGCATGACAGATCTCTTTTTTTTCTCTCCCGCCCCCAGGGGAGAATAAGGAAGCCGATGAAACAGACAGTAGCAATTTTCCGCTAATTGGACCCCAGGAAATTGCAGCTCGTTCGAATTTACGGCTCCAGAGGCAGACGTGTCGGACGCAAGGAGCTTTCTTTTTTTTTTTTTTTTTTGTCCCAAACCAGTCCAGGTGTTGGCAGCGTACGGCAGTTTGGAAACGTCTCCACTCTGCGGCCGACACACCCAAACACTACCGCCCGTACGCTATCCTGCCTAAATATTAGCCTTTTACCGAGCTGGAATATACTCCAATATATGGTAAATATACGGACTTTTAGAAAACACAATGCTAACAGATGACAGCATATATTGTCATGGGTAGCGATATCTTTTCTGATGTCAATGTTATACGTTATTTAAATATCCCCTATGTTCCAGATCCTGAAGGGATATGAACCACACCATCATTGACCCTTCACTTTAAACAAACGTTTCAATTTTTACATCACTTACATACATTGCTGGCTTCTTTGCAATATAAAAATGCGAGGACAGGAAGTTAGAGATATGCCGATGCATATTCCGCGGGGGCGGAACTGTGGTGGAGTGGTTTGGGAAGTGAGCTCATACCCAGGAGTAGGGCAGTTCCGTACTTCAGCAGGGCCACTTAACCCAATGAGGTTAGGTCTTGGACAAGGGCCTCGGCAAAGAAAATAAATGCTGGTTAGGGACCCCGTCACATGACAAACGACCAAATACCGGGCGAGGTTAGTTTTGATTGACATCTGCGAAAGCTATTTTTCTCTCCTATCATGTCAGCACCTTTGCCAAAAACACTTAAAATGCAGATGCCGTTTCAGTGCTCAGTAAATGTTGTGCAGAACGATGCCCTGCACAAATTATCTTAAACTTGTTTGCAAATTTTGAAATTTGGTTCTTTTCGTTCTCGTCCGAGCGGCTGCGTGGCCCAGACGTTGACGGCTAAACAGAAACGGAAAACAGAATTGCAGTCCTATTCGCTCCTTTTTTTTTTTTTTGTCTAGACGTCAAAAAATACGCTATCGAACGAAAGGTCAACGTGGAGATTATCGATGTCAACAGGGCGTTCCGTACACGACGTGCCGTTCACCCCGAGTCTAAGTTTGTTGCGGCAGACTCATTTGTTGCGTTTGTTTGTTGCGTCGGGTCATTTCGGCAGGTTTAAGCATTTATCAGGTTTAAAAGGCCTCGTCATGGACGGCCGCGTAATCGCCGAAAGAAGGACCCCAGAACAACAACGTTTCCAAAGCAGAAGAAGGAGTATCTCATTATCTTTTTCGTCTCTGTATCAATGGGCTTTCTGGGTTCTTTGCCGCAGACCTGCAAACCCCTGGCCTGGGGAGGGAGTCAGGGTAAACACAATTAGTTTCCCATCTCTGATTACTCTTAAGATAAGGGAGAGGGGTGGGGGCTGCACTTTCTCCAGCGGAATGCGAGGAGAGGGGGAGAGTGCTTGTCAGGCAGGGGCGGGGGCTTGCTGAGGCTACGCCGGGTTGGGGTTTCAGAGGCTCTTCGGAAGCCATGTTAGGTCAGCTGCCCTCCCTTCGCCAGAGCAGCAGAGCATGTCGGCGCATTCTGGTCGTTCTCAACGCGGGGCGGGGTGTGGGGTGGGGTGTGGGCCGGGGGGTGGGGCGGGGGGGGGGGGGGGGGGGTTAGCGAGGGGTAAACCGCAAGCTCCTTTGCCCGTCACAGTCCGCCGCCAGCTCATCAAAACAAACGCGGCCTCATCCGGAGTCGCGCTTGGTCTGATGCGGACGGCCTGTTTCGCCCCCCCCCCCCCCCCCCCCCCCCCCCCGCTCTGCCACCAGGCCTTACTGCTTGCTGTACGTGTTCTACCCCGCTGTCCCATTTAACTTTGGCCCGCCATCTCCGCAGGGGGATTGCTAATTAGGTACACTCGGAGCGACGCTAGCGTCGCTCCCTCCTAGTTTATGAGCCCGCTCCCCATTCCAGTCTGTGCTCTCCCCTTCAGAAGGCGCTTCCAGCGACGCGGCCCCCCTCGACAACGGAACACCTCTAACCTCTGCTACCCCCCGCTGACCCCCTGTGAGAACTTCACGGTCACAGGGGGGCTATGGAACTGCCAGTCTGCTACGCGCAAGGCAGACTTCATCTCCGCCTATGCCTCCCTCCTGTCCCTGCAGTTCCTTGCCCTCACAGAGACCTGGATCACACCAGACAACTCTGCCACTCCTGCTGCCCTCTCGTCCTCCTACTCCTTCTCCCACACCCCCCGGCGATCTGGCCGTGGTGGTGGTACTGGTCTACTGATCTCCCCCACCTGGAAATTCTCTGTCCTCCCCCTCCCTGACCTGTCTATATCCACTTTTGAATTCCATCCTGTCTCTATCACCTACCCTGCTAACCTCTATATTGTTGTTATTTATCGTCCCCCGGGGCCCCTGGGAAGCTTCCTGGATGAGCTAGACACCCTCCTCAGCTCCTTCCCTGAGGACAGCACCCCGCTGATCCTCCTGGGAGATTTTAACATCCACCTAGAGGCCTCTCAGTCTGCTGCCTTCCTACCACTACTCCACTCCTTTGACCTCTCCCTACAACACTCTCCCCCAACCCACAAGGCAGGCAACCTCCTAGACCTGATCTTCCTGAGGACCTGCTCCAGTTCCAATCTTACGGTTACCCCCCTGCATACGTCTGACCATCACTTCATCTCCTTCTCCCTCCCCCTCTCTCCACATCCTCCCTCTCCTCCTCCCACCCCCCCATGGTCACTGTCCGCCGTAACCTCCGCTCCCTGTCACCCTCTTCTTTGGCTTCCAGAGTGACTGCTTCCCTCCCCCCTCTTCAATCATTTTCCAAGCTCCCCACCAACTCTGCATCCTCCACCCTAACTTCATCTCTCTCCTCAGCACTCGACTCCCTATGCCCCCTTGTCCCGAGGCCAGCACGTTCATCCCCTCCCAGTCCATGGATGTCTGACATCCTACGCACCTCCAGGGCCAGCCTTCGCGCTGCTGAGAGGAAGTGGGCCAAATCCAGGGACCCATCTGACCTCTCAGCCTATCAGTCTCTCCTGACAGAGTTTTCTTCCGCTGTCACTGCCGCCAAGGCAAAATTCTACCAAACTAAAATTCATAACTCCATCTCTAACCCTCATCAACTTTTCACTATTTTTCTCCTCTCTCCTCAGCGTGCCACCTCCTCCACCCCAGTCTTCCTTCACTGCAGATGACTTTGCAGCATTCTTTGATGGAAAGATCGCAGACATCCGCAGCTCCTTTGCCCCCTCTGCGCCCTCCGCGCCCTCCGCCCCCCCACTGCGCCCTCCGCCCCCTGTCTCTCCACTTTTGCTCTCCTCTCAGACTCTGAAGTTTCCCAGCTTCTGCTCACTCACCGCCCTACCACCTGCGCCCTCGACCCTATCCCCTCATCTCTCCTCCAGGCAATCACACCAGACATCCTCCCTTTTGTCACCTCCCTCGTGAACTCCTCCCTATCTTCTGGATGTTTCCCCTCATCCTTCAAGAGGGCCCACATCACCCCGCTGCTGAAGAAACCCACACTAGATCCTTCAGTCATTCAGAACTACCGCCCGGTATCTCTCCTCCCTTTCCTATCCAAAACACTTGAACGTGCTGCATCCAACCAACTCTCTGCTTTCTTCTCTCGGAACAACCTGCTTGACCCCCACCAGTCTGGCTTCAGGCCTGGCCACTCGACCGAGACTGCACTCCTCTCGGTCAGTGAGTCACTCCATGCCGCACGCGCAGCCTCCCTCTCCTCTGTCCTGATTCTCCTAGACCTCTCCGCTGCATTTGACACCGTGGAGCATTCTATCCTCCTGTCCTCCCTGGCAGCAACAGGGATCTGCGGCTCAGTCCTTGACTGGATTGAATCTTACCTCTCTGACCGTTCCTTCCAGGTTGCCTGGGCGGGTAAGGTATCACCACCCCGTCCCCTCGCCACCGGAGTTCCCCAGGGCTCAGTCCTCGGTCCCCTTCTCTTTTCATTATACACCAGATCCCTTGGCCCTGTAATATCTGCCCATGGCTTGTCCTACCACTCATATGCCGACGACACGCAACTCTTTCTCTCCTTCCCCCCATCGGACACACAGGTCCCTGCCCGCATCTCCGCTTGCCTGAGGGACATCCAGAGCTGGATGGACACTCACCACCTGAAGCTCAACCCAGGAAAGACGGAGCTAATCTTTATTCCTGCCCTATCCTCTCCCCTCCTTGACTTCTCCATTTCCCTAGGGGACACCTTAGTGACATCATCACCCTGTGCCAAGAATCTCGGGGTGGTGATGGACAACAAGCTGTCCCTCTCCAAGAACATCGCAGCAGTAAGCCGGACATGCAGATTTTTCCTGTATAACATCCGGAGAATCCGCCCCTTTCTCACCACCTACTCAACCCAGCTCCTGGTCCAAGCAATGGTTCTATCCCGCCTGGACTACTGCAACTCTCTTCTGGCTGGACTACCGGCATCTGCCACCAGACCTCTGCAACTCATCCAGAATGCTGCAGCTCGTCTGGTCTTCAACCTCCCCAGACACTCCCACGTCACGCCCCTGCTCACTACCCTCCACTGGCTGCCTGTTATAGCTCGCATCAAATTTAAAACATTGGTCCTAGCATACCAGGCAGTCAAGGGATCAGCCCCAGCATACCTCCACAAAATATTCAAACCCTACATGCCAGCCAGATCCCTCCGTTCTGCTACCTCAGGACGCCTGGCACCTCCCCCTCTTCGCACCTGCACCTCCAGATCACGTCTCCTGTCTGTTCTGGCCCCACGATGGTGGAATGACCTCCCCGTGGAGGTCAGAACAGCTAAGTCACTAACCCATTTCAAACGACAACTGAAGACTCACCTCTTCAGGCTGCACCTCTCCCCTTCCCTCCCTACCCCCCTGTAAATGAATGTAAGCTTAGGGTTGTAACTAGGCAGCTGTTTTGTAGGTGACTTAGGTGCATTAACTGTCTTAATGCAGTGGAGTTTAAAAAAAAAAAAAAAAAAAAAAAAAAGCAGTAATTGTTGCCGTTCTCGTTGTATTAGTGTTAATCAGTTTAACCTTCAGGGTCCAAGCTGATCTATGCGGTTGTTCCCTGCACTTGGACCGGTACTTCTCTCTAGGGTTTTCGTCATACTTGTTCCTGGTTATGGTTATACACTTTGATGTACGTCGCTCTGGATAAGAGCGTCTGCCAAATGCCTGTAATGTAATGTAATGTAATGGGATGAGGCGGAGGAGGACCGCCGTTGTTGCTTAGCTGCGCGAAACGGACGGGCCCCTTGCAGGAGGGCGGACCCTTGAAGACAGCGGACCAATCCCGCAGCCTCTATCAGTGATTGACAACGACAGGGCCCAAATCACCATACAGAGTGCTCCAAAGATCCACATTCTTCCATGTCAGCATCCAGTTGGACCCAATGGACCAAACATGAAAATGTCCAAACACATAAACCCGATTATCACTAAGGGATGCCTGGGGTTTGTTCGAATGTTTGTGAAGCATTCATTTTTTTTCCACTGGAGAGGATTAGTCCTCCCAGAGCACTAAACATGGCTTCCCAGTCCCAAATTTCTGAAGTTCATTACATGTTGTTCCTCTGGCGTAACCAACCAGTCGGAGGGTGAATTTATAGCTCCAAATACCGACGAATCGCAACTGTAATTTTTTTTTGGGGGGGGGGGGGGGTGGAGTTGTTTTTGTTCTGTCCCTTTGCACTAGCCGCACTTGTTTGACACAGTCTGATGAACTCTCAGGACCTGGCGTGTGCCTGTGGGCTGCTAAATGGGTCATAGCAGAAGTCTATGTCCTGAGGCCTTGCAGTTAAAGTTTGACTCATTGGAGTCAGCGATGGCAGCGCGGCTTGCTCACGCGAAGGGACCTACCGTGTTATTTCTTGCTACGATAGAGAGTCTTTGGAGGCCTGCACGTTTCCCACTGCTGGGCAAAGACACAGCAGGCAATGAATTTTAATGAGCGTCTCCCAAGTAAATGCAAAGGCACTAAACATGGTCTTTGGCAGTCGGAACCGCTTGACCCTGCATGTATTAAGAGGTTAAATCTATCATAAAAACCAATGGGATCTGACTTTTCAAACCATAAACTTTACGTTGTGACACGCAACCTCAATGATGCCTTTAAGTTAACTCTGATCTGCGTTACACTAAACCGTTTACAGATTATAATGCTTGAAATGGGAATTGATTCAAATGTCCCTGTCCCAGAGCTTCAAACACAAATACATACCAAGTGTTGATTTAAACCCTTTACATTACAATTTCATTACGGGAATTTAAACATTTACTAAGATGGATCTACTCCATACCCCCCACCTTGTTCTTCGTAAGACTGGAATCTTACAGTATATCACAATTTCTATTTTTTGTGCAAATAAAAAATAGCGTTTTTATTTATTCTTAATTCTATGTCATGGATTTCAGCAAGATTTACACCTCCGCCCGCAACATACTACATCTGCCAGTTGCAGAAATGCATGAAAATTCAGAGAAATAAAAATGTTTTTCCTCAACTTTGACTTAACGGTGCAAGTTGCCCCCTAAATCTCTGAATTTATGTGCGAAAGAAAATCACGGACAAATGTTGATGGAATTGTTCCCTTGGCTACACAATTAAGGACATATAGCATTATTGTTGGCTTGGCAGATCCAGTAAGCACTAATCATACATCGTTCCTCAGTTGTACAGGCCGTGGCTGAACGTCCACCACGCTGGAGCTAGTAATTGACTTGCGTGCGGGTTTTACTGTCTGTGCAAACTGGTAATGTCTCCACGTGACTGGAGTCACCTTTGCTTGAACTTAATTAATACTGGATTGGCTGTTTATGTATTGTAAGCCATTTCCATAACGAACCGGTGCCTGCCCGCGGCAGATGGGTTCCCCCTCTGAGTCCGGTTCTGCTCAAGGTTTCTTCCTGCTATCAGTCAAGGAGTTTTTCCTTGTCGCTGTTGCCCTAGGCTTACTCTTTGGGGGCCGGTTCTCTGAAAAGCTGCTTTGTGACAAAGCTCCTTTGTTAAAAGCGCTATACAAACAAAATTGATTGATTGATTGATTGATTGATTTAACCAGTGCTACAACACAGCACCCCTCTGTCCATCCAGCAAAGCATTTCTTATAGCATTTCTGCTACATTCCATTCAACCGCTATTTTACACCAGGCTGGCCCGTGGAGGATGGGCTCCCCTCTATAGCCGGGTTCCTCTCGAGGATTTCTTCCCGTTGGGAAGTGTTTTCTCACCACCATTTGAGGGTTTTATCCCCTACTGGGAGTTTTTGTTTTTTACCTCATGTGCTTGCTATTTGGGGGTTCAGGCCTGGTGTTTGCTCTTTTTTTGCTCTGTTTCTTGCCTTGCTACTCTGTAAAGCATCTTTGTGACAGTTCCCTATAAAAAGTGCTACACAAATAAAATTTAATTGAATTGAATTAAAGCGTCTGCTTGACCAGGGGCTTCTCTGGGATGTACGCAGGCCTGCGATTAGGGCTGGTTACCCAGCAGTCTGGGCCTTCTCTGGGATGTACACAGTCCTGCGATTTGGGCTGGTTACCCAGCAGTCTGGGCCTTCTCTGGGATGTACACAGTCCTGCGATTTGGGCTGGTTACCCAGGAGTCTGGGCCTTCTCTGGGATGTACACAGTCCTGCGATTTGGGCTGGTTACCCAGCAGTCTGGGCCTTCTCTGGGATCTACACAGTCCTGCGATTTGGGCTGGTTACCCAGAGTCTGGGCCTTCTCTGGGATCTACACAGTCCTGCGATTTGGGCTGGTTACCCAGCAGTCTGGGCCTTCTCTGGGATGTACACAGTCCTGCGATTTGGGCTGGTTACCCAGCAGTCTGGGCCTTCTCTGGGATGTACACAGTCCTGCGATTTGGGCTGGTTACCCAGGAGTCTGGGCCTTCTCTGGGATCTACACAGTCCTGCGATTTGGGCTGGTTACCCAGGAGACTGGGCCTTCTCTGGCATCTACACAGTCCTGCGATTTGGGCTGGTTACCCAGGAGACTGGGCCTTCTCTGGGATCTACACAGTCCTGCGATTTGGGCTGGTTACCCAGGAGACTGGGCCTTCTCTGGGATCTACACAGTCCTGCAATTTGGGCTGGTTACCCAGCAGTCCGGGCCTTCTCTGGGATGTACACAGTCCTGCGATTTGGGCTGGTTACCCAGGAGACTAGGGCTGGACGGTAGCCTCCTCAGGCTCTTCTTGAGACGGGATGAATCCAGCAGGAGGAGGGTTCTCGGCCCTAACATTCCTGTGAGCGTCTCAAGAGTTTTCCCAGCGTCCCCGGGCTCCTCGGACCCCGCTCGTTAGCACAGTGGCTATGCGCCGGCGTCCGTTTCCAAGGGAGACGGCGGTAGCGAACGCGCGATCCCGACACCGCGGGAACAATGGGGCCGGCTTGCCTTTCACGCTGCGAATTGCACAGTTCAAAATCCGTCAGCGGTAATTATAGATAAGGGAGGAAAGGAGGGCACTCAAATGCATAACTGTGAGTCATCACTTAATGATGTCCTTATGAGGACTTGTAATGAGTTATAATTATGCTAATATCACCATCCGTATTACTTAATCTGGCGTTCTACATTCACACAACTCAATCTAATTGACACGGTTAAACCATTTTATTTAACAGCTTCTAAGAAAATGCTGCAGAGACAAGAACCAGCACCTCATCTCGTAGGCTGGACTACCATCTCAAAGTTCTACCTGTTCAGGCATGCGCTAGATCCAATGTAAGACTGCAGCGCATCAAGTGGCCTGAATCCACAAAAAAATTTCAGTACACACCGCCGGGTCTCATGCTTTTTCTCCAAGTGCGCATGCAATGAACAAGGAATGAAAACACATCGCATGCTTCAGGTCCCCACAAAGCACATCTTTTTGCAATTTGATAATGCACACAACACACGCATAAATACACACGCACACACAAAAGATGTGCGTGCACACGTACATACCAGACCTGGGTCAAAGGCGTATTTGTTTTGGATTCAAATACTTTTCTGTCCTCTGTTGATCTTGCCTGGTGTAACTGAGCCTGTCAATGGACCAGAAGGCGGGGTTTGCACTTTTTGAGAGTATTTCATTGGTTCCAATACACCAGAAAAGACAAACACACACATGCATACCTGAGGTTTGCATTTTAACAGTGAGAAAGCTAATGGACACAATAAGCAGTTTTCATTGAGTTCTCCTTTAATTACAAAGTATGGACATTCGAATGCTTTCCCTCACAAGCATTTACAGATCTGGACAGAGGCCAGGAACGTCTGACTGCAGCGCACATCGTACTGTGTTTATTTATCAAGATACTGCTGCAGAACAGACTGCTCCATTGAATGGCCTCCTAGAGAGGAACATTACACTGAAAATAATCCAGAATCACAAATTATACACGTGAGAAGTTAAATTTTTTGTTTCGTCTGCTGAAAAACGGAAGGCGACGAATTGGTCCGACGCGTCTTGGGCTGAGACCACGTCTGGCAGGCGGCACGCAGCTGCAGCACTCGTTCCAAAATTTCACATTTTCTCTATTTATTTCTGTCACATCTTCACCTGGTGGTTTGCATCACGGGGCTGACACTCCCGTGCGAGAACACGGCCGCGAGCTTCGGCGTTCGAGCGGGTATTACAAACGCGTGCGTTCGCGAGAGCCGTCGCGTACGCCGCTGAGCACGTTCATTTCCTTCTGTCGGAGAAGGCTAGCACGCTTAACGTTCCAACGGGGGGATACTGTTGTTCGTCGACGTCGAATTTCATGCCGCTGAGCTGCCCAAGGGTGTGGCGGCAGGACCGCATCACGTGGAATAAATTTACCTCAGATTGCCCGTCCGCCTCAAATACTAAAATAACAAATTGTGTTATTCCTGTGCGGAACCCGACCTCCCTACATCCAATTGCCCTCGACTTTTCTGTATTATTTTAGGTATTTTTTTAAATCAAATTTTATTTTTAAAAAAGTGTATAGCTTGGCAATAAAATTGAGAGTTGGAGACACTGATTCAGAATTTTTTCAAATTCAGAGTGCGCCTCAAGCTAAAATATTCACTCTCACTCGCTAAGGTTGTTTTTACAAGTGAAATCCCCGTGTAACAACACAAGAGTTTTGTCTTTCGGTGTTTCGTTTTGTCTCAAGTAACCCTCCAAATCGACCTCACCCGTGGAATTCAGCTTCTGAGGCCTTCCTCCAGCATATGGCTGGCCATCAAGAAAAGCCATTCATTCTCACGTCGCACTGGTGATGTCAACTTTGCGTGTGTTACACACACGTTTCAGCTTTGTTCCAGCCACGGCCGCAGTTTCCCTGTAAAGCACTCCTATAAGTGCATTTCCTATTTTTTGACAGCAAAAAATACTCTGGATTTTGACACCTCAATATGTTGTTTTTTTTGTTGCTGTTGTTGTCGTTGCCCGTAAACGGCCCGCAAAACAACCTTGGTCGATTGGTTGGTTTTTATATATAAATCTCTCCTCGGGCTGGTTCCTTCCTATCTGTGTACTTACATGTGTAAAAACCAAAATCAATATGGCCTGCGTTCTCACGATATCCTGCAGATGTTGGTTCCCAGAGTTAGGACAGAATTGGGCAAAACAGCTTTTAAATACGCTGCCCCCTTTTCCTGGAATAAGGTACAGATGGACCTGAAATTGTCAGAACTAATTACTATGGGGAAATTTAAGTCAATTTTAAAGGATCGTGAAAATGGTACTCTTGGTGATTGTGATTGCTCCTAAATTTTAACTGATATCGTTTTTAGAAAATTGTACTTGTTTATGTCCTTGACCTTGTATTGCACTTTTAACTGGATATTGTGTTCACTTATTTGTATTGTACGACAAGTCGTATTTGTCTGTTTGTATTCTTGTGTTATCGTTGTAACAATGTTTACGCTGCTTTCTTGGCCAGGTCACTCTTGAAAAAAGGGATTTTAATCTCAATGCGACTTTTACCTGGTTAAATACTCTGGATTTTGACACTTCAATATGTTTTTTTTTGTTTTGTTGCTGTTGTTGTCGTAGCCATAAACGGCCCGCAAAACAACATTTAGCGTCGACCGAACTGCGCGTGACGGACCGCCACCGCAGGAGCTCGTGGCTCCTGGGCTTCGGGGAGCACGAACGCCAGATACGGAAGCTAAGGGTTTGTCGCGCTTCGAATTCCTTTCCGTCAACCGCACGCAAGTACGCGTCCCCTGAGGGACTTTCCGGCGTTGGGGCCTCAGTCGTGAACCGCGGCACTGCGACGGTGCGGGGCGCGCGAGTCACCGCAGGTACACGCGGGGGTTTCGGACCTCGGCGGGTTTTAAGACTTCCTTTTAACGACGGGGCCGTTGTGCTGCGTGCTAATATCACGGGGCTAATCGCACTTTTTTTTTTTTTTTAAGTAAGAAAGAGAGTGTCGAAAGAGAGAGCTGGAGCGGGAGTTTACGAGGGTGATTTAAAGGGGGGGGGGGGGGTTGATTCACTCACGCGCAGGGGGGTTCAGCGGTCAGCTGAGCCCGAAGCAGCCGTCGTACACGCTGGTCTTCCTCCGAAGAGCTCTGGCCGCAGAGGGGTTAAAGCCGTCCCACGGCGACGCTACATTCACCCAACGCCGCCGCTCTCACCTGCTCTCCACCTGCTTTTCACCGATACGGTGAGCTCTGTAATGTCTGGGGCAGATACAGACCTTTTCCACGATTTGACGCTACGCAGAACAGTTTTCAATTCGTAATCAAACTAACTTCAGAGGTGGAAAGTCCAGGGGTCAGAAAGTAAAAGTCCTGGCCACGTCTTTCTTCCACCCATGAACTCAGCCGGCTGATTCCACTGATTCAGTTCTACCTCCTGGCCACAGAATTGTGACAACTGGAAAATCCAGGTGACTGGAATAAAATACTGGGGAGGACTTTTACTCTCTCTGGACCTGGATTTTCCACCTCTGGTATTTTTATACATTTTGGTCCCACAGTGTTGAAATTACAGTCTTGTATATCTTGAGATCCATGTGAGAATGAATGGGAAGACAGACCAGACACCAAAAGTGATCACGTTAAGTGGTTTTCTTATAATACTTGGGTCAAGCGTCAGTTTTTTTAAATCCTGGTTTTGGCTGCTGTACATCGGTCTCCTGGTCTTCAGAACAGCTGGGTTGAACCAATAGGATGCCTTCCCCTGTCATTACTGTGCTCTACCACTGCATGGCTTACCGCACCTGCTGAAAGACTGTAATTCACTAAGAATGAGATTGAAATGACCAAAACTGAATCATTCCCCCATTGAAGCCTAGCTGGCAAATGCGCTAAATCAGCTGCTCATTCGGTTGCATGCGGTTGCCTACAGAACAGAAAAACCCCCCTTCAAAGGGGAACCTTTCACGTTGCCCCCGGGCTGCTCTACACACACGTAAGTTTCGTCTCGCTGGACGCCTGGCTGATCGAGTCTGGCAGTTTCTTAAAGGCTCCCCTCCCGTCGGTCAGAATCGGCGCTCGGGAGCAGCGCGACCCCTGACCCCTTTCCCGTAAACATCCGGAAGCGGGTCGGCTTCCCCTCTGCAGCTTTCGCCCTGGGGTCCCTCGGCCGGAAGCGGCGGGACGCCACGCCCCGGAGGGAAACGGGCGCCGTCCGCGAACCGGCTCTCGTTTCGACAAACCGCGCCCTCGACCCGCCATCGGCGAGGGCGTGTCGCCGTCACCCCCCGGAGGGGAACGCGAGCCGCGTCTCCTGCCGACGGGTTTCGCGTTTTGAAGTCCGGCGCCGCGCCGCTTCTCTTCCCGTTCGCTCGCACGGAGCGCGCTCAGAGAGAGGGAGGTCACGGTGCCCGAAAAAAGCCCCCGCGGTCGCGGCTCTGGGTCGCGCAAAGGCTGCGGCGGGATGAAGGGGGGGGGGGGGGGGTGTGTGGGGGTGGTGTTCGGGCCAGGCCCCCCCCCCCTAAGAGGGGCTTTTGGAAGCCGCTGGACCCCGTCGCGAGCGGATGCGGCTGACCGGGCGCCAGGTCGCTCTGATGCCCGCGGTCTAACCCACGCCGCCAGGAGGGGGATTAGCCGCCTGCTTTTGGCATTCATGGCGGGAGCTTTAAAGTGGAGGAGGGGACAGAGAGAAAGAGCGAGGCTGAAAGAGGAGGGAGGGAGAGACAGAGAGAGAGAGAGAGAAAGAGAGAGAAGGCGCGAAATCGCAAAATAACCCTGGTCTCACGAACACACAATGCAAGATCAGCCTTTATTGTACATGCATGGACATTTCTCCTTTACCCCTTTAAGGTGTGACATCACAAATGCATGATTAGAATGTTCTCAACTGAACATTCTAATGCCGATGTCACAATCACTACTGGTGATTGAAAGCAGTGGACTTAGGATATTGAAAAAAACATACTCTTCTAAGGCGCAGGCCAATCGAGAAAAAAAAAAACAACGGCAAAAATAACAAGGCATGAGTTCATCTGTATCGTTCATAATCGTGAACTTAAGGATTTTATGTGAGCGGCAGTCAAAGTAGCTAGCGCGTGTCAGTAAGTCGTCCGCGGCTGAGCCCCTGCGCGCTGCCGCTAGCGTAGCCGCGCGCGGCCGCCCTCCTGCGGCACGGAGCGCGTGCGGCGGAGCGCGCCGCCGGTCGCCGTAACGACAGGGCCAACTCGGAAGACAATGGCCGCCGAAGCTCCGCTCCCGACCCCGCCTTCTCTTCGCAGGGCGTCGGAGCGGAGGACGGGTCCCCCGACCTTCGACCCTCGCCGCCCCCTTGAGTTCCGGGGGAGATACGGGGGGGGGTGGGCGCTAGGGAACCCTGAGGACGAGACTCTTCAGGCCCTTTCACTAGCGGAACAACAGTCACAGAAGGAGCACCCGCGAAACAGCCCCGGTCGCTAGCCCTCTTTCAGTCCAGGACAGCGCGCTGTATGATGTCACTGAAGCCATTTCACCAGGCCGGCCTGTCGCGGGGCTGACTGGCAGGTCGGGAACAGGCCTCGATGACGCGCGGCTTAGCCAATAGCGGCCACCCTCGGGCTGATGGGTTTGTGCACGGGCTGAACCGGGCGCGGGTTTTCACCAGGAAACGCAGGCAGCTTCCTGTCAGCTTTGGGTAACCACGTTCGCTCCTTCACTGTGAAACAGGAAACGCAGGCAGCTTCCTGTCAGCTTTCGGTAACCACGTTCGCTCCTTCACTGTGAAACAGGAAACGCAGGCAGCTTCCTGTCAGCTTTCGGTAACCACGTTCGCTCCTTCACTGTGAAACAGGAAACGCAGGCAGCTTCCTGTCAGCTTTCGGTAACCACGTTCGCTCCTTCACTGTGAAACAGGAAACGCAGGCAGCTTCCTGTCAGCTTTCGGTAACCACGTTCGCTCCTTCACTGTGAAACAGGAAACGCAGGCAGCTTCCTGTCAGCTTTCGGCAACCACGTTCGCTCCTTCACTGTGAAACACGATCCCTTTGATACGCTAACCGGGTGAATTTGCACTTGCACTGCTCATTAATAATAGGAAAAAGCCGCAAACATTTCTATGGTTAATGGAGTTACCCCACCCTTTTCAATATTTTTACAATGTAAGTCTGACACAAACACACGCTCGCACACACACACACACACACACACGCACGCACACACACACACACACATGCACAAGGAATCAATCCAGGTGACTCACATCTGAGTAAATAAATTCAGAATATCCGATGCTTAGGCATAAGACATGAATTTGTTTGACTGGCTTATGCTGTCATTCCAAAGCCAAAGGGAGGAGATTCGATACGAGATCCCCTGTTAAACAGGCCCAGACACTCAGACGACTCGCCCGTCAACACCGGACACCTGCTGGAATTATGACAGGAGATGGCACCCCTCGAAACCTGCTGATAGATAGAGGGGAATGAAGGCCCAACAGAGCAAGAGAGAGAGAGAGAGAGAGAGACGGAAAAAGAGAGGGAGAGAGAGAGAGAGAGAGGGAGACAGTGAGAGTGAGAGACAGTAGGACGAAGTGTAGCACAGTGGGTAAGGAACTGGACTTGTAACCGAAAGGTCGCAGGTTCGATTCCCGGGTAGGACACTGCCGTTGTACCCTTGAGCAAGGTACTTAACCGAAATTGCTTCAGTATATATCCAGCTGTATAAATGGATACGATGTAAAAATGCTATGTAAAAAAGTTGTGTAAGTCGCTCTGGATAAGAGCGTCTGCTAAATGCCTGTAATGTAATGTAATGAGAAAAAGAGAGACGGAAAGAGAGCGAGAGAGAGATGAGACAGTGAGAGTGAAAGAGAGAGAGAGAGAGACGGAAAGAGAGCGAGAGAGAGATGAGACAGTGAGAGTGAAAGAGAGAGAGAGAATGCCTGGGAGTGCGTTGACTGTAAACAGTCTGAGTGGCTGGTCGAGAGACGGATGAGGGTAGAGGAATCTGCAAAGGCACATTCAGTCAGACGGCACTACTGCGCTCTGTCGCTAAGACTGAGGAGCCCATTTAGCAGCACTTCTCCTTTCTTCAACTTCTCAGGACTGACGGACATTACATCAGCGAGCAGAAGGGACAAGGAATAATGAACACACTTACGGCCTAATTTACGAAGACCTTTTAAACCTTTAGCACACGCAAAAACCAACAACACGACTAGCGATTGGTCGGGCTGTTTGTTTTGCGCCAATCATTGGTCGTGTTATTAGTTCTGCGTGTGATAAAAAGGTCTGGCGCATGCTAAAGGTCTTAGTGAATCAGGCCCTTGTTCTCTGCTCTTCGGACATATTCCGAAGGGGAGGCCCGTGCCACAGAAGCGCGGACAGGACACAGAGACGAAGAGACACGCCGGGTCCTGAGCTGACGGGGGGGCGGAGGAGCGGAGGGGCGGAGCCTCGCGGCGGGACAGAGCGCCCCGCTCGTCCCGCGCCGCTCACGGGCTCCTCAGGGATACTGTGTCGCGCGAGGCTCTGCCCTCCTCGCCGGCGGCTCCCATGCGATCTTCAGACCACCTCGCATCCCCGGCGACCGCCGGGAGCCGGCTTTCGTCGAATCGGACGCCCCGAAGCGACGTCTTCGTCCCGCCGGTTTTTTTTTCCATCTCGCGGCAGCCGCCTCCCGGAAAGCAGGCCGGGCCTCCCGCCGCACGCTCGCCGATCGATTTTACGAGCGCAAACATCGCGTAAATCCCACGACGTCAAAACGGCACAAAATGGCTCCCGGACTCGCGCGCGCGGCGCGGGAGGAGCGAGAAAGGTTCGACTCGGCCGCAGCGAGTCGACGGAAAATGGGGGAAAGCGGGTTGGGCGCGTTTAAAAACCCGAAAACAGATGCGCTGACGCCGCACCCCGTGCGTTCGGCGCCCATTAGCCGGGTCTGTGATTTTAACGACCTCGCGGTTTTCCGAGGAGCCCGTTCGCTCCGATGAAGAAATGAAAAACAAAAAAAAAAACACCACCGAGGTTCACACGCTCGTTTCCTCTCGCTGGAAAGGGGGCGGCTGAAAATGAAAAACAGAAATGCGGAGAGGTGAGAAAAAGGCTCACAGCTCGCTGTAGGGAAAGGGGAGAGAGGCCAGAGGCTGGGCGGGTCATGCGAGAGCACGGGAGCTATCGTAAAACGGCACCTGAAACGAAACGGAATCAAAACGAGTTTTCGTTTGGACGTGCGCGATGACTGCTCCTCGGTTCGTCCAATCAAAAACGTTCTCTTGTTTCAATATTCAACGGCTGATTGCTCCCTGTTCCCCTACTGCTACACTCTCCCAATTTCCAGGACAAATCACACTTTAGTGGGTACAGAAGTGCTACACACTACAAACACACACACGCACACACACACACACGCACACACACGCACACACACACACACACACACACACACAAATGCAACACTTGCCGTGACTGTTTCACCGCAACAAAACACGTTTGTGGAAATCTGATAAATCACCCTTGTCCTCGGATTTCACCCAGAAACGTATTTTCTTCTTTCACAAAAGTTGCAGTTTACAAATAACTCGTGCCAGCAGTTTTCCAAAACCTCTCCGCAGAAAGTCACCCAGTCAAACAATAAGAACTTTTGAGTGCCAGGGAAAAGAATCTCTCTGTCTTAGCATGAGAATGGCAACAGGCACCGTAAGCTGTAAAAGTGAGCTGTAAAAATGTGTGGGCTTCATAAAGTACCAGTCAAAGTGTTTAAGTGCCCTTAATAAAAGTGGAGGGCTTTCCATCTCGACAGCGACGGCTTTTTAGGGGGTGGCGGGGGGGGTGGGGAGGGGCGCTGATTGGCCTCTCTTTCACGCACTCCTACACGCGTCTTCTGATCTGGTGTGAAAGAGAAATATAACATCACAGCGCGAACAGGGGGACCCGAGAAGGCTCACCCCGGGCCACAGCTTTAGACAAAATGGCGTTCTCTTGAGCTGCGGCACAAACCCAGGAAGGTCACTCGGCGGACGTCCCAAAAAAGCTCCCGCTTCGCTTCCCAAAGCTCGGTGGGTCGGCGCCATTTCGCCTCGCGCGTTCTCACGCTGTTTCTCGCACCCGAGCGGGATTCACGTACAGAGGCGGAAGAACGGGACCCGTGGCCCAGTACACAATGTGTCCATTTCATTCCATTTCCGAAATTCTCAACGCTTCACGTGCGTACTTGTCTGAAACAGAACAGGTGGCTGGGGAGGGACGGTGTTCCCAAATTTACTGTGCTTCAGTAAATGCTGCGCTTTGACCCTCTGAAGAGTGGTTTTTTTTTGTGTGTGTGTATTTCCAAAATTCCAAGTCAGTGTTCTAGAACTCCGCATTGCTTTCAGTCACCAGTAGTGATTGTGACATCAGTGCATTAGAATGCTCAGTTATAGACAGATAGATAGATAGATAGATAGATAGATGTTTATTTGTTATTTATCTATCTATGTTCAGTTAAGAACATTCTAATCAGACATCTTACTCTTAAAAGGTTAAATAACGCATGTGTTGTCATGGAGAGTGCCCAGGTGTGCACTGGAGAGCCAGGCTATATTGGGTTGAGAGGATATTTTCAGCCCTCTGGGTATGCAGACATTGCGCTGCCATTTGATTGACACACAACCCGTTAAGCGTGAGTCAGCCGAATCCTCTCCTTCACGATGAGCGCGATTAAAGCGATTCTGTTCTGCGTCGCCTCTTATTAAAGGAAACAGAGACATGCTAGTCAGGAAACAAATGCCGCAGAATGAACATTTCGAGACTGCCGGACACCACAGCATTTGCACTGCACCCACATCAGGGGCGCGTGTGGCCAGGAACACGTGCCATCGGCTCAGGAAAAGGATCTTTGCTTTCCGCTTCCCCGACAAAGTCTGTTCAAAAGGGATGAAATGAGCCATTTCGTGCACAGGGGTTCAGATGTCACTATTACGATGCTTCAGCTTAACAACATAATTTATATCAGATTTTCTTTTTTTTTTTTTTTTTAAAAACAGCTACGGACCTAGAAACTTGATCTCAAGCAAAATATAACGCATATGATATAATTTAAGCAGTTGCACCTTTTCAGCACCATTTAGTTGTCCAATAATCTGAACGCGCAATGAAGCTAGTCAGCACTTCTCTACATTTAATTCAAAAGAGTCCCGTGAAGCTAACCTGTCTCAGTCTGCGGTTTTACATGATGTTTGAAAAAGTCGATTTGTTGTATTAGTTCGGCCAAAACTGGACTTTTAAAAATCATGTAAACATTGTAGTCCGACTGAAATCGTACAAAGTCGATTTTTTCAGAGTCGGGCTAACATACTTGGATAATGCGGTTGGGGGTCGATTTACTACGACATATACAGTATACGCTTCAATAGGCCAAAAATTGGCCTAGGTGTTCTGGGCATGTTCCGTAATTTACACAGCAACTGTACGCTCACGGTGGCCAAGCGGAATCGGTAATGTTTCAGAAAATATATAACTTCAAAAGATTGAATTCAATCTTCTACTGGGACTTTTGAGGGTGTGGCATGTCAAATTTCGGTGCCGCTAACTATAATCGAATGTTTTTCACATTTACCGTTCGATTGAGCAAGTACCATTCAAAGTACATTTTTATGGGTTAGTGCTGTCCGATTGTGCTAGGTACTTTACATTAACCTTGGCGATCAATAAAGGCTAACAGCACAGTACCACTTAATTATTGTCACTTCTATCACCACTGTAATAAAAAAGGTGACAAATGACCCTTTCTGTGAGAAATGTATTGTCAAGCTCACGTGCATACACTGCTGGCGACATTCTAAAGCTCCGTTTTGCCCTCCCTAGCATCATGGCAAAAAAAAAACACATTTCTGGACGGACAAGGAGACCAACTTCATGCAATCGCAACTAAAGGAGTTAAATATCCTAAAATACATGGATGGAAGAAAAACACGGAATGGCTAACTATTCAAAAAGTTTCAACGATATTGGAGGAAGCAGGATTTATAAGAAGCCTTCATCAGACACACCTCGGTCAATAAATCGATTCTTTCCGAGTCATGTATATTGGGACGATGACAAATAATCCAATTAAATCTCATCTTTGGCCAAATCAAGCTATTAATATAGATCGATTTCGGCTGTGCATGTAAATGCACTGTATGACATACTGGCTGTCTGGTAGCTGGTGCTGGAGGAGCTAAATAGCAGGCTTTGCTGAAATGGCTTCACTTAATATTCCAACTCCTATTCAGTTCTATTACAGTTTCAGACATTACTATATGATTCATCACCAAGGAGACAATGCTTACTGTGTTTCATTCCAGGTCATGCTAATGAGTCATGCCGTTCACCCAAGTAATGGGATTCAAAATATTGGTTCCACAGAGGAAGGGACTGAAGAGTGAAAATACAGAAAGTTGACCTTCTTGGCTGTCATAGAGCATCTTTGTCAGGGCCACAGAGTAGTGCGTCTGGGGAAAGAGGTCCCTTTCCACAAACATCCACCATCCTCATTACTCTGAGCCAGAAGCCACACTGCTCTGTTGTGTCAGGGCCTTTGGCCGGAGGCGAATCTGTTAAAAGGAAACAGCATCCAGAACGTCCTACACCCTGCTGTCGCTGCTCGGCCTCCTGGGAAATCAGATTACAGCAGCCAACCCGGTGGGAACACCCCTTCTGCCCGCCCCCCTGAATGGAACTTTTAACTGCGTCAGCATCGCCGCGGCTGTTTGCGTAGCTGCGCAGAGGACATCGCAGGTGATGAAAGGCTGGCAGCCGAAGCTTGGACACCGTGCTGACAGAACTCCGTAGAATAGTTTTCATAGACTTTAAAAAAATCTTTATTTAGAAAAACTAGCGGAAAACCGTGACCAATGTGGACAAACGTCCTCCTGTTAACAGAGTTTCTACTTCTCCTGTCCGTTTGCTCGTACTTCAGCATGTAAACCGTATTTCGGTGTTTTCAAATCTGTAAGAAGCCAATAAGTACACGGGTATCTATTTAGGCATTCATGAATTCATTATTCGTTCATTCATTCATTCATTCATTCATTCATTCATTCATTCATTCATTCATCAATTATTCATTTCTCATTCCCTAATTGTTCCAGACAGTCAAACCCTCCTATCTGCATTCCTTTCATTTAACAATCTAAGCAATTAAGTATTTTTTTTTTGTAAGGCTTTGAGTGAAACATATAGCAGCCGCTGCTCCACTGGTCCTGGCCTAAGGCTGCCCAACCCTGATGCTCACATTCTATGTGACAGTGCTCATTTTCACATACATTTACACAAAGTAATCAACTCCAGCACTGCACTCTGTGTCCACTGACCAACGCTAGAGGGCTGTGACAAGAGTAGACGGTAAAGACACACAGATGGAGAATATTTGTGAATCTGTGACTCGAGGCGACCAGGTAGTCAATGGGCCCCATATGAAAACGGTGCTCATCTACTGAAATCTAATTGATACTGCACACTAAAGCTCAAAGTAATCCAGTCTATGGAGTGTATCCACTGCGCATCTATTAAACCAGCTGTCACTATAATGGCGCAATGGCGAAGTGGAGAAGAACAGGAGGCTAACTGTTGCAACAGAGGGGTAACGAGCCGGCGTTCCCGTTACGGACAAGGGCGGGCCCGGCCGGTCGCACGCGCCGCGTGCGCGCGTCGCCCCAATGCACGGTGGGTAATCGGAGACGGTGCGCGCTGGGCCGCTTCGCAGCCCTGAGCTAAAACCGTTAGCGTGAGCGCCCGGGGCACTAGCGGCCGCGCGGTATCCATTCCCGCCCGGCCCGAACCCGCCTCCGAGCCGCCGGGCTCTCTTCCCTCCCTGGCACGGCCCCGGCAGTCTGCTCCGCGCTAATTAAAATAGCCTGACGGCTGTCGGACAAGCGACGGCAGCTCGCGCCTGCGGCGGCTCGCGCGACTTGCGCCATCGCCGTCCCGTTTCTCCCATGGAAATCCGTAACGCAAACCGACGCCCGGAAAACGTCTCGGGCCCGAGGCTCGGGGTTGAGCGCTAACGGGAGACGCAGGAACAGGCGTGCTAGCGTCTAGCGCTAACGGGAGACGCAGGAACAGGCGCGCTAGCGTCGAGTGCTAACAGGAGACGCAGGAACAGGCGCGCTAGCGTCTAGCGCTAACAGGAGACGCAGGAACAGGCGCGCTAGCGTCTAGCGCTAACGGGAGACGCAGGAACAGGCGCGCTAGCATCTAGCGCTAACGGGAGACGCAGGCACAGGCGCGCTAGCATCTAGCGCTAACGGGAGACGCAGGAACAGGCGCGCTAGCGTCTAGCGCTAACGGGAGACGCAGGATCAGGCGCGCTAGCGTCTAGCGCTAACGGGAAACGCAGGAACAGGCGAGCTGGCGACTATGAGGGGGAGGCTAGCGTGGAGAGCACGGGCAAAGCCAGCAGATTTCCACCCCTCTAGACGTCCAGACGCCGGCTTCTGCTCACTGGGAGACCTCAGCTCAGTGGACGCCGAACCGAAGACCACCGCTAACACCGCTAACGCCGCGAGTCAACGGCGACTCCGCTCCGTCCTTCAGTTCAAAAGCCCGGCGCTCTGATCAAAGTAGCTTTTTTTTTATCAGCCACGGGAAGCTCGGAGCGCTCTTCCGTCAGACGCCGGTCTGCGTGCGCGCGAAAGATCCGATTCCATCGCCGGAGGACGGAGAGAGGACACCATGCACAACACGTCTGCCTGACACGAGGGATCTCAGTGGTCCTTTGACTTCGCAAAATGAGTAGCATAGCAAAGCATGACCTTGTTGAAAATGTGAGCCCAGATACATTTCAGAAATGTAAGCATCGTATACATTTTGATTATGTTCCCACATACATTTTGAGTTTCCCCTGTGCAATCTGTGAAAGTTTTGTGAAGGTTTTACCCCCATTTCTCCCTTTAATGGAGGTTTTTCCCACAGAAATCTCTTGTCCACTAACGCTGGGCTCCTTACTCTTCCCTCACACTTCAGCGAAGCTTATTCGGTCTAATTCACACTTCCCAGGTAAGAGTGCTTTCAGTTAAATCGATACTGCAATTTTCCACTTAGAAAACCCAATTCCCTGTCATTCATTTTCTCATTTACTCCCAGAAACCCTTTGATTGCTCGCTCAAAACTCCAGCTTCATTGATTCGACGCTGGAAGTACTTCTGCTTCTCAGTCTTCATTGCGGCTTCTTCTTATTCAGACTTAAAATGGCCGCAGAGTGTTCACGTGCAAAAGAAGAGCTTTTCCCTCTGCTTGTACCCGATTCCTGAGCCCTGGAGAGCACTGCTGCTCCTGGAATGTACAGTGGTGTGGCAGAATGATCGCTAAGCTGTTCTTTTACCTGTCGGGTTGTGTCGACACCCAGGTGTGGCACTGCCGATGTACCCTTAAGAAAGGTACTTGACCAGAACTGCTTCGGTTAAATTTCAGCTGTGAAAAGTCAAAGAATCAACCAAAACAAACTGTAAACTGAATATAAGTTGCACTGCTAACAAAAAAAAAAAAAAAGCCTAAAATGTCTACGCGGTGACTCTGCGCCCCAGAGCAGGGGGATGCTGATTGGTTGTGCTGGCCACTGTGTTCCCAACTACATGATGTCAGAAACCTACTGGGTTTAGTCTTCGGTTAACCCTTTAATGTGTAGGACGACAAGTATGCGATTAGAATGTTCCTAACTGAACATTCTAATGCTGATGTCACAATCACCACCGGTAACTAAAAGTAACAGAGTTCCAGAACGCTGACACTGTTGAAAAGGCCTTCCAAAAAAAGCTACTCTTCAAACGGTTAACAAGCCTAGGCCATTTCCCTGTAGCTGCAGGAGAAATTCACTTCTGTGTGCACAATTTGGAGTAAGAAAATATAGAGCATAGAGGTCGCCTCAACATTTTACTGGCCCTTTGCAAAGCCACACAGACAGATATTCGCCTCATAAATGAATTCCCACACAGTCTGAACCATGTGTGGCGCGAATAAAAATCCATGCTTCATGACAAATCAGGCAAATAAAAAAGTAAATCTGTTTTAATTTAAAAAGCAGTCAAATGGTCTAAATGAGATATGGGCCCATGTCCTTTATTGGGGTAAAAAAAATACATTTCTGCTTCACAGCAGAATGCATTGTTGGTTATTTGTTTAAATGTCTGTTTGCGATTTAAGATGATGAAATTCGGTCACGCACACAAAGCTTCTTCCGCGAAGGGCCTCGAGCCTTCAACCAGCGCTGTTCGGTTATCCGACAGGCGCAGCGCCGTCCGACACGCCAACGGCGACGTCGGCGCGGACTTACCGTTCCATCACTGACTTGCGAAACGCGCAGGTGCTAGCTCAGGCCCATCAGTAGAGCATCGGCACCTGCTGACAACCGTGCTGCAGTCAGAAGGAGCGGCAACGGCTCTCACGCAGTGAGAGGCTAACGGAGAACGCAGCCGCGGATTAGCAGGCGCTATCACGGCTACACGCTATCAAAGGCTAGTCATTCCTATTTAATAACATGCGGAATACTCAGGCCTAAGAACACTAACAAGGCCATAGAGTTCTGACATTGGTGCCGCTGTACATTGCAGACCTGCGTCGAATGCGTTTTTGTTTCGGATTCAAATACTTTTCTGTGCTCTATTGATCTTGCCTGGTGTGACTGAGCCTGCCAAAATGCCCAGAAGGCGGGGTTTGCACTTTTTGAGAGTATTTCATTGGTTCCGACACGCCAGGCAAGATCAGTAGAGCTTAGAAAAGTATTTGAATCCAAAACAAAACACGCATTTGACCCAGGTCCGGCACATCGTCACCGATCTCATTTCCTTTTTTGTCGCCACTGCTTTAATATCATCGAAAATAAATAAATCATTACGTCGAAATACAAGTTTCGGTTGAAACGCAGTTAAGCCCTTTCCTCAGAGCAGAAGACAGATTAGTGCTGAGCGCCCGCATCAGAATCGAGAGCCGGCGTGCGTAACAGCGTCTTGACCGTTCTTGTGCGAAGTCAATTCCCGATAAACCATTACGCTCACGGAACGTTCCATTAAGCCGCAGATCAGAGAATTTTCCGGAAGCCTGTTCGCCCGAAGCGAAGCCGAGGGTAAGAGGGGCTCTCGGCAGGACCGTCCGAACGTCGCTCCGAACTCCCGGAAGGGGGCCGACGACTCAGGGGCCCGGGACATCTGGTTCGGATGCCGGCGCCCTTTCCAGAGGGCCACTCAGCTGCAGCGCTGCCGTCTCCCCGGGACCCTCCCGCCGACGGAGTTACCCGGACCGGAGAGGTTAACGATCCCCGAACGCTCGCCCCGAAAGTCGTCTGCAAAGTCTAAGGAGGAGGCGGAGTCTGATCTCGCCGCCACAACGCTGTCTTTCGTCTACGCCAACACATCTGAGCACACGTTACGTATCTTTCCGTCGCTGAGTTTGCTTGGTGCCCATTTTAAGAAGCAGGGGAGAAAAAAAAAAAGATGGTATTAAACTGAATAAAACTGTCGGGCAAAGCATTGGATCAGCTAGACTGAACGCCCCGCGCCCCTCTCCACAAAAAAATGTAAAAAACAAAAAATAAAAAAAAAATCCTGAAATAAGTTCTTACATAACTGTTATTTTCAACAACCCTGGGCAGCAATTTGTTCTGTTTATCTCCAAAAAGAACAATTCGGTAAACAGCTACAAGCATGACTGAGAAGTTCGCCGGGCTATGTCTTTGTTGTTTAAATGGCACTCAAACAGCAGTCTGACCCACGGCGAACTGCTGACATCGGTACAAACATAAACACGTCACGACATTCTTCCGCACGGCTGTGGTGCTGTGAGCCTTACATCTCTTTTCATCTGTATGCACTTTACAATCTTGGCCTTGCTGGGGTATAAAAGGGGCCGAATTTTACAGGTCCACTTCGTGAATAAATCCTCTTATCGGAAGAAACCAGTTTCTAGTGAAAGGTCAATGTCTACAGTCACACATAAAATGCTAAGGGCGCCTCCCTTAAATGCAAAATAGGCAAGCTGTCCATAGCCTAGAGCAAATGAAACAAACATGTCATTATAGCAAACCCACAAATGCATATCTTCATTTCCATAAGCAGTCGCTGTGATTGATAGATTCATGGGAATTTGTACTTACTTTCTCTTTCTTCCACGGGTTCGGTTTGCTTCACACTTTGAACGAATCTCTCGTTTTATCCCCCACAGGAAGGTTCTGATGCAGATCAGGAGTGAAAAAAAGAACTCCCACGAGACCTGAGAATAAATAACAGCAGTAAAAAAAAAAAAAATTATAAATAAAAAATTACCAGGCAAGTCTCTTCATACAGAACATCCTGATCTTGGTCAAGACTGCCTGTCTGGCTAATGCTCAAACAGTCACATGTGCTCACATAAAGAAACGCATATGCGTGCACACACACAGGCACGCACAAGCAGACGTATGCGCACACACACACACACACACACACACCCACACGCACACATACACAAACAGGCACGCACAAGCTGACGTGTGCACACACACACATACACACACAGGCACACACAAGCAGACAACGTGCACACACACACACACACACACACCCACACGCACACACACACACACACACACACACACACACACACACCCGTACATGCACACGCACACATACACATACATGCACACACATGCAGACGCATGTGCACACACACACACACATACACACCCACATGGGCACACACACAGGCACGCATATGCAGACGCATGCGTGTACACACACACACACACAGACACACACAGGCATGCACATGCAGACGCGCGCACACACACGCTCACAGGAACACACGCACACACAGATGCACACACACACGCACAGACACACACAGGCACGCACATACACACGCACACACACTCACACACACACGCACACACACATCACAGGCACACACACACACACACAGACTCACACACACACACACACACACACACACACAGACACAGACACACATGCGCACACACACACACTCACAGGCACACACAGATGCACACACACACACACACACACACTCACACAGACACACATGCGCACACACACACACACACACACACACACACACACACACACACACACACACTGGCACTCCATACCTCTGCAGTACTGTAACTGGAGGGCCGCAGCAGTGTTAAGGGTGTGGAAGCTGCAGCACTGCACCTACACCTGAGCACCATACAGTGCTGTCTGTGAGAGAGACCAGGGAGGGAGGGGGTAGAGTATGTGTGTGTGTGTGCACGTGTGTGTGCGTGTGAGAGAGACCAGGGAGGGAGGGGGTGGAGTATGTGTGTGTGCACATGTGTGTGTGCGTGTGAGAGAGAGAGAGGCAGAGACAGAGTGAGAGAGACAGAGAGCAGGTATGTCTTTTTGAGAGCAAATGTGTGTGTGAGAGAGAGAGAGAGAGAAGAACAGGGTAAAAGAGAGAGAAGAATCTGGTAGGCATATGTGTGGAAGAGTCCAAACAGGGTGAGTGAACGAGTGTGTAAATGAGGATGAGGGGGAGAGAGTGAGAGTGAGAGAGTGAGGATGAGAAGGTGAGAGTAAGAGAGTGCATAAGAGAGGGTGAGAGTAAGAGAATGAGAGGATGAGAGGGAGAAAGTGAGAGAGTGAGGATGAGAGGGTGAGAGTAAGAGATTGAGGATGAGAGGGAGAAAGTGAGAGATTGAGGATGAGAGGGAGAAAGTGAGAGAGTGAGGATGAGAGGGTGAGAGTAAGAGATTGAGGATGAGAGGGTGAGAGTGAGAGTAATACTAAAGGAAATAAGCCTTCAGGCTTTATTGTGTTTTCATCATCTGTGATTTTTAATGTATGTAATGACTGCAGTGCAGTGTTATATGTGTTTTTTAATCATCAAATAAATTCATTCATTCATAAGAGAGTGAGTGTGAGAGGGTGAGAGTAAGAGAGTGAGGATGAGAGGGTGAGAGTAAGAGAGAGAGGATGAGAGGGTGAGACTGAGATATTGAGGATGAGAGGGTGAGAGTGAGAGTAAGAGAGTGAGTGTGAGAGGGTGAGAGTAAGAGAGTGAGGATGAGAGGGTGAGACTGAGAGGTTGAGGAAGAGAGGGTGAGAGTGAGAGTAAGAGAGTGAGGATGAGAGGGTGAGAGTAAGAGAGTGAGGATGAGAGGGTGAGAGTGAGAGTAAGAGAGGGTGAGAAAGAGAGTGAGAGAGCAGATGAGAGTGAGAATAGTGGGCTCCACTATTGATGCAGAGAGTAGACAGTGCAGTAATTGAACAATCCTGTTCACTATAAATTTTATGCATGCAAATCACTGACTAATTAAGTCAAGGCTGAAACAGGAGGGACGTGTGGCACGCAAGCATAAATAATAAAAATAGTGTTTCTAGAAAACCATGGAAACATGAGAAAACAACCATTGACTGCCATTTCACTGTAGTCCTGCGCAGCACAGTATCTGAGACAAATCCAGGACAACATCACGGAAACGTTCTCGTCTATGAAACGTCCTTTAACCCTCGCAGTATTCATACGACACGAAAAAAGACTAACGCTACATTTTTGCCCAACTTTGCCCGTAGTTTCCAAGATAAAATGCAGCAAAAATGTCAAAAAAGACGAGTTTATCCCCAGATTGCCAGTGAGAATTTTTACATTTTGATGAACAGCGATTAGGCTTATAGACAACTGACAAATTGAATTGACAAATGTCGTTTTTTGTAATGTGTAAAATTGTGTGTCACGGTAACAACACTGAAAGCTCTTGAACTGTGCGAAAGAATGTGCAAAGCACAGAAGTTTCTGTGGTGCAGCAGAGGGAGACGCGGCAGGATTTGAAATCGCTGGGGGAGAAGGGATCGACTGTACAGCCCTCCACAGGACTGTGCAAAACCCATGTCTGCAGTTCACACTCCACTAATGATTTCCACTACGGCGTCTCCATGTCAGAGCGGCTTGCGGACTTTGTGGATGGCCCCTACGGTCCCTTTGCTGGTCTTTCAGCTCACGCACTTTGTGGACGGTCCCTACGGTCCCTTTGCTGGTCTTTCAGCTCGTGCACTTTGTGGACGGTCCCTACGGTCCCTTTGCTGGTCTTTCAGCTCGTGCACTTTGTGGACAGCCCCTACAGTCCCTTTGCTGGTCTTTCAGCTTGCACACTTTGTGGATGGCCCCTACGGTCCCTTTGCTGGTCTTTCAGCTCGTGCACTTTGTGGACGGTCCCTACAGTCCCTTTGCTGGTGTTTCAGTTCGCGTACTTTGTGGATGGTCCCTACAGTCCATTTGCTGGTCTTTCAGCTTGCGCACTTTGTGGACGGTCCCTACGGTCCCTTTGCTGGTCTTTCAACTTGCGCACTTTGTGGATGGTCCCTACAGTCCATTTGCTGGTCTTTCAGCTTGCGCACTTTGTGGACGGTCCCTACGGTCCCTTTGCTGGTCTTTCAACTTGCGCACTTTGTGGACAGTCCCTACGGTCTCTTTGCTGGTCTTTCAGCTCGCGTACTTTGTGGACGGTCCCTACGGTCCCTTCAGGCTGCTGCTGGGAGTACTGCAGACTAAGCTGGGCGAGTGGTACAGATTAAACAGAGCCAAGCTGAGCCATTACCCTGAAGGTGAAAGCTGTATGGCAACAGCACAACTGTCACAGGAGACACTGATGAGTCCTATCCAGTGGGACTGATACTATGTGATATGATATGTATTCAACATAGGGAAATAGCCTACTGGCCAAGAATCTGGCATCAAGTTGTTTTTGACACCGGTTTTTGTCAGATGACATCACAACACTTCAGCAACCTTTTCTAAAACCGATTCTTGAGCAAGAGTGAGGAATGGTTATGGTTCTCTGAATAGGATATCTGGTCTTGCATCATTATCTTGGAAGTTTTGAACAGAACTTTGAAGGTGGCCAGTTGGCAGAAAGCAACTAGTAGCTCCTGCCCAGGAACAGAACAGAATGACAGTGTTTGTGACATCACAATCCTCCCGTATGGAATGATGTGTCTGTGACATCACAATGCACACGTCCACAGCATCTCAGTGGAGAGGAGGGCTCAGGCATGTCACACAGGGGAAGCTGCCCGCACATGAAAGATCGCAATACCCAGAAAACCTCAACTGGCAGAACCGTCATTCCTGACCTGTGAGAGGCAAGGGGGAAAATCTCAGTGGGAACGGGTTCACGCCACAAAAGGGCCATCGCAACCAATTCAGATAATCACAGCGTGACAGACACTGGCGCTCTCACGCTAACGCTAACACACCGCAAGCCCGCGTGGACCGCACACGTCCTCACAAGGAGACAGAACAGGCACTGAAAAAACGGGTATGGAAGAAGAGACACGTGCTGTGATCTGAACCGAGGATGAGAAAGGACGTTTCCTACACACCTGACACCCTGTCTGCACAGCAAATGGCCCTGCATTCGACCTACTCATGCTGTGCTTCGTCCTTGACTTTAGGCAGCACATGAACATGCGTATCACACCTTCCTTACTGGCTTAGTTTACAGGTTTAGTTTAGTTTACAGGCATTTCGCACACGCTCTTATCCAGAGCGACGACATTGTATCAATTTATAAAGCTGGATATATACTGGAGCAATGCAGGTTAAGCACCTTGCTCAAGGGTACAACAGCAGTGTCCTAACGGAGAATCGAACCTGCGACCTTTAGGTTACAAGACCAACTCCTTAGCCATTGTGCAACTTCTCATGCAACTGTTTAAAATGCATTGGATGTAAGGGTGATCTCTGAAACGTGTTGCTCTAAATGAAGGGTAAAGCACTGGGCTCCATTGGGGGCTCTTGTTTCCCCAAAACCTGTTGGGATTCTGGTCGAGCCGCACCGTTTCCTGTCCGCCGCGTGACGACGGCTCCTACTGCGACTCCCCGCAGTCACGTGAGCGCCACTCGGCGACGGGCTCCGGCAGTTTGACGGATGCCCCCCGGGGGTGAATCGTCGCACCCCGTGAGACACGCCCTTACGTCTGACAACATTCGAACCCCTGCCTGGGCGCCGAACCTCTACCAGGTGGGGCTGCCCCGGTCACATGCTGCTGCCTTACCGCCTCCCAGAAACATTCCTGAGAGATGAGCGCTAGCGCTCTCCTGCAGCACTGTGGGGACTGAGATGCAGGGCAGTCGCGGGCTTGGAAACGAGTGGACTGGAGGAGTGCACGCTGTTTGGCCGCGGAGCTTCCTAGTGTGCGGGCGACGGTGGCTCGGCGCCCACCAGCCACTGGCGGTTTCCTGCGGCAAAAAATGAACACAAGACGATGAGCATGTCAGATGAAAGTGTGTCCGCCATCCTGTCTCAGTATGAAGCACTAAATTAAGCCAAAGCTTCCTGTGAGAGCACGCAGGCCTCGGGAGCGGCAGGCTGCTCTGGAGGAAGGCTCAGAGAGGCTGGACATGGCCGGAGGAGGCCGATCTGCAGAGAGGGATGGGGGGGGGGGGGGGGGGCACTTCAGCGCGAGGGCTGGCTGCTGTGACGCAGCTGCCCCCCCCCCCCACACCCCTCATTACTGCACTAAATCACTGAAACACTCATGCCTTATTCATACAACACCTCCACACCCCCGGCCACCCCGCGCCAAAGCTCGTCCATTACGCCTGCCTTCCTAACATTACAGCACACACACACACACGCACACACAGGCACGCACACACACAGGCACACGCACACACACACACACACACACAGGCATGCACACACACACACACAGGCATGCACACACACACACACAGGCATGCACACACACACACACAGGCACGCACACACACACATACACACAGGCATGCACACACACACACACACGCACAGGCATGCACACACACACACACAGGCATGCACACACACATACACAGGCACGCACACACACACATACAGGCATGCACACACACACACACACAGGCACGCACACACACACATACACACAGGCACGCACACACACACACACACACACAGGCATGCACACACACACGCACACACGCACACACACACACACACACACAGGCACGCACACACACACACACACACAGGCACGCACACACACACACACGCACAGGCACGCACACACACAGGCACACGCACACACACACAGACACACAGGCATGCACACACACACACAGGCA
>CM045901.1:4645796-4673296 GCA_025169545.1 Anguilla japonica | reverse complement strand
ACACCAACACACACACTGAATACCAACACCAAACATGCCACCACACACACTGAACACCGCCACACACACTGAACACCAACACCAAACACCACCACACACACTGAACACCGACACTAAAAAAACCGCCACACACACTGAACACCAACACTAAACACTGCCCCACACACTGAACACCACCACTAAACACCACCACACACACTGAACACCAACACTAAACACCACCACACACACTGAACACCAACACTAAACACCGCCACACACACTGAATGCCACCACACACACTGAACACCAACACTAAACACCACCACACACACTGAACACCAATACTAGACACCGCCACACACACCGAATGCCACCACACACACTGAACACCAACACTAAACACCGCCACACACACTGAACACCAACACTGAACGCTGCCACACACACTGAACACCGACACCGAACGCCACCACACACACTGAACACCAACACTAAACACCGCCAAACACACTGAACACCAACACTGAACACCACCACACACACTGAACACCAACACTAAACACCGCCACACACACTGAACACCAACACTGAACACCACCACACACTGAACACCAACACTAAACACCGCCACACACACTGAACACCAACACTGAACACCGCCCCACACACTGAACACCGACACCGAACGCTGCCACACACACTGAACATCGACACTGAACGCCACCACACACTGTTTACTTACACTTGTTGGGAAACGTCATTTCCGGCAGCTTCCATAGCCACCATCTAGATTTCAAGACTTGGGCCAAACTTCCCAGAACAGGGCCTACCCTGCATGTTTCTGACTGTGGGCTATGTGAAAGGATTGCATATAATACATTCTACAGTACAGACTATCGAAAAATATATATGGGACCATATGGGACATTAACTTTTCTGCATACTTCAGCCCAAAGCTGGAAAAACAAAATCTCAAGTGTTTGCCCACTCGGTTGGATAACTTGGCAGCTCTGGAACAGAAGTGGACATGGTGCTGTATAAAAGAACCCTCTATTCTCTCTATAACAAAATATAAAACCACAAAGTTCAGCCACACATCTTTATTACATTTGCTCTCTGTTCATACGGTATAAAAGCCCTTTGTCTGTTGAGTCCAGGCCGTATAACGATCAAGGTGAGTTTCTTCGCCCGCCAATTAACGCACTCAAAACGACGGGGCGCAGGTGCGTGAGGGCCCCAGCGGTGTTTGGGAAGGCTTCCCGTCTCGCTTCAAAACAGGCCCTCGGTGAAACTAGAACAACGGATTATTATATTTCGGGTTTTGTCCCGATCCGATCCTGCCTCCGTGTGCGTGTGCCAAACTCCTCTGTGCAGTGTTGAGTGCCCGTGGGCAGTGTTGAGTGCCTGTGTGCAGTGTTGAGTGCCCGTGTGCGGTGTTGAGTGCCCGTGGGCAGTGTTGAGTGCCCGTGTGCGGTGTTGAGTGCCCGTGTGCGGTGTTGAGTGCCCGTGGGCAGTGTTGAGTGCCCGTGGGCAGTGTTGAGTGCCCGTGTGCAGTGTTGAGTGCCCGTGTGCAGTGTTGAGTGCCCGTGGGCAGTGTTGAGTGTGCAGTGTTGAGTGCCTGTGTGCAGTGTTGAGTGCCCGTGTGCAGTGTTGAGTGCCTGTGTGCAGTGTTGAGTGCCCGTGTGCAGTGTTGAGTGCCTGTGTGCAGTGTTGAGTGCCCGTGTGCAGTGTTGAATGCCCGTGTGCAGTCTTGAGTGCCCGTGTGCGGTGTTGAGTGCCCGTGGGCAGTGTTGAGTGCCCGTGGGCAGTGTTGAGTGCCCGTGTGCAGTGTTGAGTGCCTGTGTGCAGTGTTGAGTGCCCGTGTGCAGTGTTGAGTGCCTGTGGGCAGTGTTGAGTGCCTGTGGGCAGTGTTGAGTGCCTGTGTGCAGTGTTGAGTGCCCGTGTGCAGTGACTCCTCTGTCACGCGTGCCGCCTCTCCACAGTCCGCGCGGACGCAACGCAGCGGTCGGTAAAAGCTCGAGTCCGCCATTGGAAAATGTTCAGAAATCACAGTCTGAAATAACAAAACGTGAGTAGGCCGTTTAAAGGATGTTGAAAAAAAAAAACAAGTGCTCCGTTTCCTCTTCAAGGAAATGTTAAAGAATTTCCTTGAAGAAAACGAATTTCCAAATAAACATGTCATGTTAGCGTAAATCCAGGCACTGACAAGGCTCGGCACATAAATATACAACTCAGCCACAAACCCGGGGGCGGATTCCAAGATTTCCAAAATTCAGATTTATAATCCAGTGTTTTAGTTCATTTTATTAAACTCATTCCCTTGCCCTGTCTGAGCAATTGCTCAGTTGCCCAATTTTTTCGACGACAGAACCGTGTCGCAGTCCGACAGGCCAAACCTAAGCGGTAACCCCCCCCCCCCCCGGCCTGGCATTTGGTACTTCCCAAAATGTGTCATGCTGGAACACCGCGGACCCCCATAGCCCCCTGTCGCAGGCAGACCCCATTTACCATCTTCAGAGACCCCCTCCGACTGAAACTGAGTCACCCTTCCAGAGAAGGGGTTCGCCGGGTATCGCCCAGGGTTCAGATGAGGGCCGCGAATCGGCGGGGGGCGCCCGGCTGTTGGCACGGCGACGGGGAAGCGCGGAGGGCCGGGAGCTTCTCAGAGCACGGCGACTTCCGCCGTCTCCGCGACGGGCTTCTTCTCTTCCCTCGGAAATAGCGCCCGTTTGCCAGTCGCTGCGTTTGTTGATGGGCTCGCGAGCGGGAAGCATCATCCGTGATCCCGATTGCTTTTTCGTTCCTTGCCCCGGTTCATTTCGAAATCAAAACAGAGACGGTCGTCAACACAGACGCCGTGCAGAACGGAGCCGGCTCACGATCACAGCGCACCCGGTTTTCCACGCGCCGCCTGCCCGGCCGAGTCACCGCGTGCCCATCGTCCTCCATCTTGGCTCAACCTCGCCGTCTTCGAACCTAGAGCGGCGGAAATTCAACGCGGCGCGGAGAAGAGGTCGGAACGCGACGGGCGCGAGCTCTGCGGCGATGGGCATTATCAAAAGCTGACACCTGCAGGCTTTCTTGCCTCTCAAACTCCTGGCCGTGAACTGCACCCACGGATCAAACTCGTAGCAAATCGCCTGCTTTTAATTTCATTTGGTATCAAAAGATCACATTATTTCTTTCCACTAAAGCCTATTTGACTTCAAAGTACATGCAGAAGGATCTTTACTCAGATAACTGTACAGACTAGCCCCAAATATATTACATCAACTTCTCTCCATGTTTTCCAAACAGATAAATGAACCATAAGGGGCCCTTTCTGAGTAGTGAAAGCAAATACACACACACACTCTCTCTCTCACTCTCTCTCTCTCTCTCTCACACACGCACACATATGCGCTCACAGACACACACACGTACAGGCACGCACACACAGACACACACAGATACAGGCATGCACACGCACACGCACGCACACACACACATACACACACGCACGCACGCATGCACACACACTCACACGCACACACACACACACACGCTCACACACCTACACACACACACACTGGCCCCTCACACACACACACACACACACGTGCACACACACTCACACACACACGCGCACACACACACACTCATACACACACACACACACACACACACATTCAAACACACACACACACACGCACGCACACAGACACACACACACACAGACACACACACACTGGCCCCTCACACACACACACGCACACACACACCTACACACACACGCACACACACACACACACACACACACACTGGCCCCTCACACACTCCAGTGCTGGCAGCTCTCTGCGGGGCTGGGCTTTCTCGTGCAGAGGGTAATTACCCCCGGCGCTCACAGTTGATACTTGATGTCTTCCTGAGCCACGGCTGCAGTAATTATCTATTCCTGTGTGAAATGCCTCTGCACGGAACGTGAAATGCCTCGTGCGGGCTCCCCGACGGACGGGGCGGGGGGGGGAGGTCCGCAGCGCGGTCGGGGGGCGAGCGTTCTCGCTTAAGCGCTTCAGGCGAGGCTGCAGCCCTGCTGAACGCGCCGGGGCCAGAACAGCGCCAATAAAACGCCGGTGGTAGATCGTCTGTCCCTGCAACTCAGAGACCTGTACGGGTCCGTTGCGTCACCTGGAAGATCATCTTTACCTTGACTTCGACCCGTTTTGTCAGGTCTGTTGCGCTATCTGGAAGATCATTTTTACCTTGACTTAGACCATTTTTGTCAGGTCTGTTGCATCATCTGGAAGATCATCTTTACCTTGACTTAGACCCCTGTTTTGTCAGGTATGTTGCATCATCTGGAAGATCATCTTTACCTTGACTTAGACCCGTTTTGTCAGGTCTGTTGCATCATCTGGAAGACCATCTTTACCTTGACTTAGACCCCTGTTTTGTCAGGTCTGTTGCATCATCTGCAAGATCATCTTCCAGTTGTGTTGTGTTGCCTCTTGTGTTGCCTGATGCAAGACGATGCCTAAGAGGGAAAACCGGACTGTCAATCCATCTTACGGTAATGTACAGGGACCATCTTCTGAAGAAAAGTAAACAAATAGAATCTGAGTAGCGGGATTAAGAGGCTGATCTGGGCGGGAGTTGAGCCAGCACAGCTGCCCTGCACTCCACAGAGCCTGAGACTGGGAGAACGCGAGACATTGCCGAGCCACAGCTCCGACCGCGGGATGTTTATTTCTGCTGATTTTAAGGAATTGGGTTTGAGTGTTTGGCTGCACTTTACTGCCGTCGGCTGCTCATGCTTCATTAAACATGCTTAAGATTAAATGCTGTGGATTGTATGTATTGCAGTGACTGTTTGTTATATGCTAGAAAATCTAGTAAAAACATTTAGCTTGGTGCAGTGATGGTCCTCTACTGAACCTTGAGCTCCAATACTGAACAATACTGAACAATGAGTAATACTGAACAATAATGAGCAATAGTGAACAATACTGAACACCAATACCAGTGCTGGCTGTGGCTGGCAGGCCCATGGAATGGTCCACACTGGCTGGGGCATAATGTTGCCCAGGGAAAGATAGCTTCAGTCACTGCCTCACTGTGTGCAGTGCAGAGTGCCTGCCTCACTGTGTGCAGTGTTCAGTGCCTGCTTCACTGTGTGCAGTGACTCCTCTGTAGTGTTGAGTGCCTGCCTCACTGTGTGCAGTGACTCCTCTGTAGTGTTGAGTGCCTGCCTCACTGTGTGCAGTGACTCCTCTGTAGTGTTGAGTGCCTGTCTCACTGTGTGCAGTGACTCCTCTGTAGTGTTCAGTGCCTGCTTCACTGTGTGCAGTGACTCCTCTGTAGTGTTGAGTGCCTGTCTCACTGTGTGCAGTGTGGAGTGCCTGCCTCACTGTGTGCAGTGCTGAGTGCCTGCCGCACTGTGTACAGTGACTCCTCTGCAGTGTTCAGTGCCTGCTTCACTGTGTGCAGTGACTCCTCTGTAGTGTTGAGTGTCTGCCTCACTGTATGCAGTGACTCCTCTGTGGTGTTGAGTGCCCATGTGCAGTGACTCCTCTGCAGTGTTAAGTGCCTGTGTGCAGTGAATCCTCTGCAGCGTTGAGTGCCCATGTGCAGTGACTCCTCTGCAGTGTTGAGTGCCTGTGTGCAGTGTTGAGTGCCCGTGTGCAATGTTGAGTGCCCGTGTGCAGTGTTGAGTGCCTGTGTGCAGTGTTGAGTGCCCGTGTGCAGTGACTCCTCTGCAGTTTTGAGTGCCTGTGTGCAGTGTTGAGTGCCCGTGTACAATGTTGAGTGCCCGTGTGCAGTGTTGAGTGCCCGTGTGCAGTGACTCCTCTGCAGTGTTGAGTGCCCGTGTGCAGTGTTGAGTGCCTGTGTGCACTATTTAATGCTCGTGTGCAGTGTTGAGTGCCCTTGTGTAGTGTTGAGTGCCTGTGTGCAGTGTTGAGTGCCCGTGTGCAGTGACTCCTCTGCAGTGTTGAGTGCCCGTGTGCAGTGACTCCTCTGCAGTGTTGAGTGCCTGTGTGCAGTGTTGAGTGCCCGTGTGCAGTGACTCCTCTGCAGTGTTGAGTGCCTGTGTGCAGTGTTGAGTGCCCGTGTGCAGTGACTCCTCTGCAGTGTTGAGTGCCCCTGTGCAGCTCAGCATGTAGACTGGAGCGTAAAAAAGGCAGCAGCTGGCTCCATGCATTTCAAAGGGTGAAGAAAAAACCTTTTTTTCAACCATGAAAGCTTTGTAAATGGACTGGCATTGCGTATTGCCGTATGTCAAATAAAAGGTCCACTTTGATTATGTCATTCAACATGCATAACCATATTAATGTAATTATGCATGCATTCATAAAATGAATAAAATGAAACTGAGAGCAGATGGAAACCTTTTTTTCCACTGGGCACTGAGAGCGTTTACCTTTCGTACGGTCCATCGCTAGCAACGATAGCTGGATCACGAGCACTTTCATTAGTGTGAAGTCTGCACAACTGCACGCCCCGCATCTCACAAGCATGGAAGTTGCCCGGCCCAGCGCGTTACTATCCGGCCCAGCGCATTACTATCCGGCCCGCCGCATTACTACCCGGCCCAGCGCATTACTACCCGGCCCAGCGCATTACTACCCGGCCCAGCGCGTTACTATCCGGCCCAGCGCATTACTATCCGGCCCAGCGCGTTACTATCCGGCCCCAGCGCATTACTACCCGGCCCAGCGCATTACTACCCGGCCCAGCGCATTACTATCCGGCCCAGCGCGTTACTATCCGGCCCAGCGCGTTACTATCCGGCCCAGCGCATTACTATCCGGCCCGCCGCATTACTATCCGGCCCGCCGCATTACTACCCGGCCCAGCGCATTACTACCCGGCCCAGCGCATTACTACCCGGCCCAGCGCGTTACTATCCGGCCCAGCGCATTACTACCCGGCCCAGCGCATTACTATCCGGCCCAGCGCATTACTACCCGGCCCAGCGCATTACTATCCGGCCCAGCGCATTACTATCCGGCCCAGCGCATTACTATCCGGCCCAGCGCATTACTACCCGGCCCAGCGCATTACTATCCGGCCCAGCGCATTACTATCCGGCCCAGCGCATTACTACCCGGCCCGCCGCATTACTATCCGGCCCAGCGCATTACTATCCGGCCCAGCGCATTACTATCCGGCCCGCCGCATTACTACCCGGCCCGTGCGCAGCGTCCCCACGGGCTGGGCTGCTGTAACCCAGGAACGGCTCGTGGGGCCTGAGCCCGAAGCCCAGCTGCGGCCCGGCGAGTCGGCAGTCCTGGCTCTGAGGGGAAGCGGCGGGGCGTGCCACTCGCCTGACCTGCGGACTCACTCGAGCGTCTTCGCTTCGTTTCCTGTCGGAGGACATTTTGGCCCGTGACCGGACCTCCTGTCCGGGCCGGGCACGGCCGGTGATTCATGCGGACTGTACCGAAGGCTCTTGGATTAGCTTCTGCTTGCCTTGACTGCGCCGCGTGATTAAAATTAAGCGTGAGGGAAACTAGGCCAGTGAGATGATGCAGCTGGGGTCGACCAATGCGGTATTCAACTAGGTTGCTGAAAAAGGCTTTAAGCATATCAACAATTCACAAAGTATTTAGGAATCTTCCACTGTCATTAGTTTAGAACTTATTATTACAGACTGATCCAAGATTCAATTTCAGAAGCCACAATTAGTCATAACAGCTTGTTTTTTTACTTGATACTAGAGTATATTAACTGTCTCTAAAGATTATGAACAACACAAGCCAAGAGTTTGTTCTCAATGAAAGTGAATTGTGTGCTCTTCTATATTCTTGAATGTTATCTAAACGCTCCAGCTTTTAGCGGGAGGGAAATATTGGCAGGCGATTAAACGTTTGGAGAAAGAGCATAATTTTGGTTCGCTTGGTAAGCAAATGGATGTTTGTCCCAAGTCTTGTTTACAGCATCATACACCAAAAAGAATTCAACAGGGGGAGAAGAAAAAGGTTTCAAGTATATTTGGAGGTACAACAACGCCAAATCAAGGCAAAACTGCTTTCTGGGCAAGCACTGCAGGAGAAAGGCAATTTATTATGACTGCAAAATGGACTGCTCACGCAAACACAATGGACTGTGAGACTAAATATAATCAAAGCGGCTCTGCTTCACCATTCCAGAAACATCCAGAAAAAATACTCGCTCTTTAATAAGCATCCATGGTTCTTGAAAATAAGCAACTGGGATTTTTAGAGGAGGAAAATACTTGTGAGCAAAGAGGTATGGAACAGTAATTAAGACAGAAATGGGTTACTGTGTGGCCTTTGGGTTTTTTATTGAATTTAGTCCGTCATGCTGGGCCTTCCTGAATCATGTGAGACGCAGCTCCGCCTTTGATCAGTGACTGGACACAAAGGCAAGACCTCCCTCGCCGAGATGCTTCAATCGACGTTAAAGTGGGAAATGCTGAAATTCCACACGGAATTGTTCGATTTAATTGCCGCCCATTTAGCATCTAGTGAAACGAACAGGAGTGCACTCGTGTCCCGTGTGTGGAAGAAGCTCATAAAGGCTTGTGGTGTCAACCAATCAGGTCCCATCACATTTCACCGCACCCTCCTCAGTCCCTCATGCCCAGCGTGCTGATTGGTGCGTAGGTCAAAGGTGGGCAACGACGGTCATATCCATTTCTGGTTTTTGCAACTCCTGGCCTTAATTTACTTAATTAACATTCACGCCATCTGACTTTTTAGCTGCAATCATTGATATGCGCATGAATTACAGCTGAAGACTGTCTTGTGTCCCTGTATGAAACGGCTGGCTGCGATCGAATCTACGGACCAGTGTTGGTGTATGTAGCCAATTATTTCATTTAGCCAGGGTAACCGATGGCAACAAAAACTGCAAACACACTGGCCCTCCAGGACCAGAATTTCCCACCCTTCATATTGGCCAATGCCACTTCTCTGCTGGCACCGAGGCTCTGGGCGAAATGATCTCCAGGATACTTCACACGTTGAAAATGGCGCCAGCAATCACTTTCTTCATCGTACGTATCCACAGAATATCAGCACACATACCACGTATAAAAATGTCTTTTTCTGCTCCACGTTCATCCTGGACTGAAGTGGGGGAAGTAATATTTGTAAGGTGGGAAAGACTTCTGTGGTGGGCTCCTCTTACTGAATGTTGAATGTTATTGCATGGGCCCAAATGCGATCTTTGTTCAAAAGCATCAACTGATCTTCATGACGCATGAATGCAGTCTAATCTCAGTCTAACACCCACCTGTCCTGATAATGTACGTAAACAGCAGCTGGGCTGACCAGCACATCCCCTTCACTTTAGCAACAGTTCCATTCTCTAGTTTTTGCGCATAAAATTCAAGGGCATGTCTACTGTACGCCCTCTATTCAACTAATTACAAACCGCTCAATATCAAGTGGCCGGTTCCACTAGCACTGTTCTCAAACGTTAAGATGTCCAGTGGACGCCAGAAAATCACCAGCACGTTTGCTCAGGTGCAGAACATGCCAACAGCTTTGGCACTGTTTGTGCTAACATGACATAAAAAAATTCTACATCACGCTAATTTGTTTGAACACAGGCTGCCGCTTTTAGTTATAAAACTGTATTTTTGTTCAGGAGAAGTCCACTTAATAATCTGTCTGAATGTGCGAGCTTGGCGTGTGATGTGAAGGCCACGATGGGCGCAGAGTGAAATGAAGAAATCACGGTCATGCGCACGGCTCCTCGACGTGTGAGCTTGGAGGCAAGCCGGCCTGTCTGCGTCCCTCGCCGGATCAGCCCGAAGTAAGCGCAAAGCCTCCTGGGACTCTGAGTCTCAGAGCCAGGTTTGCTGACAACAGGGACCCTGACGCCTGCGTGCGCCAGCCGTCTTACGATAATCCGCTTCAGCGATGCAAGATGTTTATTGTCCCCGGTCCCGGGTAATCGATGTTTGGAAATTGGACCGGGCTGCGAGCGCGATGATGCTGTCGACAGAGCGTGTGATGTCTGGCGGAGGGCGGGACCGATCAGCCCTCCGGGGGCTGGGGAGCGCAGGGTCTGGAAGCGATTAGACTCTGAGATGTGAGCGGCTCATTAAGGAGGAGGGGAGATGGATGTGCTGCCGCCTGCGACGGCCTGCTCCTGAATATTCCACCGCATTCCTCCTGAGACACGCAACCCATACAGAGACCAGCTCTCTACTGCACACTGACCTAGCACAGCTCACTCAACACCAGCTCTCTACTGCACACTGACCTAGCACAGCTCACTCAACACCAGCTCTCTACTGCACACTGACCTAGCACAGCTCACTCAACACCAGCTCTCTACTGCACACTGACCTAGCACAGCTCACTCAACACCAGCTCTCTACTGCACACTGACCTAGCACAGCTCACTCAACACCAGCTCTCTACTGCACACTGACCTAGCACAGCTCACTCAACACCAGCTCTCTACTGCACACTGACCTAGCACAGCTCACTCAACACCAGCTCTCTACTGCACACTGACCTAGCACAGCTCACCAACACCAGCTCTCTACCGCACACTGACCTAGCACAGCTCACTCAACACCAGCTCTCCTCTCTACCGCACACTGACCTAGCACAGCTCACTCAACACCAGCTCTCTACTGCACACTGACCTAGCACAGCTCACTCAACACCAGCTCTCTACTGCACACTGACCTAGCACAGCTCACTCAACACCAGCTCTCTACTGCACCACTGACCTAGCACAGCTCAGCTCACTCAACACCAGCTCTCTACTGCACACTGACCTGCACAGCTCACTCAACACCATCTCTCTACTGCACACTGACCTAGCACAGCTCACTCAACACCAGCTCTCTACTGCACACTGACCTAGCACAGCTCACTCAAACACAGCTCTCTACTGCACACTGACCTAGCACAGCTCACTCAACACCAGCTCTCTACTGCACACTGACCTAGCACAGCTCACCTCAACACCAGCTCTCTACTGCACACTGACCTAGCACAGCTCACTCAACACCAGCTCTCTACTGCACACTGACCTAGCACAGCTCACTCAACACCAGCTCTCTACTGCACACTGACCTAGCACAGCTCACTCAACACCAGCTCTCTACTGCACACTGACCTAGCACAGCTCACTCAACACCAGCTCTCTACTGCAACACTGACCTAGCACAGCTCACTCAACACCAGCTCTCTACTGCACACTGACCTAAGCATACCTAGCAACACCAGCTCACTCACTCAACACTCACCTCATGCACCACTCTACTGCACACTGACCTAGCACAGCTCACTCAACACCAGCTCTCTACTGCACACATGACCTAGCACAGCTCAGCGTCAACTCAAACACCAGCTCTCTACTGCACACTGACCTAGCACAGCTCACTCAACACCAGCTCTCTCTACTGCACACTGACCTAGCACAGCTCACTCAACACCACTCTCTACTGCACACTGACCTAGCACAGCTCACTCAACACCAGCTCTCTCTGACTAGTCACAGCTCACTCAACACCTAGCAACCTGACCTACAGCTCACTCAACACCAGCTCTCTACTGCACACTGACCTAGCACAGCTCACTCAACACAGCTCTCTACTGCACACTGACTAGCACAGCTCACTCAACACCAGCTCTCTACTGCACACTGACCTAGCACAGCTCACTCAACACCAGCTCTCTACTGCACACTGACCTAGCACAGCTCACTCAACACCAGCTCTCTAACTGCACACTGACCTAGCACTCAACCACACCACTCTCTACTGCACCCTGACCTAGCACAGCTCACTCAACACCAGCTCTCTACTGCACACTGACCTAGCACAGCTCACTCAACACCAGCTCTCTACTGCACACTGACCTAGCACAGCTCCACTCAACACCAGCTCTCTACTGCACACTGACCTAGCACAGCTCACTCAACACCAGCTCTCTACTGCACACTGACCTACTCACAGCTCACTCAACACCAGCTCTACTCTGACTATCACAGCTCACCAACAACACCACTCTCTACTGCACACTGACCTAGCACAGCTCACTCAACACCAGCTCTCTACTGCACACTGACAGCTAGCACAGCTCACTCAACACCAGCTCTCTACTGCACACTGACCTAGCACAGCTCACTCAACACCAGCTCTCTACTGCACACTGACCTAGCACAGCTCACTCAACACCAGTTCTCCTAGCTGCACACTGACCTAGCACAGCTCACTCAACACCAGCTCTCTACTGCACCCTGACCTAGCACAGCTCACTCTCACCCAGCTCTCTACTGCACACTGACCTAGCACAGCTCACTCAACACCAGCTCTCTACTGCACACTGACCTAGCACAGCTCACTCAACACCAGCTCTCTAATGCCTACTGACCTAACACAGCTCACTCAACACCAGCTCTCTACTGCCCTAACACAGCTCACGCAACACCAGCTCTCTATTGCACACTAACCTAACATAGCACACTCAACACCAGCTTTACACTTTTGAGTAACCTAACACAGCTCACTCAAACAGAAAACCAGCTCTTTGCTATCTATTAACCCAATATTATCAACTAACCTAATACCTAATACAACCTCATACACAGCCACCCACATTAGATGTTATGTCTTTGCTCTAAAATCTCTGAAATGACATTGAAACTATAGTATGGAAGAGTATGGGCCTCCACACAAAAAAGGATTTACTGCTAATTTATGTTGAAGTGCTTACGTACAAATAACTGCCCTATTTATTAGAGAACCATGATTACACAGCACTCTTGACAAATTGTTAAATCTCCATTGATTACTTTCGAGGAATCTGCCAGACCCTAAACTGAAACATTACAGGTTGCTTTTGTGCCTTTAGTGCATACAAAAATGGTTCAAATTCAGCGCATTAAATAATTGCAGGGGAAAAGTAAGCTGAAGGATCTATGGCCTCATTCAGAGCCCAGAGCTCGCACAGGATTGGTCCTCCTGCAAATTACACTGCGGTTTGCCTGTAGTGCTTCACCCCTGCCAATGTGAGCCGCAGAATAAGAAACCCTTACCCAGATTAACAGACTAGTGATAACACTCAGCAATCTAAGCGCCAGGACTGCAGTTTCATAACAATGACAAAAAAAAAAAATATTATTTAATTTCCGACATTGGCGCAGTTATACAGCTGGATGACGTTCAAGAAAATGTTTTGATAAATCCTGACCTTGGAACAGCTGGCCGCGCGTCAGTTCACTTCCTGGCCCGCTCGGGCTCAGAGGCATGTTCCGCGCGCGGAAAAACAGAGCCTGCCCGTGTGGAGTAAAAGACGTGTGGGGCAGTAAGTGCGGTGAGGGACTGAAGACAGCGACGCACGCCAGCCCCGCGGTCCAAAGGCCCGCGTCTGAGCGCCCGGCTGCAGAACAAACAGCCCTGAGCTGACGGTGAAGAAAAGGGGAAGGGACGACGTCCTACCCACAATGCTGTGCGGCGCGACAAAGCCTGGAGGGCTTGAGGAGAAGTTTGAGGCTTCTGTCTCTCTAACTGCTCAAACCAAAACATCTCATTTTGTTACATCTCGCAGCAATTTGGCAAGGGCCTGACCAAGTACGATAATGTGACAACGGAGATGCTCCACTGCAATGTAGCACCAAAACGTCCTGTTGCCAACTGGCACCTCTGACAGTTAAGAAGCCAGGAGGACAAAAGGACAGGGAAAATGACTGTGTTCCACTATGTACATTCATTTATTTTGATGGTGACATCTGGATCCACTCTTGGGTAATTAAGCGCCTCTGCAGGAAAAAAGTTTGAGGTTTTGGGTCTGAGTATCTGGAGAGACTGTAGAATGTCTGATGTTTGCACCGAAGGTCAAGCGCATTCAAAATGGCCGCCTTGCACTTCCTGACAGGACTGACCTGGCAGAGATGGGCCTTTGGTCTTTGTGCTGTAAGCAGCGTGAGCCAGAGGACATGGGGTGGGGGGGGGGGGGGGGGGGGGGGGCACGTGCTTTCCATTGCCAGGGGTCACAGGGAGGTCACATGATTTTCCTGAGAGGAGGGCGCGTGTGGGGCGTGCGAGAGGGGAAGAGGCCAGGCATTTGGGGAGGGAGCACATGAAACAGGGCTGCCCAACCCTGTTCCTGGAGATCTTCCGTCCTGCAGGTTTTCACTCCAGCCCTAACAAAGCACACCTCATTCAACAGCTAGAGATCTCACTGAGCTGCTAATTAGCAGAATCAGGCATGTCAAATTAGGGCTGGAGTGAAGACCTACAGGATGGTAGATCTCCAGGAACAAGGTTGGGCAGCCCTGCTCTAGGTGTTGAATGAGGTGTGCTTTCTTAGGGCTGGAGTGAAAACCTACAGGATGGTAAATTTCCAGGAACAGGGTTGTGTAGTCCTGGCATAAAGGGATTAAAACAACAGGGACGGAGGATTGCTGAGGCAGCGCTGGAACACGATGGGTGAAACCCAGGAGCAGAAGAACACTGACGGCCATTCAGACTGGCAGGAGGTGCCCCCAGCCGTTCAGACTGGCAGGAGGTGCTCCCAGGAGCTGTGTGTGCTCTCTCCCAGGAGCCGTGTGCGCTCTCTGGTTCAGGAGGTGCTCCCAGGAGCCGTGTGCGCTCTCTGGTTCAGGAGGTGCTCCCAGGAGCTGTGTGTGCTCTCTGGTTCAGGAGGTGCTCCCAGGAGCCGTGTGTGCTCTCTGGTTCAGGAGGTGCTCCCAGGAGCTGTGTGCGCTCTCGGTGCTCCCAGAGGCTCTCTGGTTGAGGTGCTCTCAGGAGCTGTGTGCGCTCTCTGGTTCAGGAAGAGCTGTGTGCGCTCTCTGGTTCAGGAGGGAGGTGCTCTCAGGAGCCGTGTGTGCTCTCTGGTACAGGAGGGAGGTGCTCTCAGGAGCTGTGTGCGCTCTCTGGTTCAGGAGGTGCTCCCAGGAGCTGTGTGTGCTCTCTGGTTCAGGAGGTGCTCCCAGGAGCTGTGTGCGCTCTCTGGTTCAAGAGGGAGGTGCTCCCAGGAGCTGTGTGCGCTCTCTGGTTCAGGAGGGAGGTGCTCCCAGGAGCTGTGTGCCCTCTCTGGTTCAAGAGGGAGGTGCTCCCAGGAGCCGTGTGTGCTCTCTGGTTCAGGAGGGAGGTGCTCCCAGGAGCTGTGTGTGCTCTCTGGTTCAGGAGGTGCCCCCAGGAGCCGTGTGCGCTCTCTGGTTCAGGAGGGAGGTGCTCCCAGGAGCTGTGTGCGCTCTCTGGTTCAGGAGGTGCTCCCAGGAGCTGTGTGTGCTCTCTGGTTCAGGAGGGAGGTGCTCCCAGGAGCTGTGTGCGCTCTCTGGTTACACAACGGGCAAAGGAAACTGACGTGGGCCAGAGCGGTTAACCGCTCTCCTGAGGGACGTCAGCTTCTCCTCAACGTTTACGAGCACTAACACGTGACCTATCGCCGCCTCATTAAAGTACTAAACACTTCACGGGGTTCCACCGTCGCTAATAAAGAAGAGTGCCGAGGGAATTGTGGTTATTGTTGTTTCTATCACTGCAGACACATTCTGAACGTGTGCGCTGTACGCACTGACGTGCAGAAACAGCTGTTACAGCCAGCGCAAAGCTAAAACTAGCTATTGCGCGCTTAAAGACAATTCTGCCCAGATATGTTCTCTGTAAGGCCCACAAATGACTCTGTCACAGGTCTAACTAAACATGCTGCTGACAGAATGATTACTTTTCCCTCCGTAACCCCAACATGTTTAGCCACTAAATCCTGTTTCTGTGCAGGTATTTATGGGAACATGTATGTGTAACCTCACCTATGTGTTTCAGGATTTAAAAAAAGTAATAAATTAACCCTCACAGCCTAAAGATAAAAACAAGCCGCACGCGATTACTCTCGACTAATGTGATGAACAGAACGATTTGCTCAGTATGTTATCCATCAATTATTGTATTGGTTTCTTTCAATAATTCCCCAGACATGTACACATTCATTATGAAACATTTGCTGCTTTTTTTCCATTGAGAAAAGCTTGATTGGATTTGAACCCACGACTGCGCGGAGGTCATAAACTCCCTAAACCAAGCACACAGTACGCCTTCCCATCATCCCGTTAGACAATAACATCAGCATGCAGCATGTGGGGAACCTGAACACCGGCTCCAGCACGAGCGCTGTGCTACGGGCCGTGGGGAACCTGAACACCGGCTCCAGCACGCGCACGGTGCTACAGGCCGTGGGGAACCTGAACACCGGTTCCAGCACGGCGTGGTGCTACAGGCCGTGGGGAACCTGAACACCGGTTCCAGCACGGCGTGGTGCTACGGGACAGGGAGAACCTGAACACCGGCTCCAGCACGGCACAGTGCTACAGGCCGTGGGGAACCTGAACACCGACTCCAGCACGGCGTGGTGCTACGGGACAGGGAGAACCTGAACACCGGCTCCAGCATGGCGTGGTGCTACGGGACAGGGAGAACCTGAACACCGGCTCCAGCACGCACGCCATACTACGGGCCGTGGGGAACCTGAACACCGGCTCCAGCATGCGCACGGTGCTACAGGCCGTGGGGAACCTGAACACCGGCTCCAGCACGCGCACGGTGCTACAGGCCGTGGGGAACCTGAACACCGGCTCCAGCACGCGCACGGTGCTACAGGCCGTGGGGAACCTGAACACCGGTTCCAGCACGCGCACGGTGCTACAGGCCGTGGGGAACCTGAACACCGGTTCCAGCACGGCGTGGTGCTACGGGACAGGGAGAACCTGAACACCGGCTCCAGCACGGCACGGTGCTACAGGCCGTGGGGAACCTGAACACCGACTCCAGCACGGCGTGGTGCTACGGGACAGGGAGAATCTGAACACCGGCTCCAGCACGGCGTGGTGCTACGGGACAGGGAGAACCTGAACACCGGCTCCAGCACGCGCACGGTGCTACAGGCCGTGGGGAACCTGAACACCGACTCCAGCACGGCACGGTGCTACAGGCCGTGGGGAACCTGAACACCGACTCCAGCACGGCGTGGTGCTACGGGACAGGGAGAACCTGAACACCGGCTCCAGCACGGCGTGGTGCTACGCGACAGGGAGAACCTGAACACCGGCTCCAGCACGCGCACGGTGCTACAGGCCGTGGGGAACCTGAACACCGGCTCCAGCACGCGCACGGTGCTACAGGCCGTGGGGAACCTGAACACCGGCTCCAGCACGGCGTGGTGCTACGGGACAGGGAGAACCTGAACACCGGCTCCAGCACGCACGCCATGCTACGGGCCGTGGGGAACCTGAACACCGGCTCCAGCACGCGCACGGTGCTACAGGCCGTGGGGAACCTGAACAGTGGCGTGCAGAAGAAAGGGTTTGTTGGGACAGGAGAGGTATGCGAGCGCTGCTTTAACCCAGTGACTAATGGAGCTGTGATACAGATGACTTGCGGTATGTGGCAGAGGTGGGGGGGGGGGAGCAAGGTCAAGAGCAGTCATGCCGGCGATTTTGACATTTGACCATAGGTCCCCCGCCCAGGTCCCGGCGAGGTCGCTGTGGAAGGCGTGAAGATCCTGGGCAGATGTTTACATGAGGAGCAAGCAGGGGCGGAGGGGGGGGGGGGGGGGGGGGGGGGTGCAGGGGCTTCTGTGGGTGTTCAGACCTGTCCCCTGCTGACAGAATTGTTATATGCAACTGAGCTGCATAAACAGCGGGGGGGAGCGGAGGGGAGCGGGGGGGGGCGGGGGGAGGTGTGCGCACTCATCACTCTTCTCACGTGGGACACACCCTCTCATTTCTAGCACATTCCGACTCTGAACGGCCGCAAGATGAAAAACAAAAAGATGCACCCGAAGGAAAAACGCTCTGTTTTGAGAGCACGGGCCTAATTCAACTTCACAACCTCCTGTTTTAACGAGAGGCCCTAATACTGTGCCGTCAAAACTAAGCACATCTGATTACTTGTGACTCAAACTTCTAAAAAATGCACACACAGCATACTTGTATGCACACACACACGCACGCACGCACGCACGCACGCACGCAGACATACAATGTCCATATTCTTGATAACACAAAAGCAATTCTGGTCATTTTGTTGCCGAATTGTTATTTTAAACGTCACCTCAGCTATAAGCATGACAGCGACTCCGGTACACATGAGACAGAGAGATCTTAAGAGCGGACGGCCAAGCGCTGGATGTCCTGTGGAGTGGACAGGGCCCGCGGAGGCACGTCAGTGGGCAGGGCCTGCGGTGCTCGGCGAGGGAAGGGGCCAGCCGCGCGGACGGCTGCTACAGACAGCGAGGGCTCCGCAAGGGACAGGGGAGCAGAGACCGTCACGGCGCGGGTCAAGATGCACAAACGCACCGCACGGAGGGGGACAGGGGGAGCAGAGACCGTCACGGCGCGGGTCAAGATGCACAAACGCACCGCACGGAGGGGGACAGGGGGAGCAGAGACCGTCGCGGCGCGGGTCAAGATGCACAAACGCACCGCACGGAGGGGGACAGGGGGAGCAGAGACCGTCACGGCGCGGGTCAAGATGCACAAACGCACCGCACGGAGGGACAGGGGGAGCAGAGACCGTCGCGGCGCGGGTCAAGATGCACAAACGCACCGCACGGAGGGGGACAGGGGGAGCAGAGACCGTCACGGCGCGGGTCAAGATGCACAAACGCACCGCACGGAGGGGGACAGGGGGAGCAGAGACCGTCACGGCGCGGGTCAAGATGCACAAACGCGCCGCTGGACTGAGCCGCTCGGACCCAACACGGCGCCGGGGCCGGACTCGAAACTAACACCGCGCCCCGCTCGCTAACAACGCTCAACCTTCCGCCTGAACTCCAGCCACGTTCAGTGCCGCCGGAGATCAGACAGACATTTACAGAGGCACTGTTTGCAGCACACTGCTGCCATGATTGTTTTCTTTTTTTTGTAGTTAGTTAGCATTTTTGTTTTTTATTCAAATACTTTTTACTACGCTTTACTGATCATGTCTGGTGCATTGGAACCAATGAAATACTCTCAAAAAGTGCAAACCCCGCCTTCTGGTCATATTGGCAGGCTCAATTACACCAGGCAAGATCAATAGAGCACAGAAAAGTATTTGAATCCAAAACAAATACGTATTTGACCCAGGTCTGGATGTGAACCCATCTCTCAAGTAAAAAATAAATGTGTCTTTATTTATCTGAGAACTTTTTGTATCAACTGGTCCTGTGGTCAGGCCCTGTTATGCAGTTCACCTAAGGGATGCAATTATTGGTGATCGTGCTTGTTGTCTTACCTCTGCTGAAGGTAAGATGGATTACCTCTGCAGTGGGAGTTAGGGTGGGGGGTGTGCAGTGTAGGGGGTGGGCAGGATGGGGGGGGGGGTGTGTGCAGGATGTGGGGTGTGAACTAGTCCCCACCCGTACCCTGTCAATAGATCAGCATTAGAGGAGCAGACAGGATGTGCACCATGTTGATCTGAGAGACATTTCTGCATGCCCAAATTCTCCAAAAAAATGGCAGAAGGGAGGATGGGTGGCGACCCAGAAGAATTGGAACTGTGTTAGTTTGTGTTCGACCTGGTCAAAAGAATGGTCACGGTGTCGGTTTGCGTTTGACCCGGTCACCTGGGTCAGTCTCTGTGATTTTGGTGCTGTGTGCTGGTTTAAATACACGTTAGCCGTTGGTGGTATTGTCATGGTCCACATTTGGGCCTCTACCTCGTTTCCTCCTGTGTGGTCTGTGACTCCACACTCTGGGACGTCCTGTTGGTCAGGCTCAGAGGGGCTCTTTCGCCGTTGACAAGTACTGACAGGGAAGCTCTTAGGCGACTGAGGGCTCACTGTCCGCACACGCCCTCCTAAACCAGGGCCAGCTTCAGTTTAACCGCTACGACATTGTAATTGCTTCCATTCCTTGTTCAGACACTCAGACGGGACGCATCGCAGTTGGCTTTGAATTTGGGCTTCGGCGCTTTTGCGGCGGCGGCGGCGCAGTCGTTAGCGTCTGGCCCGCACCCCTGTCCTCTCTGCCAACCCCCCCCCGCCCCCCGCCGAGTCGATCGACGTCGCGTCGGCTAATTTATTCCGCGCGGCGAGGGGCCAATTCGGCAAATTGGGTTCCTAATGAATCCCCCCCCGCGGGCGATGATAATATCAGGCCCCGGCTCCGTTAGCTCGATGACGGATAGCTGCCCCGTTAGCGGTTCTGCTCCAGATCGATGCCGCGGCTGATTGATGATCTGGTGGCGAGGATCGTTACAGGCCCCCTTGTAAGACAGCCTGTTTGTTCCAAGGGCCGCAATCCAAGGCAGCCGAACGGCTTCTTCTGTTTGCTCTGGGTCATTTGTTATTGCCGTGTTGAAAACTTTGAGTTCAAACGCTCACGCTCGCGGTATTGGACCAGGCTAACGAATCCAACACGGCGCTAGGCTGAAGAGCACCGGTCCCCTCAGAAGGAAACGCTGCAGACGCCAGTCGCCATCTGGACTTTTACTGAGTGAGAACCAGGGGCGGGGGGAGCTTTCAAGCAGACTCAAGCGTATTTTACTCGCCGTTAGCGCTGGGGAACTCCCGGCCCTGATCCGAAGCAGCGGCGGCCATTTTCTACGCGGTCGGTCTCCAAACTGGTACGAGGTACGCGGTGTGAGAAAGGGCGTGGGCTCGGCGGTCGGGCGAACGAGGGGAGGCCGGTGAGCGCAGGCGTCCCCTGGCGGGGGCGGTGGGGTCAGTGAGCGCAGGCGTCCCCTGGCGGGGGCGGGGAGGTGCCGGCCGGATCTGTTACCGCGGCGAGTTAAGCGGTCGGCGTGGGTCGCGAGGGGGCCGGGCCTCGGCGGTGATTAAACCGAGCCGACCTCCCGGGATCGCCGGGGGAGGCTTTTTAAAAGACCTCTACCTCGCTGACACCCCCCCCCCCCCCCCCCCCCCCCCGGCGCGTGCACACAGACTCACCCCCCACAGTCCCTGGGGTGGGACCGGGGTTCGACCCGTTAACAAGAGGTCCAGCTGACCGCTGTGGCGGAGTCGGGGGGCAGCATCTGGCTCGTGACTCGCGGGAACGCGGGCGACGTGTGTTCCTTCCTTCTGAAACGTTGGCGTTAAGTGTGAATCAGGCCTGGGGGGGTTGTGCCGGTGTTTACCCAATGCTCAGAGCCGTAATGACCTCCTGAGCCGAGCCCTCGCATTCCTTCTCTCTGGCTTCAGGACGTTATTTTTGAACTCAGACATTCTTTCCCTCTGAAAGTGTCACAAGCGATATATAACACGCTGATGCTTTTATTGGGAGATTCTTAGAAGAGCAAATGAATTCAAGGCCCCGCGACAGCTTGCCTGGCAGCCTGGTGACTGTCTCCTGCCAAAGCTCGTGTTTCTTGGATCCAACCGGTTGCATCGTGATTCTCTCAATAAATGTCAAAGATTTTTATTTTTTTTTCCGGTCTGGTAAGGCTGCGCCTCCCATCGGAGCGTTGGGGTCAGAGGTCGTAGGCTCATGCTGCTGCATGGTGTTTGGTTTCACCCCTTTCCATTGACATTCGGATACGGGCCCTGGCTACTGTTGGGCCACCACGGAGGGGGTAGCTACTGGGATAGAATCAAACCGTAACGTCTGGGGCAACACACATAATGAAGCGTTGTGACCTTGGAATTAGACCCTGTTTTGGCTGGAGGTCAGTGCCACGGGCGTCTCGCTTTACCCCCTGGAGACCGAAGACCTGCGGAGGCCAGAGCGTTCCTTTGTGTCCGATTGTCCTTTAACCCTTTGAAGTGTGGGTGTTTTGGAATGTTTTTTAACATATTCTAAGTCAGTCTTCCAAACTCCATTGCTTTCCATTGCCAGTGATTGTTACATCAGAAATAGAACATTCAGTTAAGAACATTCTAATCACATATTTTTGATCTCACAACTTAAAGGGTTAAAAACAACCTTGTTTCTGGTTAGCTTACTTGGGCCGCTGTAGACCTGACAAGGTACTGAGACGCTGGTGTTTCTTCTGTACTTTCACAACAACCTCTAGTGTGCAATGGGGATACAGCTCACTCATATATCTTAATCTGCAGAAATCACCCTTTCTCTGGGATTGAGAATGAGGATCTTTGTTTCATAACATATACTGTTTCACCTCAGTACACTGTGGCAGGAGCCCTCCAGGGGAATCGAGTTGAAGAGTAGATCTGGACATGAAACTTCAGCCTTGCACACAACAGCCTTTTAGCATTGACCATTACTTACACTGTTATGACAGTCCATGTGCGCATCTGTGATACAAAACTATCAAGCAGATTGGAAGCTATTAAACATTCAGAAGGATTTCAATGGTATTTCCAGAATTTGGCAGTCACTTTGAAAATGAAATGCACTCTAAGCTTGTCGGCAAAATGCCCACATAGGCAAACAGCCTACTGGGGCCAAATGTCCTCATAATGTCCCCATAATGTCCTTACAATGTCCTCCTCTTGCCATTAAACCCTGTCATCCTTCATTTGAAGTCGCAAGCATGTTGTGAAGACCTTCGCCGGGTGTGTTATCGCACAGATGGCTGGATTATTTTGTGACGCAAAGCAGCATTCTGGCGTGGCGGGGGATTGGTTGCCTCCGAGGCTGTACATGGCTGCATTCCTTTAGCGCTCGTCATGGAAGGGGCTCCCGGGCCATTGGTCATAATTGGAGGCCTGGCCCGTGACCGTAGCATCCCTAACGTTTCCTCACTGGGTGTCCCGGCCCGTGCTGGCTTCGCGCCGCCCCGAATGAGTCTGCGATCCCCATTCACACGGCTGTCATAGAGCTGGGAAGGGGATGAGAAACAGGGAGCAACGGTGAACCGCGACGGCGAGCAGTTTGTTCTGGGAGAAGACGAACGGAGATTGGCACGCGGTGAGGAAAATGGATGTGCAGAGGGAGCGCGTTTCAGTTCCACGCTCACGGAGAAGGCCGAAGAAAGCCGGCGGGCTGTGGTGTACGAATGAGAATATAAGTATGTCCAGTTGTGTTGGGATGGCTGCGAGTGGTGGTTGCCGTTCCCTTATTGGTTCCAGATCTCACAGCCAGCGTGTGATTGGTCAGCAGACCAGTATTTGAGACTCAGGAGTCAAACATTAACACAAATTAATGGTGCAAGTCCAATTTTAACTGTTAACAAACATACTGGCTCATCGGCTAAAAATGGAGAAGATTGCTGAGGAAAATATCTATGTAGAAGATTTCTATTACAGGATGAAAGGTGCCCATTAAAATCCTTCTGACAGGGTGATAAATAGCCAGCTTTAAAGGAAAAGGCCTGTTATTTAGTTTGCCATTTATATTGAGTCCCTGGCTGCAGATTATCCAATAACACCAAATTTGGATGGATTGCTTTACAGTTACAGCACGTGAACACCTCTTTCAGTTAGAGGAGCCGCTACTCCACACAGCACGATCGATGGCTCTGTCAAAGCTTGTCATTTTCATTAGAACGCAGGAAGCCACTCAGGTCTGTTAGAAATGAAAGACATTTTGAAAAGCTTGTATTTCAAACAGACTCAGTGGCTTCTGAACTTGGATACTGTTTTATGTCTGTGTATTTTTTAATCGAATACCATTTTATTTATTTATGCCAATTTATCGATCCCAGTTTTTTTTTTTCTTGGAATGACCAATCATACTTTTATCTCAGGTTCTGAAGAGCTTTATGCTTTCATCTTAACATCAGCACCCAGTTCAGCACCCAAGTAGCCTGATGCAGTGAGCTAATTGTGTAACCAGAGGCTCAGATTGATTAATTATGAGCAGAGTTCCAACTAAAACCAGCAGAGCCTGTGGCTCTCCTGGGCTAGCGCTGCAGACCCCTGCTCTGTCAGCACTGCTGTAGCTTCCTCCGGTTGGGAGAGTTAGCATGCAGATTAGCATGAGCTCAGCTTGTAAGCGCACACTGCCTTCCTTCCTCAGCACACACAAATGACTGGAGGAGTTTCTGGCCTGCAGTGAGACGAGAACAATCCATGGAACTAGTTTGGCTTCTTCAGGGCTCTATAACCCAACAACACACTAATGCCTAGTTCTCCAGGGCTCTATAACCCAACAACACACTGAAGCCTAGTTCTACAGGGCTCTATAACCCAACCACACGCTGAAGCCTAGTTCTACAGGGCTCTATAACCCAACCACATGCTGAAACCTAGTTCTACAGGGCTCTATAACCAAACCACACGCTGAAGTCTAGTTGTACAGGGCTCTATAACCCAGCCACACACTGAAGCCTAGTTCTCCAGGGCTCTATAACCCAACCACACACTGAAGTCTAGTTGTACAGGGCTCTATAACCCAGCCACACACTGAAGCCTAGTTCTACGGGGCTCTAAAACCCAGCCACACACTGAATCCTAGTTCTACAGGGCTCTATAACCCAACCACACACTGAAGCCTAGTTCTACAGGGCTCTATAACCCAACCACACACTGAAGCCTAGTTCTACAGGGCTCTATAACCCAACCACACACTTAAGCCTAGTTCTACCGGGCTCTATAACCCAACCACACACTGAAGCCTAGTTCTACAGGGCTCTATAACCTAGCCACACACTGAAGCCCAGTTCTACAGGGCTCTATAACCCAGCCACACACTGAAGCGTAGTTCTACAGGGCTCTATAACCCAGCCGGTCACCCAGATGCCTGTGAAACATGGCGTGGGGGACATGTCCAGTGTCTATCCTGTGCTGGTGGTTTACAGGGGCTTGAGGAATGAGAAAATGGCACATTGTGGGTATTTCAAAACAGTATGGATAAAAAACATGCCTAAATGAATGTAGCTCGACTGAATGTTACACGTGGGGATTCTGAGCAGGTACTGAAGTTTAAATAAGGATGTCATTAATCTGCTCATTCAGCTGTGCCTGTAAAGACGCCTTGGGGAGTGAGATACTAACCAGGGGGATTCCTGGGTCGAATACAGAACTTGTAGAAGCTGCCAGTATATCTAACTGAGCCTTTTTCCTCCGTCAGGGGTGTCAAACTCCAGTCCTGGAGGGCCGCAGTGTCTGCTGGTTTTCAGTGTGTTTCAGCACCACTGATTCATTGAAGCCATTGATTGGCTAAAGAGTGCGTACACCTTGTTCTGAACTGGCTGCTGATTGAAAGGAAACAAAAACACAGATGCCTGCGGACACTGCGGCCCTCCAAGATTGGAGTTCTACAACCCTGCCCTAGAGTGTGAGTGTGTTTGTGTGTAAATGAAACTAAAATATATATTTTTAATAGCACCCGTCGGTGTCCTTTGTAGGAGAACTGTAGGACTCAATTCAATTCTGCTGTCTGGTGATAGTCCATTCTGTTGTATTCAGTTCCTGAATGTCTGTAAGGAAAACCAGACTTGGGTCTATTGCACTGCGGCACAGATCTGTACACACTGCATTTGTTTGACAAAAATGTGGAATTCTTATCTCAGCACTGCAGTTTCCTCAAATGGTTTTTTTACTGGTGTTTTTTGGTGCAGTTTTGACATTGACAAATTGATGTATTTTTATATTAATCCGCTAGAGTGCCGGGCATTTCTCATCGTGTAGCATAATGTCTTGTGAGGATGTTTTTAAATAGACATTATTGTCACTCCCTCGTCGAATTTGTGTAATTGGATGTGGTTGCAGCTATTTCATTTGGACTGGATTAAATGGGGGAAATGCTATCATGACTTGATTCGTTGTGCTTCCCGTTTGCCTGCTCTGGGGTTCTCTGAAGAATGCAGAAGAAAGGACGCAGCACAGACCTGGTACCAGGCAACCGGCCTGTGGGTTTAGCCCCACATTACTGGATAATAACAGTCATTGTAGTATTTTAACGGGTTCCTTTTCTCAAACATATAATGAGTGAAGCTGGTCAATTTAGCATCATCTGTCTGTCTTTGTCTGTCTCTCTCACACTCCCTCTCTCCATCTGTTTGTATCTCTCTCTCTCTCTACCTCTCGATCACTCTGTCTGACTATCTCTCTCTCTATATATATATATACATGTCTCTCTCTCTCTCATTATAGTTTAATGAATTGCCCATGATGTTCAAATAAAGGAGCATCAAAAGTCTCTCTCTCTCCCTCACTCTCTCTCCCCCCCTCTCTCTCTCTCTCTCTCTCTCTCTCTCAATTCAATTCAATTCGCTTTATTGGCATGACAAATTTGTACATTTGTATTGCCAAAGCTTGGTAGATACAAGGCCATGTATTTTTAAAAAACAAAAAAACAATAGAAGTAACAATAAATAGTAACAATAACTAACAGTAAAAAGTTGCAATAACAATAAAAATAAATCAGCATAATATAAGAACTTGCTTTGCTTTAGGTTGTCCGTCGTGTCCGACGATGACAATCCCGCCTCTGGTACTTGTGAGTCTTCTTGTGGCTGTGGAGCCCAATCCGCGATCCACACTGTCTGCCACAAACAGAACAGGTGAAAGCACTGACCGGGGGTGTGGATGTGGTGCTGGCTTCATGTCTCTTTAGACGTTTCCTGGTCCGTCGATCACCTCGGTCCTCCTCGAGCTTATGCACCCCTTGTTGGCAGAGCTGCCGCCAGGTGGATCGTTGAGCGGCAGTGTGCTCCAGCTGGGGTCGGGTTCAGGCCGCACTTCTTCATGACAGCTTTCAGTTGGTCTGTATATCGCTTTTCTCTGGCCCCCTGCCGAGCGACGGCCAAATGCAACTGGCCATACAGCACTTTACGCGGTGAGCGTTCTGTCTGATGACGTGACCGAGCCAGCGAAGTTGGTGCTGGCTGACGGCAGCCTCCATACTGATGCAGTTGGTCTTGCGGAGTATTTCATTATGGGGCGCTCGGTCACGCCAGGTTATCCTCAGGATGCGTTGTACACATCTGATACGGAAGGCCTCGGGCATCCTGAGGTGGCGACTGTACAGGGTCCACGCCTCACAGCTGTAGAGGAGAGTTGTGATGACACCTGCCAAGTAAACCGATATTTTGGTGTGGAGGTTGAGGTCTTTATTTTGAAAGACCCTTCTCCTGAGGCTGCCAAATGAAGATGATGCCTGTTTGATCCGGTTTTGTATCTCCCCTTCGATGCTGCAGTCATCAGGCATCTACTCATGGGGGAGTAGATGCCCACTGGGGTATTACTTCGGTCTTTGCCACATTTACAGACAGACCCTGCCTACCATATGCCCCTGTAGCAGAGCCAAATTAAACAATTTGAGGATGGCCAATTGGAATTTTTTGCTGCTATGTTTCAGCATCTCATTTAGGATACCATCAGGCCCGCTTGATTTATTTGGTTTGAGATTCTGAAGTCTTCCCTTCAGCTCCTGCTCAGTAATGGGAGAGTCCAGTGAGTTTTGATTATGTTTTATAGCCAATTCTAGTTTATGTAATTTTTCTTGGATATGATTTTGGTCGGAATTTGTACCTTATGGTATTGTTTCATACAATGTTTTAAAATGGTTAATCCATATGTCTCCATTTTGTATGTCTTTATGGACTCTTCAATTAATGTCAGTTTTCTGCGGGTATATTGTGTCTTGTGAGCATACGCTTATATTGCTTTAGAGTTTCACAGTAATTAAGGCGTAAATCTACATTGTTTGGGTGTCTATGTTTTTGATTTGATACATTCTTTTCTAATATTTTTACAGTCCAAACCAAACCAATTATCCTG
>CM045901.1:4630796-4640796 GCA_025169545.1 Anguilla japonica | reverse complement strand
GGATGAGAATGGAAGCCTCTACCTTGAGCCTTGCACAGAGGCGGCACAGGCAAGATGGTCGTTGTACGGATGGGATCTAGGAACAGCATCCTACTTCGGCAGCTACCTGTGCGACTCAGCAGCCCTTTTCAGGGTCCGTACTGCTCACCCATCGACAGGGGAAGGGTCCAGAAAAGGCGACCTGAACATCGTCTGTTCCTCCCTGACCTGGACGGCAAACCGCAGTTGTCAAGGCATCCCTCACCGCGGTCGCAAAACAAAAAAAAATATACGGATCCAATGGCACCCCCCCCCCCCCCCCCCCCAAGGAAGTGACGTTATCTTCGGCAAGCGTGTGTGTGGGTGTGCATGTGTGTGCGTGAGTGAGTGCATGCGTGCGTGTGGGTGCGTGTGAGTGTGTGTGTGGGTGCGTGTGAGTATGTGTGTGTGTATGTGTGTGTGTGTGTGTGTGTGTGCATGCGTGCGTGTGGGTGCGTGTGAGTGGGTGTGTGTGAGTGTGTGGTGTGTGTGTGTGTGTGTGTGTGTATATGAGTGGGTGTGTGCGTGTGTGTGTGTGTGCATGCGTGTGTGTGGGTGCGTGTGAGTGGGTGTGTGTATGTGTGTGTGTGTGTGTGTGTGTGTGTCGCGGGGAATGGAAATGGCCTCTGTCCTCCCCCATTATCAGCACTGTCTGGAGAGCGGAGGGAAAAATCACTTCAAAAAGCCCACGCAGGCCTGCCAAATCAAATACCCTCCAAACACCCCCCCCCCCCCCCCACTCAGGAAACACCGATACTGATGGGTAATTTTCTGCCAAGAACCGTCACATCATCCTCTTAAAGCATTCTGTACTCCCAGATCTAATGCACAGGCTATTTAAGAGGTGTGTGTGTGTGCGTGTGTGTGTATATATGTGTGCATGTGTGTGTGTGTGTGTGTGTGTGTGTGTGTCTGGTAATTAGAGAATCCCTCTCAGGAACAATTTTACTCAATTATCCTCAAATGTGGCCTGGTTACAACTGACACCTACCTGCATCTCCATACTGGCCCATCCCTGTCTGGGCCTTCCGTTCGCCGTGAGACTGTACTCATTACCCTGCTTGTCAGTCTTGCGTTAAAGTGAATAATTTAGGAAATGTTTGTGAATGGCAATGACATGGTGTCACGAAAACCATTCATTGGTCTTAGAAATTATATAAATTATGTGATGCATTGTATAATTTTCACTGTTGGAATCCATTTAAGTTGCTGAGAATGTTGAGGATGTGAATGCAGGCTTTTACAGCGTGGAGTTCTGTCTGCATGGCCGGGCTATGGAGCACAGTCTCAGTATAATGGTCTCAGTCTCAGTATAATGGAGCACAGTCTCAGTACAATGGAGCACAGTATCAGTATAATGGAGCACAGCCTCAGTACAATGGAACACAGTCTCAGTATAATGGAGCACAGTATCAGTACAATGGAACACAGTCTCAGTATAATGGAGCACAGTATCAGTACAATGGAACACAGTCTCAGTATAATGGAGCACAGTCTCAGTGTAATGGTCTCAGTCTCAGTATAATGGAGCACAGTCTCAGTATAATGGAATACAGTCTCAGTATAATGGAGCACAGTCTCAATATAATGGTCTCAGTCTCAGTATAATGGAGCACAGTCTCAGTATAATGGAACACAGTCTCAGTATAATGTCTCAGTATAATGGAGCACAGTCTCAGTATAATGGAATACAGTCTCAGTATAATGGATCACAGTCTCAGTATAATGGAGCACAGTCTCAGTATAATGGTCTCAGTCTCAGTATAATGGAACATAGTTTCATGGTCCCCCCCAGCCAATGAAGAGGCTTCAGGCTAGATATTGCCTGTGTCTTATTGACTGAGAAGATCAAAATCAATTAATAGATAATAAAAAAATGACAATATTTTATATTTTTATCATTTACTCCTTTGAAGAGTTTTGGAATGTTTTTTTCTTCATATTTTTTAGTCTGTGTTCTAGAACTCCACTGCTTTCAATTACCAGTGGTGATTATGACATCAGCATTAGAATGCTCCGTTCAGAACATTCTAATCGCCTGTTTGTGATCTCACACCTCAAATGGTTGAATGTAAGAATGATCTCCTCTCACCTGTTTGTCCCCGACGTCTTTTGTATTATAACGTACACTTAGAATGCAGTTTCGCCTCAAGAGTTTAATGGGGGCTTTGCCAGGTTTTATTTTGTGTGACAACTGACGGTTTAAACAGAGGTGACTGTTCACTCAGCTTAAAAATAATCTGTTGCTGGTAAGCATGAATGGCGGAGGGCACGAAGTGGGATTTTATTGCCCCCCAGGGCGGGGCGGGGGCAGTAGCATTAGCCCTTTCGGCACCGGGGCGAGGGGGGGCGGGGTCTCGGTAACGTGGGCGTGTCCTTCTCTGCAGATTCATTCCCAAGAACAGGATATCTCAGTGTGATCTTTATTAACATCAGCACTGCTAATGAGTTGCAGCTTGGTCTTCTTTCTTGGCCTTCAGCATGTTTCTCTCTTCATTAAAAAGGAAATCAATCAATCTGTTTCCTGGCAACCTGGATTACCATCAACTGCTCTTATTAGTTACAAACCTTAGAAGACATAGTCTTAGGCAGAGCCTTCTTTAGTGTGTTTTTATTGTTATTGTCGAGTGGTGAATTATTTATATTTATTAACCATTAATGCACCAGTGTTTTATCTTGATGCGAGGAATCTGAAGATGAAGATGATTGAGGTTTTTTTTCATCAGAAGTCTCTTGCAGCACGCCACCACTGCAAGCAAGAAGTTGAAATGTGTTAGAGTTGTCGTAAGCACGTTCAAATCATTTGGCTGAAAAAAATGAAAAATAAATGATGGAGCATGCTGTTGACTTTCACGTAAACACAGATACGCCCAAACACGGCTAATTTAAGCCTGAGAGAAGAGAGCCAATGGAGGAATTAGCCTGCAGTATGTGTTTTTATAAACAAACCTGTATAAAATGTTCAACCTCTTAATCTTCTTAAAGATACACAGAAAATAACAGTGTGGGTCACTTGTGAATGTTTGAGACAATGTCCTTTTTATACACATTCATCATTGTCCTTCAAAATATCACATTTATTTGTCCAAAATCTGTTAAAATTAAATTAAAAATTAACACTCATTGTGCATGTCTGATGAGCTGTCTAGTCCATACTAAATAATGACATGTATAATATAATTTAATAGAACAGCCCTGGAATAGTTTATTACTGTGACATTCATCTTTAGCTGCCCAGGAACTACCTGCATGCCCGTTGTAACAGGAAGTGCATCGCATCACATTCCATACCATTCCATGCTGGGTATCCTCTGAATCCTCACACCGTGATTGACTGTCTTCTTTAAGGAGGAAGAGCACTGTGCTGCTGTGTGAGTGGCTTTGTGTGTGTGTGGATTGCAGCTCCGGCTAGCATAGTGGATTGCAGCTCTGGCTAGCGTAGTGGATTGTAGCTCTGGCTAACATAGTGGATTGTAGCTCCGGCTAGCCTAGTGGATTGCAGCTCTGGCTAGCGTAGTGGACTGTAGCTCTGGCTAACATAGTGGATTGTAGCTCTGGCGAGCGTAGTGGATTGTAGCTCTGGCTAGCGTAGTGGATTGCAGCTCCAGCTAGCATAGTGGATCGCAGCTCTGGCTATCGTAGTGGATTGTAGCTCTGGCTAGCGTAGTGGATTACAGCTCCGGCTAGCGTAGTGGATTTAGCTCCTGCTAGCGTAGCATAGTGGATTGTAGCTCTGGCGAGCATAGTGGATTGTAGCTCTGGCTAGCGTAGTTGATTGCAGCTCTGGCTAGTGTAGTGGATTGCAGCTCTGGCTAGCGTAATGGATTGCAGCTCTGGCTAGCGTAGCGTAGTGGATTGTAGCTCTGGCTAGCGTAGTGGATTGCAGCTCCCGCTAGCATAGTGGATTGTAGCTCCTGCTAGCGTAGTAGATTGTAGCTCCTGCTTGTGTAGTGGATTGTAGCTCCGGCTAGCGTAGTGGATTGTAGCTCCTGCTAGCGTAGTGGAATGCAACTCCGGCTAGCCTAGCGTAGTGGATTGCAGCTTCGGCTAGCGTAGCGTAGTGGATTGCAGCTCTGGCTAGCGTAGCATAGTGGATTGCAGCTCTGGCTAGTGTAGCGTAGCGGATTGCAGCTTCGGCTAGCGTAGCATAGTGGGTTGTAGCTCTGGCTAGCGTAGTGTAGTGGATTGTAGCTCCAGCTAGCGTAGCATAGTGGATTGTAGCTCTGGCTAGCGTAGCGTAGTGGATTGTAGCTCTGGCTAGCATAGTCATGCGAGTCCTGCTCTTTACATTACATTACAGACATTTAGCAGGCACTCTTATCCAGAGTGACTTACACAACATAGACTATACAGCTGTATACACCTGGATATATAGTGAAGCAATGCAGGATAAGCACCTTGCTCAAGGGTACAATGGCGGTGTCCTACCGGGGAATCAGAACTCGTCAGGTACTTCCACCCCCCCCCCCCCCCCCCCCCCCCCCCACCCAAATCAGGCCACCTTAAAAAAAACACTCATTTTCATTTCAAGTGGAAAGATGGATCGAGTCGTCCTTGAGCAGGAAGAGCTGTACTATCTGCTTAGTGAACTTCCTCATTGCCTTTCGTGCGAGAGTCCTGTTGGCAATTTCATTATCCTTCCACTTTTTAACCAAATTAGCTTATTATGTAAAAAAGTGAAATCAAATGTTGATGAAATAGACAAAATGGATCTAAAAAAGTTCCAGATGCTTTGCAGTTGCACTCCTCAGTTTTCATTTAAAATCTAGATCCTCGGCGGCGTACTGTACATTTCTGTATGTCAGTTACCTGAGAGATAAAATAAGAAAACAAAACACAACAGGAACAAAAAAACCCATTCCACTTACAGATAGAGATGCCATATCTATATGCCTGAGGAATAAGAGAGGAGGTCCAATATGAAGCAGAATGAATTGCTCTCTTTGTCTCATTAAATGACTGTTTGTGTCAGTAACTGGCTCTGTCTGCGTCAGTAATTAGCTGTTTGTGTCAGTTAATTACTTTTTGGGTCAATAAATGGCTCTGTGTCAGCAAATGGCTCTGTTTGTGTCAGTAAATGGCTTTGTATCAGCAAATGGCTCTGTTTGTGTCAATATATTGCTCTGTGTCAGTAAATGGCTCTGTTTTTGTTGGTAAATGGCTCTGTTTTTGTCAGTAAATGACTCTGCTTTTATCAGTCAATGGCTCTGTTTTTGTTGGTAAATGGCTCTGCTTTTGTCAGTCAATGGCTCTATTTGTGTCAGTAAATGACTCTGCTTTTGTCAGTCAATGGCTCTATTTGTGTCAGTCAACGGCTCTGTTTTTGTCAGTAAACACTGCCTGGGCTTCAGTGACAGAGAGAGTGGTTCCTGGCCGCGAGGCCCCTGGCTTACTGTTCCCCGCGGCTCTTCCACAAGCCAAAGCCACCTTGTTTTGGCCACGCAAGACTGCACGCCTCGCTCCTGACCCGCGAGGCGCGCTCGGAAGTTCTCTGGTGAAAACACGATAGCGTCCGCTGCTTGGGGTTTCCTCTTTCTGGGACACAGAGCTGCGGTCCGGGTGTAGAGGGGTACATGGCTGTAGTCTGACGCGTACCCAACGACCCGAGCTGACTGCCGCTAACGAGTATGTGCTTAAGAAGACGGTCGGAATAAACAGAGAGAAGTTTCACTGAGCGGGGATACTTACGCAGGACTGCAGGATTCATTATCTCTGGGGAGACGGAAGTGAGATGGGCAGCAAAATGGAGTTGAGGCAAACAAAAACAAAACCCCCCCAAACATGCACACTTAGTTTTTTTTTCTCTTTCATTCTTGGTCCTTTCTTTTTTTAACTGATGTGGCATAAGTATTGCTTTCACTTGGTTTCTCTCATTGTTGCATTTTTGGACCAAATTAAATTTGCCATTCTCAGTTGTAATATTTTATAATGGCCCTTCAGTATTAATCATACTGTTTGTGTGTGTGTGTGTGTGTGTGCATGTGCGTGTGCATGTGTTTGTGTGTGTGTGCGCGTGTGCGTGTGTGTGTGCGTATGACACCCATGAGTGGCTTCATAGACACTAGTGGTATAAATGATGATATTTTAAAATATTTTAAATGGTTCTATTCCTACATATGGTAATCTTTTTAATGTATTTACATTTAAGTGTTTTCTTCCTATTGGAATTGAGTCCTCCAAGCACTCTGCTGGAGTTAATGGGAGTTTTGTAATGGCCTCAAGGGGGAGCTGTTGCAGGAGAGTGGGCTATGTTATGTGGGACTTCCTCTGTTTTCTCTTCATTCCTGAGAAGAGCTTTTAACAGCAGCAGAAGTCTGATAGTCTCCTTCTTTTTTCCTTCTTTTAATCCCTGTAATCTCACATACTCGGATTGCCACCTCAAATCCTGAGGTGTGTAACATGTGTGTGTGTCTGTTATTGTGTGTGAATGTGTATGCATATGTGCTTGTGCGCATGTGTGTGTGTGTGTGTGTGTGTGTGTGTGTGTGCGCATGCATGTGTGTTTGTGTGTATCATGTAACACAGAACATGCTGAGTAACTGCTTGGCTTGGACCATTCAGAATATCAGCGCGTTTGTTTTTCCTTTTCAGGTATATTCTCTGATTTAGACTGATGGTGTCTATTTATAATAGAGAATATATAAAAGCTGTATGTCATACTGACTGCACTATAGAGTGCTGATGGGAAATTGAGGCTTTAAGTTCAGTTAACTTGCGCCGCCCATGACATGCTGAATCGCTCAGAACATGGTTCTTGCAGCAAAACACTCGGGTTCAAATCCTATACTGTACAGTTAGCATGGCATGCTATGTTTTTGCGCAGTTTGCATCCATCCACATCAGGAATTTGCGAAACAAAAAAAAGAAAGAACGAAGCCACGGGACTCAGTGTTTTACACAGAAGCAGGGCAGTCAGTTTGCCGTGGATGAATCGAAGGCGTTTAGACGCTGAACTGTGCAGGAGTGTTAGCGAAGCGGTGTCGTGGCCTCTGGTATGTACCATTTAACACGGGGCCTGGTTTAAACTGCGCCCTGATGCAGAGTTTTATGCTTGCGTGGTCTTGCAGGAGTCGGGCCCTGTGAGGGCCGCCAGGTCACAGCTCAACACGCCGCCCCCCCCCCCCCCCCCCGATGCGTCTGAATGCGTTCCCTGCTGCCTACCTCAGGAGGTAAGAGCGGTTGTCTGGTAGTCGGAGGGTTGCCGGTTCGAGCCCCGCCCTGGGTGTGTCGAAGTGTCTTTGAGCAAGACACCTAACCCCTAAACGCTCTGGTTAATGAGATAAAAGGATAAAAGCGCTATATAAATGCAGCCCATTTACCATTTAATGCCGCGCAGCCACGTGGAATGACATCACGCGGTGACATCACGCGGTGCCGGTGGCCCTGGTGCATGACACTTCAGTTGTACGTATCTGTGGCACAAATGCAATGGTAGCGCACCTTCTCTTATTTGTGAAGTTCGCAATGCGTGCGCCTGAAGGTCGGCTTGGGATGTTAACGAGGCGACTGCGCAGCTGGCAGTTTTGAGCAGCTGAGCGGCGCCAACGCGCTGCGCAGCTCCGCAGGGAAACGAGCCGCGCTGGGTCAGGTTTAGCGGGTTCAGAGGGCTCCCCGCTCTTAAAACTGAACCGCGGCGGCACGTGAAACCGGCGACGCCCCTGTGACCCAGCAGATATGAGTGAGCTCAGCGCGCGGCGCGTTAGCTTCATTTGTCGCGGTGAAATGTCACACTGGCGTGTTTTAAGGATCGCGGCACCGGCCAGCCCCCGGGGGGGGGGGGGGGGGGGGGGGGGGGGGGCTGCGACTCGTTAGCACGTCCTCCTCAGCTTCGGCCGTCTGTCCGCGTGGCTGATTTGCGGCTTTTAACCTTTTAGGAGGCGTGACATCACAAATACGCGATTATGTAGGCAGTATATGAAGGCAGAAAAGGGCTCGACGGGCCCTCTGGGTATCGATGAAATCTAGTGTATCAAAGCCCGGGTTCGTTTCCAAAGAAAAATAAATCCTTTCACAGACAAGGACACATCAAAGTTTCCATTCTTATCGAGGAGAAAATGAATTCTGAGCAATCGCCTGACATCGCCTGCAGTGTTCCATATTTAACCCTTTAAGGTGTAAGATCACAAATATGTGATTAGAATGTTCTTAACCGAACATTCTAATGCTGATGTTACAATCACTGCTAGTAACTGAAAGCAGTGGAGTTCTAGAACACTGACATAGAATTTTGAAAAAAAAAAACATTTGAAGAACCTATTCTTCAAAGGGTTGATAGAATTGTAGAAAGTGTCAAAGACCAATTTGTGGCATGAATGAAGGGATGGGAAGAAAAACTAAATGAAACCAGCTGCATCATGGGTGTGTGATATAAGCACTGCTGTTTATTTTATTACACCGGCGGGCTGGGTTTTGTGCCTTTGACTAAAGCAAGTTATTAATGCCAAGCGCGCTTGCCATGGGTGTGAAACCCTGGGGTTTAAAGTGTGAAACTGGCTTAAGTAAACGTAATGGTGAGTCAATTATCCCGTCAGCTGTTGACAGTTCCACTTATTTTGCATGTACATAATTAACCCTTGAAATGCATTCAGAATCGTTAGGACCAATTTGTGACGGATCGTTTCACTTTTAAATTGTGTAATTATACATTCTGCCTATTTTATTGTGTGTGTGTGTGTGTGTGTGTGCACACGTGTGTGTGTGTGTGTTTGTGTGAGGGTGCATGTGTGTCTGTTTGTGTCCATGTGTGCATGTGTATGTGTGTATATATATATATATTGCATTTATATATATATATATATATATATACATTGCATTTATATAGCACTTTTCCAAACTCACCTGTGTGTGTGTGTGTGCACATGTGTTTGTGTGTTTGTACCTGTGTGTGCATGCCTGTATATATATATATATATATATATATCATTGCATTTATATAGCACTTTTCCGAACTTGCGAACACTCAAAGTGCTTTACAGTGATGATGGGGAACTCACCCCTGCGTGTGTGAGTGTGTGTGTGTGCGTGTGTGTGTGTGTGTGTGTGTGTGTGTGTGTGTGTGTGTGTTTGAATGCTGTGGCCTGAAATATAGAGAATTTATAAATATTAAAAACATCAGCACTGTGAACACCTGAAAGCGACGAAGAGGAAGATGAGCTGAATGATTTGCTTTCTGCCGTAACCCATTACACCGTTGATGCAGTCAGTAATATCCTTCTGACATGTGGCCTGTAGACAAAGAGCAACTCGCGCCTAAGAAGCTCTCTGCAGGGCTGAAAGTAAGACGGCTGAATCGAACAGAAATGCTGCTGTGTTTCGCCAAAAGGCTGTAGCAATAATGGTCGGAGGGAAGGCATGTGTGTGCGTTCTATATTTAATGAGACCGGGAAGATTTATTTGGACGGTGGCAAATCACACTGCTGAAATAAAATGCCGCAGCCTCCCCGAATTGATTTTTACGGTCAGGGCTATAATTGATCGATGTGGCCCCCAGAGTGCCGAACGTTAATAAATTGAGGTGTTTATGTGACTGTGACCTGACGGTGTCCTGCCAATCAGATACGCATCCCAGGACAGACGCGGTACAGGATCCAATCAGATACGCATCCCAGGACAGACGCGGTACAGGATCCAATCAGATCCACTCACCCTCTCTTTTAGGGCGCGTGCGATTCAATCAGACCGAAGCAAACGTTCCCAGATGTGTCCTGCGCCGTGTCTCAAGTGAGTATGCTTTTCTCGCCATATTACCATACAGCACTAGGCAGACATTCTCGCCAATTAAAAATGAACTTATCACCGAATGATTGACATCGTGGCTGAAAGCCAACTGAATTATCCAGCATTAACACAGTTATGCCGGGTAGCCTTTCGCTGACGTACAGCATATCGCTGTACATTCATTGCTGCAAGCAGACCTGGGTCAAATACGTATTTGTTTTGGATTCAAATGTTTTTCTGTGCTCTATCTATGGGTAGAGGCCCA